>VZSG01000988.1:8344-152584 GCA_013398315.1 Nothoprocta pentlandii
TTTTATTTTATTTTATTTTATTTTATTTTGCATAGCTGAAAGCTGAGGATGACTTTCCTGGTTGTTTAGTGTTCTTTAGGTGGTTGCTTCCCCACTTTGGCAAAGTATATCTTGCATCTTTGGTTGGAGCTTTAAAACCTCTTAATATTTCCATCAGTGATGTTTGCTAGATGCCTTACAACCAGGCAACTGCTGTTAATGCAGTGATTCTAGGTAGCTTCCTAACATCTTGTTACTGTAGTGAATTGATGCATGCGTATAATAGCTGTATCACATGTGATAGATCTAAATGGACATGGATCAGCTGCATGTTTTTTATACCACTAACCAGCAAATACATTATTATGTATTTTTAGAGATCTAGCAATTCTAGCCTTCCAGTGGAAACCTACAAATCATTTTCAATTATTTTTGCATTCAGTATGCATTCTTCATAATAGATGCTATGTAAGCTTTCTGTTTTTGTATTATTCTAGCTGTGGCATATGGATAACTTTTAATACTCTCTAATAGCAGTAAGATTGTAAATATCTACTTCAGGGCATTTTCTTACTGAGATTTGCTAATATCTGCAATTCATAAAGACCTCAGTGGTCAAGATAACTGTTCCCTTTCTGTCATTTAGTCTTGTGTGGAGAATTGGCATTCAGAAGCTTGCAGCTAATTACAGTTGATAATAAGTGTAATTCCTTAAGCAGTGGCTATTAGTAGAAGGACTACTTTTAGCACTTGATGTTTTCTTTCAGGATGACATACTTCTGCAAGGGGTATTTAGGGAAGGATGGGTCAACATTTCTTGAGCGATGTTGAGCACATAGTCCATGAGTGATGCCAGAGAACCTGTGTTAGATGCAAAGGCATAATCACAGAGTGGTTGAGGTTGGAAGGGACCTTTAGAGATCATCTAGTCCAAAGCTGCTGCTTAAGCAGGGACACCTAAAGCTTGTGGCATAGGGTCACATCCAGGCAGGTTTTGAAGATCTCTGAGAAGGAGACTCCACAGCCTCTCTGGGCAGCCTATTCCAAGACTCTGTCACCCTTGAAGTTCTTTCTCACGTGCAGATGGAACTTGCTGTGTTTCAACTTGTACCCATTGCCCCTTGTCCTGTCACTGGCCACCACCAAAAAGAGTTTGGCCCCATCCTCCCTGCATTCTCCCCTCAGATACATATTGATGACATCTCCTCTCAGTCTTCTCCAGGCTAAATAGGCCCAGCTCGCTTAGTCTTTTCTTGTAAGACAGATACTGCAGTCCCTTAATCATCTTTGGCACTCTACACTGGACCCTGCAAATGGAAGGTCAGAAGTAGAAAGTTTGCCCAGCAAGTAAAATAAGTGTGGTAAATCTTAAGGGGCAAAGGAGAAAAGATGCTTATTAAGAATATGTGTACTAAGTTTGTCTGCATTCTGTGACCTGGAACACAAATCTGTGGGCTACTGCCTGAAGGGCTAAACAAGCACTTTGTAAACAAGCAGCTAGTTGGTATCTTTGAGGATAAATCGAGAGAAGACTCCAAGTCTTCTCTCCAAGTTTTGGAGAAATACCGAGTTTTGGTATCTACGTTTTCAAGAGACTTAAAAGGCTGCAGTAGTTTCACAGTGAACGTTGTGTGTGTGTGTGTGGGTGTCCATTTCATCAATATCATTTTCATGACATTTTTGGGAATATGTATTGCTTACCTTAATTTAAGAATTAGTAGTTTAATGAGCTCAGCAAGGAGTTGGACTCCGCATGTGATTATGGTATTGGCTTGTGTAGTCTTTGGCAAATTATGTCATATTTCTTCTAGTATTGAAAAATGCTGTCACTCAGTCTTGTAAAATGCCTTTAGGGGAAACAAGCTTCAACATGAAAAAGAGGTGGATACAATTACTTTTTTTTTTTTTGCCTCTCCATTTCTTGATTTATTGCTTGTGTCTGATTTAAGTGGCTTATTAACCAAGTGACTATTAACATGCATTAGCCTTCTCATAACAGGAATGACACAGCCAGCACTCCAGTAGGTGCCTATGCCTAATGCTGGAATTTTATGAAAAAGTCCCATAAAAAATGATTTCCTTTTGAGTTTATAAATAATACAAAAAAAATCTTTTTTTTTTTTAAATTAAAAACTTTACCTATCCATAGTTCACACTTGGCTTCCTTACTCTTTTTTCAGAAATCCTTGACTGCTTACAGGTATGACAGACTGGTTTGGGGAAAAATGGTTATGTGTGTTTGTTTCACATCATCTTCTCACTTTTCATCTTTTTTTTTTTTTTTTTAGAACTTTATTGACTAAAGCTATCTTTAGTCTATCTTTTGCAGAAAATAAAACTATATGTGGCAAATGCAGCCAGAATGGGTGAAAAAAAAATCACCTTAAATAAAAACAAAACAAACTGTCAAACTTCTGTCAGTCATCTGTTCCCATCAGAACCATCAACTGACGTTTGAGGAAAAGATTATATTACTCTTCTGTCTCTCACTCTCTTTTTTAAGTGTACAAATCTCATTGCATTCAGATAATTAAAATGCTATAACAGTTTTCACATTTCTTTGCCTAATTAACAGCAATAAAGGCCACACTAAATCAGGATGAATCTGTAATTCTGGCACTAATCACACAAATGTGAGTGTCAACATCATAATGAGATGCACAAATCTGGAGGTAATGAGGCTGTGGCTGTCTGGGAAATTAGAGCAAGTGCTGGCACAAATTGTACAGCAAAGTTTATTCCCATTTTATTAATTATATGCTTGCGCAGGGAATTGCAACTAACTCAAATTAATTTGTGGAATAGCAGCAGCTATGAACTTGATGTCTGAGCATGAAGTGGGGTTCCCCACCGCCTCTTCCTTAGTGTAAAAATAACAGCAACAGGAAACTCCAGGGTCGTGGATTTACTGTTGATTTAGGTTTAAAGAATTTGACATTTCAACATGCACCTTTATTTTAAAAAGCCAATGGTAGATCATTTAGTGGTGATGATACTGTAAAGAACATCTAGGACAGATGTAGGACTTCAAGGCTTGTAGAAGGGGAAACATGTCTTGGTAATGCCAAAGTTGACTGTAACAACTGAAAACATTTTGGACATAGATAATAACTGGAATAGTGTAATTTTCTCTCTTAACAAATGATAAGCATTTTTGGATGATGGACCAATATATATCAGCTCACTGTTTCCTTTGAGGTTAAGCAAAAATGCTGCAAGAATATAGACTTACATTCTGCCAAAAAATGTTCCTGTCCTAAAAGTTGAAAAGCATTTGTTCAAACTTGCTGGTTTATGTGAAATCAGTTTTATAAACAGATCATTCAAGTCCATTTGTCCTTTAGCTAAAGATGATTACATGAATTGCACTGATTCTATCTTGAGAACATTATAAGATAGCAAATGAATAAACTTTTTTGAAATACATGTATTTTCTCTTTTATACTTAAGACTAGTGAGATGTCTCATACTGCAACCTTTTATAATTAGCTGATATTCAGTATCCAAATATGACACCTATTTTTTGTGACCAGAAATGACTTACATAAATGAACATGTACTTTTATGGTAAACTCTGTTCTGCAGTCAGTCGTAATAATGGCATACTTGCGAGGGAAATAGGTACTTTTGGTCACTTTATTTTAGACTAGTACTTGGTGGTCTAAATTTCCTTCTCATAATGGAGTTAGTTGCCTAATTGCTACAGTTTACATGAAGTTTAAATTAAATAACATTTGAAAATAACAGGTATTTTTCTTCTAGAAACTTCTGAGTAGTGTAACGATCTCATTAATTTTTTTTAAGGAACATGAGCCCAGTAATCTCTCTCTGAATTTTCTTGAACTTGAGCACAAGTCTAGTTCCATTTAAAGTGAATCCTTAAACACAAAATTCAAATTGTTAATGTCTGTCCAAAATATATGAAATGCCTTAGATTACTGAAGTATTCTTCAGTACTTCTCAGTACTGAAACTCATTTTTTAAAAATTTGATCAGCTTAGAAACAGTATGGAGAAACATATTCATTCTGCATGCTACTATGTTGGTTTGTGGGGAAGAATTTTCTGTAAGATGCTTTTTTAACGAGGTGGCCAGTTGGCCAGTGCAAATTCTGCTGTCCTAGTCAAATGATTGTTCATAAGGGGTTGAGTGAATCGTATGCCCTGGTCACTGTTTATCATAATACTGGAAAAAAAAATGCAGTGGGAAAAAAAGATGCATTTTCAATAGTATGATAAGCATTTTATGTGAAATACAAGGTTATTGTTGCAGTAGGCAACACTTGATTCTCTTTCAGTGGATAAGGGCAGGTGCTAGCAAATAACTTTACTGGGCCAGGAGTTTATAGCTAAAGAAGTTACTCAAAACTGCTTTTTTCTGCCTCTTTTTTTTTTTCTTTTTACCAAACTGCAGTGTTACATCTCTCATCACTCAGGTCTACAAACATGTTAGGTCTTCAAGTTCTTTGTATTAGATGAAAATAGTAGCCTTTTGAAATGTGCAGTGCTATGAAAAGTTGCTTCTCCATATGGGTTTTCGTAATGAGCCCAGCTGGACCTTCTCAGCACTCTGCAGATCGTCTGTGTCATTAACCAAATGTGAGTTTTATCAAGGTACAACAGGAAAACACAGTCATGATTGCAAGCAAAAACCTAGTACTCATATTCATCTGGTATTAGCAGATGGAATTATGAGGTTGGATATGGGCTTTCATGAGACTTGTTGACTGCTACTTTAGAAGTAAAATATCTCTCTGTAGCTTCCTATTCAGTAGAGCTCCAGCCTCAGAAATTTCCCTTAAAAGTCAAAGTTTAACAAAGCTAAGATTCTGACACACATCATAAGGCTGGCAGTTTTGCCTCAAGCTGCCATCTGTCAGGAACCTCATTTTCAAATTTCATTTTCCTGGTAGAAGATTGTGGAAATTGCCAGGCTCTTACAGTGTTTGTCCTAAGAGAGTTGAGTGATAGACTGCAATGGAAGTGACATTGCCAGAGGTCGCAAACTCTGCTCCGAGCTTATTCTGGTGCATGTACTCTTTCAAGGGCTTCAAGAGTTCCTAGGTATCTTGAGCAAGGAACTGAGATCCAGGAACAGGAATCCTTTTAGGATCTCAGAAAAGCAGAACAATGTGCCTCTTTCCACGTTCTAATATGTTACGTTTATGTAGCAGATATTTGTGTCAATTTATACACTGCACTGGTGGAATTCCTAGCTTAGAAAGCATGTGAGAGCATAAATGGATGCTCTCATGAGTGCTACCTCAGCTGGAGGTAGCAGCTGGAAATTGAGAAGTGAATATATTCACTTCACTGCAAAATATATATGGCAATGCTTATCAAATATCTAGCTGTTACATCTTTTCTTTCACTTTTATTGTCTTATTATGTAAATAGATTTAAAAACTGACTTTCTGAAGAGTAAGGAGCATTGACATATAAGTATTTTTTTAAACTGCATTTATTAGAAGAGATGGTTTACAGTAACATGTTGGAGACTCTAAAACAGTGGTATGAATTGCAGTTGAGCTAGTATATTATGACTTAGTATGCAGCTTTCAAAACAATTAAGCTTTAATAAAATAAACTGTTACACTAAAGTGTGGTTATCCTGTTGAACTGTGGTTAAAATTTGGTGTTAATTCATTATTTATAGGACTGCGGATTTAATAGTAGCTTAAGATACGTGTCACATCATGTATTTGTAATGCACTAATTCGCTTTGAGAATTGATCAGCACAATGTATAATTAGGAAGGAGATTTACACATCCATTGGGACAGTGCTCTTTGCTAAATGCTATTGTGTTCATGCCTCTCAAAACCTGGAGCAGAGAGGGCACGAGGGAGAGATTTTCATAACTGCACTCGTGCTGTTAAACTTGCAAAGATAATGCATTGCTGTTTTTCACAGTTCAATAACTGCATTGTATCAAATGTCAAGTTATTACTGGGAAGCAAAGTAGAAGGAACAGGGAGTATATGTCATATAGTTTTAGAATGAATAACAGAAATGCATAGCTCCCTGTTAAATTAGGGACACAGAGTCTTAAAATATATCTTAGATGATCTATAGGAATGAGGGAAAATAAATTGGACTTCTTTCCATTTTTTTATTTTGTTGTCTTAGGATATCTTTCTTATGAGTCAGGACGACAATGGAAAGCCTAGAAGGCCTAGACTAGAAATACTTCCCCATCCCTTAGTCCATTTGGACATTTATACATGGAGAAATTCACAGGCATGATATGCTATTGTCAGCTGTTCCTGTTTTTCATACAGAAAGAGCTGTTAAGAAAGAGTACTGTAGAAATACCTATTTCAAAGTGGTGCCCAAGTGAAAACAAGACTGGTGGCTATGTTTTCGGGAGGAATAAATGAAGTAAATAAAAGAATAAATGCTATATATACATTTTCTTCCCTTAGGAATGTCTGTAAGTATAACACTTCAGAAGAGTACTTGTCCTCTGCTCTTTGCTGGTGAAAACTTGGGCACTGCTGCCCAGAATGTATATTTGTAAAATTATCATACTTGATTGATGCATGTTTGAAGCCCTGAAATATATGTAGTATTCAATAAATGTGATTCTGTGTTGGTTTCTAATAGGGAAAATAACACCTAGAGAATGTGGCACAGGATTGCGGCCGGGTGGGTTTTGGAGGTCTCCAGAGAAGGAGACACCACAATCTCTCTTGCAGGCTGTTTCAGTGCTCTGTCACCCTCACTGTTAAGAAATTTTTGCTCAAGTTCCTACAGAACATTTGGTGCTTCAGTTTGTGGCCATTTCCTCTAGTTCTATCAGTGGCCACCACTGAAAAGAGGTCAGCCCCATTGTTCGCCCTACGCCCCGTGAGGTATTTATATACACTTATCATATCCCCCCTCAGCCTTCTCTTCTTCAGGCTGAACAGGCCCACCTCTCTTAGCCTTTCCTCAAAGGGCAAGTGTTCCAGGCCCGGATTATCTTTGTAACCCTGCGCTGGACTCTATCCAGGAGCTCCACATCCCTCTTGTACTGGGGAGCCCTCAAATGCAAACAAATCTCAAATATTGATGACACCTAGAGGGGCTGTGGAGTCGTCGTCTTTGCAGAAGTATAAAACTAACCTGGATATAACCCTGTGAAATATTCTGTAGGTTTGTTGCTTGAGCAAGGGCGTTGGACTAGATGATTTCTAGAGGCTCCTTCAAACCTCTACTATTCTGTAATTCCTTATGTGAAATTATTAGAGGACTCAGTAACATTGTACAGACATCTGAAGTACAGTACAGTACTTAACTGCCCTTAATAAAGAGATTCTTGGTGTTTCTAAATGCAATATTCATATTATAAGCAGTCTACCAAGAATAAATTGTTGTTGTTGAAGACTATTAGCTGCTTTTGTTACCTCTGGTCTACCCATCAGAATACTGGCTTTTTAAAATCACTGCTTATGAAGCCAAGGTATTGAAAGTCATTTAATTTTTGCATTCTCACTGTGTTTTAAAAAGCTTCTCATGCCTGCATCTCTAACCTGATCTGTTTTTTCTCAAAGTAATATTAAGTAAAAACTGTGTTATTCCACAGTACAGAACCCTGTACAGAAAAGATACAGAAATAAAAAACCTCCCGTAAGAACAATGTTACATAGGTGATTTTCCACAGTAGATGTTACTGTGTACATAGGAAGAATCTCAAGCATCACTGAGAATGACAGATGTAGGAATTAGCTAGTTAAATGGTTATTATTGATGATCTGCAATGGCTAATAAACTTCAACAAGCTATAAAACACCCTAAGGATCAATCTTACTATTAACTGGCTGGATCATAAACAACACTTATAAATCCAACTAACATTATTGTTTGGAAGGAGAAGGAGTACCTGCCAAATGTAAGAGAGGAGACATCCTTCCAAATTTTGCTAGTTTAGAAAATGTTTATAATTTACTTCAGTAGATAAAACAGTCACTTTGAAAAGCATAGTTTAGGGGAATGTTAAGCCCAGCCTGAGAACTCAAGCCATGTAGTCACAGCAGAATTGCAGAGAAGCAAACAGATAAGTTTTTTGGAGGGATGAAGGAGGTGGTGGGCCCAAGGGTGTTGCTGGTTTTGTACATAGTGTTATATTAAATGAAACCATCATTAGTGAAAGTACAGTTCAAAATGATGGAGCTTAAGTAAGTTTAGTACCTAATTGCCTGATGTTATATTTAATTTGATTGGCTACTTCTGATTTTTCTCAGTCAGAATGCTTTTTTTTTCTTTTTTTTTTTTTATGTTACACTAACATGAATGCAGGATGTGTTCTTCAGTGCAGCTCACCCAACTTTTGAAATAAGATGTAGGTGTTTATTTTCTGCTTATCAGTTCTAATTAAAATAATTAGTGTGTTAACAGTGGGGGATTCCCTCAGGAATTTCAAAGAAAAATAAAATAATGTTTCTGTCGGTTATACTTAATGATAAAAATGTTTTCAGGATTTGGAAAAAAGGCATCAAGGCGCAAAAGTGACGCTCTGTGTGTGCACTGTTGGATTTGAAAGTCAGCGTCATCCTTGTGCTCCTAACCTTTGCTGGCTCTCAGCTGGCAGCCTGCAGGGCTTTTTCCTTGTTTACTGGTAGATCTCTTGTAGACAGATCCTTTGGTTGTTCCCTACTAGTGGGGATACCTTATAACTAGCTTCCTTCAATTCCCAGATGAGCATGGATCCTGCAACTCATTGCTGGCACATGTGCTTTCTGAGCTCCTGTTTTAAGTTTTGATGTTGCTATTTGTCTCACCAGGTATTTGTGATACTTGAAGGGAAAGCAAACAAGCAAATACCTGCTGGGACTTGATAATGGCTCCAAGGAAATAAACGCTCAGAGAAAGGGTTTGTTGAAAAGAAACACACAGAGGAAGACAAAATAATAAACATCTGTGTATTTCTTATGGTTTCACTTCTATCATTAAGCTTTATTTGAAGTCAACATCAAAGGTTTCAAGAGTTCCTTTTTCCCATCCAGCACGCAGCTTTTCATCTTTGGCTCGAGGGGCTAAGATGAAGTACTTGTCCTCTTGAACACTTTTTCTCCGTAAGAGCCATTAAGTAAGCCTCTCCTGTCCCTTTCTCAGGTGATTATTCCAGACAGGCTCGTGTGAACACCAAGTTCATGCTTTTCTTTAAAATCTGATACTTTAAATGTACAACAGTACATTTGTAGCTAGTCTTTCTCTAAGGTTGCTCCATTTGAATGGCTAGTCAGCAAAACAATTTTTTATTGCATCTGATCTGGGGCTGGGATGCAATCTGACAGAGTACAGCTGAGGGTCTGTACCCTGGGGCATTCAGCAATACTACCATCCCATAACTGTAACCCAGATTTGTAACTTAGTGAGAGTCTTCCACTTGTCAGATGTTGATGGAAATGCATATTGAAGAAATGAAATTGAAAAGATTTTTTGAGGGTACTTTGCACGACCTCTAGTGCAGAAGACATGAGAATATGTTCTAAAAGGCAAACTGCAATACCTGCCAACAGTATGGTACTCGCAAATACATGGATGTGAAAGAAACAAATGAAGATAAGGCTTTTTATTACTTTCACAGAATGAAGATTGTCACTGCAAGGATTCTGGAATCCATTTATGTTTAAGCCTATAAAAATTGTGCTTCATAATGAAGAGGCAGATTGTATGCATCATAATTCTTAAATTGCTACCAATCAGAAAAAAAATGCTCAACAAAGCAGAAAAAGAGCAGGTGCAATAAGCTGTGCAACTTCTGGCTTTTGAGTTATCTAACATGGATTTCTACTTGGAGAATCTTCAATTTCTGTGTTTCCATAGTTAGCTCTTTTTTTTTTCCTTTATCACTGGTACACCCCCTATGCAAATGATAAATGGCTTAAACCACTCTTTTTTCCACCTCTCTGTAGCAAATAGAAAAAAGTGAATTGCATTGAAATCTTTCCATTTCATAGGAATGGAATGCAGGTTTGAATTTTCTCTTTTTCCCTATTCTATGTACATGACACGGTCTGCTCTAATTTTATAGGAGTGGAAAAAAGTTGTTACATAGATGCAATTTAAGGAGTAGAATGCTTTAAAAAGTTTTGCTGCTACTTGCCTGAAATATTAAGGAAAATAGTAATGAAAATTATGCAAAGCCTTATGCTGTTATGTGTGCTGTATGTTATTTTTAGAGTCAGCTTTAAGTGGTTGACAGTTTGTTTTGAGACTGTGTAATGCTCATGAAGGGAGAAGAGAAAAGAATATTTACTGTTTTGCGTTTAGTGGCATAGGATTTCAGTTACTGTTTTGCTGCCAGATAATTCATTGCTGTGACCTCCTGCAATTCTTTTCAGTTAAACATTTTTCAGTTTGCTCTGATGGCTTATGTATTGTGCCAATATTGCCCCCTGCAATTTTGCCCCTCCGCAAACCTTCCAGAGGTTTCTTTTTATATCTATCTACCTATATATAACTGCAAAGATGACAGAACAGACCTTTGTCGTATCATTTTCTTTTGTACAACAAAACATTTACTGCTAATTTGATGAAAAACCTTACTGAATGCAGAGCTATGGCTACCTAGTAGCTGCTTTCCTTTTTGAAAGGGTGCAGAATCAGTAAAAGTCAGACCTCTGAGACTCCAGAAATACGAAAATATAGCAAAATTTTATATTGTGACAGTTTTTTCTTTCAGTGATAGATCAGTTTGTCTGATATTACTTGCCATCTTTTCACTGCAAGGAGAAACATGCGTGTGCCCTTTTGTCAGTGAGCCTCCTTGCTCTCAAGCAGTGGTTGTTTCCAGTTCTGTCACTTGCTCACAACGAAACCCGCTGACCACCCTTGGTCTCCACTTACCTGCTGGCAGCCTGAAAAGTAGAAAATCTTAGACAGGGCCACGAACCACAGTTGATCATGACTGACAGCACATATACAGCAGAGTGTTGAAGCAGCCACACTCTTCCTATTTATTCCACTATAGACTATATATCAACATGTGACTAGGCAGCATACAGCTGAACAATTTCTCAGCCTTTTGCTGCCAGCAGAAGGGGTTGATAAGCAAGTTTTGACTTTGAAACATTTTCATCTCTCATGTGGATGTTGTAGACTTAGCAGTGTGGAAGAGCATGAATGCCATCAGGAAATCTTAGAATTAATGATTTTTTTCCATCAGTGAATAATACATAAACCCGCCTCTTACTACCAGCAACAATCTATGTTGTTTTGTAGTGAAATATGCATTTCTTTTATATTTGAAAAGCATAAAGTATATTCATTTTGTGGATGATGCAAAATTTATGCTACCTTAATTATTCATTTCAATACTTTTAAAGTTTGTAGGTATATTTAAATAATGTGATCGATTACCACCCTGGCACTTATCAACCATTGAAATCAAATATGATGGCCCTGGAATGCTGAAGACTTGAGTCTTCTCCTAGTGTGTTTAAATATAGGGTCTGGGGACTGTGGGCAAGGGTATCCGAGGCATTTGGGCAGTAAGTTTTTACTGCAGTCTTCTAAGTTTAGCAGCCTCTACAGAAGTGGAATTTTTGAGGATGTAAGCCTTAACACCTAAAAGGAGGTGCTCACTATTTAGAGGATCAAACCCAAGATGCATTTTTTTTGTTGCTATGCCACATGCAGATCAGACGCAGAAACGTTCAATTTGCATTCCTAGGCCTTGCATTTGTACCTCTGTAGTCAATATTTCTGGACTTTTTAATGCAGTTGTATTCTGCATTTCTTTGTTTTATTGTAGGTGCACAATAACGAACTGCAGCAAAGCTGGTAGGTTTAAAAATGGAGATCCGTTCAAAACTTTCAAGATACAGGAAAAGCAGTTATAGTCATGAATCTGTAATGTTTGCCAGTTGTCTTCATTCAGTTATGTTTTTGTAACAACAAGCTAGCTTTTCTTGTATTTAATTTATCTTACTAAATTGTGTTTTATTACTAAAGAGCTTCTTACCATAGCTGCAGGACCAAAAAGGGTCAGGAACCAATTGTAATTGCAGTATATTTTGTAAATATGAATCAATTGTTCTAATAATAACTTGACTGTCATTTTATTCCCCAGATGTAAGCCAGTTTTCAGTATAAATAAAATCCTGTTTTTACTGAGAAAGAGTAAAGGATAAAAACCATTATCCTGGTTTTTATCCTTTAAAAAGACCTCACTCTTTTTTTCCCTCCATTTCTTCCCATCTACTTAAAAAAAAAAAAAAATAATAGTATGTATGATGCATTTTGGGTTATTCCTAGTGTTTTTTCTCTCTCTCTCTCTATTTTTTTTTTTCCCCCCCCATCATATTTTGACTGTCAGCCGTATGTTTCTACGGGTACTTCTAATTTTTCCTCTTAGTTTCTCTCCTGTGTTGAAACTCTTCGGGCTTTGATCAGCAAGAGCAATCATGGTAATCCACATTAGTGTCTCTAGAGCTTTGGGAGGGAAAAAGGGGTTACTTGCAATATGGCACTTCGGCTTTTGAGTCAGGAAGTGCACAAACCAATCAGAAAAAAAATAGTTCAGCAGATACAGATCATGTAATCAGAGCTACTTTAAAGCCAAGAACCTTTCTTTTTTTTTCTTCTTCCATGTTTTGAGGACATAATTTTTGTTTCTCTTTAGGCCTTCAGGATTTGATTCACCAGATAACTTTTGGTGCTGAATCATCTTTTGTTGCTGAATCCATCATCTAGCAGTGATGTTCTTTGTTTAAGGAGAAAAAGAAATGTCATTCTGATGAGGGAAATAGAAATAAAAGAGATTCTGAAATGGTGCAGTAGCAATTTAGTAGATGGCAATGTTTGTTAAGCAGCACTGAGTTTTATGGTACAGAAACAGCACTTGCAGTGGAGAATGAACAAAACAGATTACAGCCCTTCACCTTATATAAAGGCAAATACAATTAAATTTTTGCTAAGCCTTAAGCTAAAAGCTTTAGCAATGCCAAATATGGATCAGCAAGTCTTTCAAGACTGCAATTAGAACTTCTTCATCTAATCTAACCAATATTCTCCACAAGTCGCTTATCTTCAACAGTGTAGGGCTTGACATTTTACAGATAACAGTGCTGTTTCTTTTAATTTTCTACCTTTACTATCATTCCCTTTTTATGTTTTCTTTACTTAAAAAGGTCATTCATACCTCAGCTCCGTGCATGACTGTGGCAGGAGCTTACAATCATGTGGGATGCAGAGAGTTCTTCCTGGGTGATACCTCTGCTGTTTGGTTTTGAAATGAAAAGTAAAGGCTTACTTTCCCCCTCAGGTCTGCTACGCAGTAGGAAAGTGGACTTAGCAGTGGCACTGCATTTGCTTAATATCATGCCAGACTTAATTCAGTGCTGTCCATTATTTAAATAAAACAACAAATGCTTTTCTTGAGCATTTGAAAAAGTCGTCTTTACAGTTGGAAGTAGAAAAAAAAGTTAATCTTTTTTCCACAACAGTGAAGTTGCACAGTTTTTTTAAAAGCAAATGGCATTATTTCTTTCTTCTACATCATATTAGTCTCTTTTCTAGTATGTTTTTAGTTATTAATGTCTTAGTGGGAGTCTTTGCTGCTTCCTTTTGCTATAGACTTTATGAATTGGACTTCTGTTACATGCATATCATCATCTTTGTTAATGTTTAACAGTGTTTGACTTGTTTAGATTTATAATTAGTAGTTTTTTAAGGACTTTATTACTTAATAAGCTGTATTAAACAGCAGTATAGATAGTTTTGGATGAGTCACATATGAAGTACAAAGTGATAGTATATTTAAACTGTCATTGCAATAAAATATATTTGCACACAAAATGAGTTTACATCCATAAATGCCTAAGTTTTTTACCTTTGCCATCAAGGATGAACATACAAACAAACACTTTTTGTTTTATTCCTTAATTTGGACTCCAGAGTGCTGCCATTGGATTTGAGTGAATGTGATTTTGAAAAACATTTTTGTTTTGCAACTTTCAAATAAATATATACATGTTGTTCATTGCTTTAAAAACTAATTTTAACCTTAACACATTTTAGCAGGAGTACAGATATGTTTGTCCAGCAGAAACTTAACAAAAATATACAAATATTTGTCTGAATTAATGCAAAGAGAGGGAGTATGATCTGCTGGTTTTTATGATGAAAAAGTCTGTTTTCTTTTAATATTGTCACATGAATATGTATTAGATTAGTGAAATGTGAAGAGATTTAAAACTCATGTTTTTGAGTATTCACTTAACTGCCCTGGTGAAGACAGATTCTTAAAGACACATAAATTTCCACTCTGACTGGATAAGGTGTACTTTATTACTTCAAATCCCATCTTCAATTGAAGTCATGCCAAAAATGGAGGAATTATATCCCATCCAGATTACTCTAAGGTATGTTAAAATGTACTATATACTCTGTGAGATTTGCATTATTTATGAGAGTTTTAATATTTATTTGCCTGGCTTTGTCATCATTCTGTCTTTTCAAAAACAAAAGCTGAGATTTGTATCTTAGCTATCTTGGTGTAAATCCAGAATAACTCCCTATATCTGTGACTAAAACTTGATCCACTGAGAGGAAAGAAATCCGTCTGCCCAGCATGGAAAATGAACTGAAAAGTCAGCAGAAATATTCGTTCTTCCTTTAATTTGGTCCTGGAAGATGGAGAAGATGGAAAAGCTGTACTTCGTAGCTTCCTAGGACACAGGGAACTTGCAGGGCTTACTGATCTGCCAATGATTTTCCTTGAGTATAGCTGCCTTCCTGAATTAGAATCCACTTAGTCAGGGACTCAATTTATGACTTCTTTCACATGAAGATAAACTGCATGCTGTATTGAGCTTGGTCATTTTAAAGTTAAGCGTCATTTAACGAGGCCAAGGAGGAGCAGGCAGTGATAATGGTAGTGGAAGTGTTTGATCTAATATGATTGTTATGAACGGATTTGAACACTGTTATTCTGAGGTTAGTCGGAGGGGGAGAAATAACTTCTGTCTCATTCACAGCATCTCATGAAACAGATGAAATCCTAGTAGAGGTCGCTTGTCTCAGGCTGCACTCTCTTACTCTGGTTGGTTTTGTTCATTACTTGATGCTCTGGCTCTTTAGAGACAGTATTGCTTCTCTTTGGGCTTAACTCTCTGGGGAAAGAACAGAGCAGCTTTTATCTCCTCGGCAGATGCTGCCCTGAACCGGTTTTACATCATCAGATGTCCTGCAGAGAGATTCCTGCAGCCTGTGAGTTTTACATCCTATCTGACTAGAGAAGGCTGCCTGGGAGCTATGTTACTAGCACACCTTCACCTCAAATCACAGCATTCTTCTCCTGTTCTTTGTGCTTTCTGCTACTTGTATCCTGCATAGGTTCCTTTTCCTTCACCTTTGCTACCAAGCATAACCTTTCTTTAACCATGTTCCATGTGAGCTTTGGCCTTGACTTGTCTTCACGAGGGACCCCAATAATCCTGTAGGAATGGGGGAACTGAGCATCACCTACCTCACACAGACCTCCTAGCAACCACAAACATTGCCTGTCAGAATTCCAGACCCAACTCAGTCAGGGGGAGATGAGACTCAGAAGAGCTGTGCTTTTCCTTTCCTAACACGTGATGAGGAAAAGTTGTTCCTATTGCATTTTATCATTCCATCAGGTGGGTGATAGTACTGAGTTTGGGTTGGGATGGCTTTAATTCAGCTAAGGCTGAAAGGATTGGGATGCATGAAGCATCCCAATGCTTCACGCAGAAGAAGAGTTAGCAGTGATACAAGCACTGGTATTAGGAATGCCTGACCTGTTAGTTAAGGCAGGAAAAGTAATGTAACTTTTTTCCTCTCTACCTTTTCCAACAGTGTGGGCTTTAGAAAAATTCAGAATATCAAAGAATATTCATGTGTTGTCTACATTTTTTCAGCCTCACAGACAAAGATACACAGCATTGCTTTTTGATTTGCTTTGCTTTGCCCATAATGTCAGTTCATGGTGGAACAGAACACAGTATTGTAGTTAAGGCTAATGCATTTGAAAATGCTTCAACCTCACTTGAGGGTCATTTCATATACCCTTAAACTAGCAATTTAATCTTCAAAGACTATTGCTACGATTACACGACTGCTTCTTGGAACAAGCCTGTAAGGATAAAGAAGTGTTGGTTTTCACCACACTGAGAAAAGGCTTTAAGCAGGGGAGCTGTGTCTTGTCTCAGACTGTGTGGCAAGTCAAAATACTGGGTGAACTGAAGCAGGACTTAAATTTGCCTATTGTCCGGGCTAAGATGGACTGACACTTCCACTTTAAGAATTGACTCTTATCTGTAATTCTCTTAGATAACGATTAAGCTGCAGTGATATCAGTGTGGTGGACTGATCCTGAGTTTCAAGAAAAAATCACGTACTGGCTTCTCAACAATTTGAATTTTCAAGTCTTCTTTAGACATAATCATTTTTTCAGAATCTGGGAACACTCTTGTGACTCAGCTTCTTCTCTTTCACATTGTAACTTGTTGCATAACTTGGACGTTATGTATATTTAATTTTAACAGCAGGATTTACTATTTATTCTTCAGTATAATTTATTTACTCTTCCATTTACTATTCCTTGTCTCCAGTGGGAAATTCATGTTTTATGCTAAAGCCGTTGGTACAAAGATGATTCTTATCCTGGATTATGGTAGAAACTACCTTGGTATGGTAGGAGTAAGGACTGCTTTCACCATCCTCAAAGCAGCTTCTGGCATTGTGAATTACGTGTGCTGGTATAGTCGTATGAAACAGCATCAATAGTCTGAAGCTCGACCTCACAAGGGGTATTTTCCCAATGAGGTCACCTGTAAAGTGGAGGCACCTAGAAAGATTTCTGTTTATTATAATCTTCCATATTCTAACCTTTCTTTTCACATGCTACAAAAGATCCAGATAACCAATCCTGTCCAAAGAGAGAGAAGAACCCCCTAACATGTAGTTTTAGCAAGTCAAAATGAGACAAGTGATTTTAAAAGAAACAGTGAGAAACCTATGATTTCATCTTTCTTCAGAGTGGTGGAAGTTCTGCTCAAAAAAGGGCATCCTAGAAGAAAGCAAAGGACTTTGAGAAAGTCTTTTTGTTTAATATTCTCCTTAATACTTATAGCTTTATAATAATATTTATAATAATACATATAGAAGTATAGATTATATGATTTGGTATGTGGTATTATAACTGCTGCTGGCATGTCACCTTTTCCCATTTTATTGAAATTGTCTTTTCATGAGTGCTGAAACAATATGTTTTCAAACCAATTTAAAACAATTTGCCTGCATATAGATGATAAATATCTCGCCAAATAGCACTTGACTCTTGATCAACACTGCAAGGAATAGCTGTATTGTGCTGGCACAATAGGACACTATTGAACTGGCACTTTCCTGTGTAGTGTAAACAAACTATATTGTAGAAATCAGACAATACAGAATGGATAATCAACCTCAAAAGAGACAGCAGGCAGCTCTAATTTTGTTTGTGTAAATACTGATGGTTTTATCAGCAATTGTGGGGACAAGTGACCCTTTGTGCTACAACTGCAATGATTTTTAATAATTAATGAAAGGTTTTCTTATTCTATTTTTCCATAGGTGAAACTGGTGTATCCTTGGGTCATAGATTTATTATCAGTGATTTGTGAGTTTGATGGTTGAGTGTGAATGTGCTTTCACAGTATGGTGCATTACAGAGTTTCAAAATACAGTCTGACAACTTGCTTTAACCTAGGCTTTTCAGTTTCTCCTGGATGTACAGCAGAGGTGGTTGTAATGGCTGGTGAAAACACTTTAAATCAGAAAATAAAAATGAGAGGACTGTCTAATTCAGATCCATTTGAAGATCATTAAAATTTTCACATTAGTTATACACATCTTCTAATTTTTCTCTTTGCTGCTTATTTCAATTTAAAACCGGGTATGAACAGAGAAGACCCTTGCTTAATTGTGAATCTGTAATGAACTTTTTTTTGGTGCAGTTCATAACAGAAATGAGTAGACAGAGAAAAATATTAACCTTAAGGTGACTTATTTCCTAATTAGAAAGTTATATAAAATGTAATCAATGCCAAATGAAGATATGCATTTACTGAAGACTTCAAATTGATCAGTATAGCGAGTTCATTAAAAAAAATCCTTGCATGCAGAACCATCAGTGTATTGGATAGTTTAACTAAGCTTTGTTCAGTATGAGTAAATAGACTTTTTCTGTGAGCTAGAAGTAAAAATCTGTGTTTTGTTTCATTCAGTTTTCTACTGTTTCTTGGAGTTTGCCTGAGACCTGCTTTTTTCTAGCTTGGTAAACTATACTACCACTAACCTCTTCTCTACCTGACAGGATGGTCTCCCTCGGCCTGAGCATGCATAGATGCCCCAAGTGTATAGCAGGCTTTTAAAGACTTATTGAAGAATTTATTTTGCTAAGACAACACAAGATGCTAAGCTGCACTGTAAATAGTGAACAGTCAGATGTTAGATTTGATAAATCAAAAAGAAAAAAAAATCTGTAACTAAAGAAATACAAGGGGAAAGATTGTCTGATATTCCAAATAGAAAAAAACTTGAGACTTTGACTATATTCAGAACAGAGAAGATTCCTCATAGAAAATAGGGCAAGTTGATTCATATGACAAAAAAAAATTTAGTAAGCAGCTGTTATCATGAATAATTTGCACTGAACAGAAGTTCATATTTTATAGCCCCAGGTAAGTGTCTTGAAAAACAGACAAAAAAGAAAAAAAAGAAATCTCTATAGTCACAAAATAAAATGCTGCCTGCTGTTAAAGGTGTGCAAACAGATCTACAAAGCTCTGCCTCAATCTGTTATGTCCCTATTGTCTGGGAAATATCCATTAGTTTAGAAATAAAGATCTTGTTTTCTTTCAGGCTATTTTCTTATATTCTTTTTACGTATCTGTCAGATTAAATCAAAATCTTAAATATATAAATGCTGACTTTTTTTTCCTAGTGTGTGTATGATTAATGGTAGTTTGATTCATATCTAACTGTGACTGTTTTCTGTGAAGGATAATCAATTTGGTTATATTGGGGAAAGTTAGTCATGCATTTTGAAGTACTTTCAGCTGCATTTATAGTGCCCACAAAGATGATTTTTTTTCCTGGAATACTTCAAATTCACCAAGTTAATTCACTTTGCACAATATTCGGTAAAGAAAGAACAAATGAAAATATTTTCTCTGTTATCCAAAATTGAAAACATTGTGGGTATCTGGATTAGATTACAGCATTTGTGGAGGGACATAAATTATACTTGAACAGCACCACTACTGCTGCATAGTATCATAGGAGATGTAGCCCAAACTACAGAATCCTAACAGATAAAGAATTTTGTCTGACAGGATTTCTGTGACTGAAAATTTATGGGAAAAAGGATATTGCACACATCTAAATCAGCTCCAGCAGATACAGTGCTAGATGACTTGAAGTGTTTTCATTGTAAATCAGAATTTTCAGGCTTCATTTTGTAAATATATTTGTGTTTACATGCATAAATCTAAATATGTGTATTGACATAAAAATATACTCATTTTTTTCATATGATTCAGGGTATAGAAGAAAAGGACCAGAATTTTACAGAATCCCAAAGTGAGGTTGCAAAGGACCTCTAGAGATCATCTGGTCCAATGGCCCTGCTTAAGCAGTATCAGCTAGAACTAGTTGGACAGGACGATGTTCCATTAGGTTTTGATTATCTCCACATGCAGAGACTCCACAACCTCTCTGGGAAACCTGTTCAGTTGCCCTTGTAGTAAAGCAGCTTTTCTTACCTTTAAGCAGAATCTCCTCGTGGACAGAAACTACAGCTTTCATTAAAAACAACTATTAGTTTTCCAACTGTTGTCCATGTCTGCAGTGAGCCCTGGAATTAAAAGACAAAGCTGTAGGATGCCCTTCCTTCATAGTCTGCGGTTGACTTCTGTACAAATGGAATGTTTGAGGTTAGGGAAGTCAACTGTTGATTAGGTCTGTTGTATAGAGAAGAATGTGCTAAGTAGTCCACAGTAATAAAAATCTTGATCCAATGTGAACACAGACTTTCTAACGAGATCTGAAACCAGGGTTTTATCTTCCGTAGCTAGAAAAAGTTGGTTTCTAGCAGTAAGTCACAGCCATCTTAAGTAATTCTTTTTCTCTCCACAAAATAGATATTTTCTATTTTCACTAATATTATGATGCTCTCAAACAGGACTTTTTTCCTATTTAAAGCCTCTCTGAACCTGAAAGAGAATTTCATTAAAATGTAAATCTGTATATGTGGAAATGCTGTAATATTTATGTTCTTTGCTGTATCCATGGTAAGACTTTAGAAGTTACTGATGATGGTTGTTTCTTTGAGACCAAAGCGACGTGAGTTCTTCAGCTGTACTTTTGAGAACTCTGTCCTTGTTTCTTGTGTCTCTCGAGTTCTGTAAAATAAGACTGCTTGGCTGCTCTTTTGGAATTAAGTGCTCTTTTGGAATTAAGTCCACTGAAGTGTTACTGCTTCTCGGTTGCTACGAGAATGCTAAACAAGGGGCATTTTCTAAGTACCTAGGGCAAAGAAGAAAAATTTTCTGAGCCTATCCTGTGCTGGAGGATCATGGCCTGATATGCACACCATGGCCCAAGGTAGTAGCTTGTCTAAGGATGAGGAGGAAAGGTGGGACTAAGCAGAACTTCTCTGAAAAGTATCATCTGTGAGGATGGAGATGAAGTATTGGGGAGAAATCAATGAGAATGACTTTATAAACCTTAGAACAATGCACTCGCCATAGAACTACTGTGTTGGGATTCTATGAAAGTACTATAATTGCTTTTAAAAACTGACAGAACCAAGGGCTGGGCAACAGGAGAGAGAAGATTAATAGAAAAAGATTATGCTTCTTTATAGATTTTTCTATTCTAGACTGCTGCTTTGATCCTTTAACAGCTTTACCCAAGGCACCGCACAATAATGAAAACGAACAGAGTGGTGTCTCTTGCAAACGATATTCGATTTTAGGCTGTCTTACATGAAATAATATGAAGATCTTAACAGAACTGTTTCTGAATAACATGTTAGGCAGTCTGAATAAATAAGGTTTCTAGAATGTGCTTTTACTCGTGCATAAATCCTTAGGATAAAAAACTTTATGTTAGTTAGTATTTCTGCTTGTTTCTCTCCTTTTTGTAGGTTAATCCCGTCTTCTTGCTTTTGCAAGAATGTTTCAAATAATAAAGTCCAGATTCTTCAGTGCCTAAGAAGCAGTAGAATGGGATACAACTTCACCAGCTCTTGGAGTTTGTATTTTATAGTTATGTATTGTAAATATGATGCTACCAAACAGTGAATACTGAGAGGAGATGAGTGAGTAAAAAAGTATCAGCATGATACTTTTGAGTGAGACTTCTGTTGTGAAAACTTGCATCACTGTTCTAGTTATTGTTGAATTTCATTATTCAGCTTGTATGTGTGTATATAGTATTTGTATGCACATATATATCATATTATACTAATATTGTAAAGCTAGACTTTCATAAGTTTTTGAATGTCAGAAAACTATTTTGAAGGCTTTAAAGTGTTCTTTATCAAAACTGCTGGCTCTGTGATTGCATTGGTTAATAACTAGCAGTATATTCAGCAATTTTGCAGAGGCTGTTTAGAAGCGATACTCTAAAAAAAAGATAAAAATATTCTTGAGATTCGGATGGTTGCTACAGTGAAACTTTGCTGCTGCAGCTGTAAAATAGAACATTTAAATATGAAACTTATTTATGACAATTTCTTAACAGCCCATCGAACAGCTTTATATAACTTCTTTTGGCCCAAGCACATCTCTCCAACTCTTCTCCCTCTCCCAGGCAGAAAGAAGCTTGTGCAAGGAGTGTTCTTTTTCCTACTGATTTGGGTTTGCTCACTTTTGAAACTTTTTCTAGTTAAAAACTTGAAATGTCTCTAGATTAGATCTTCCTATGATAATTTCTCACACCGCAAAGGACTGTACCCCAATATACAGAACAGGAGGGATGTTTACCTGTTCTCCTTCAGAGCCATGGACCAAGCCGAGCCATGTTCTCAAGGGTCCTACCATGAATGTGATTTTGGAAGTATTTGTGTAATTTGTTTTGCATTAGTAATCTAGACTATTAAACTGCAGAATGCAGCTTTCTACACAGTTGCTCATACTTCTAGGAAGAGGCACGAAACCCTATCTATTTCAGTATAAAGCTTGATTTTTATTGCTGTGCATAGGCACTGTTGCCGCGAAATGCACTGCTGATATCATCATGGTTTAATAAAAAAGCTACAGCAATTGTAACTGAAGCTAACTGCAAAGAGAAATGCATGGTACAGTTGTTTTCCGGTGCACCCATGCAAATTCTCATCCTAACTGGGTATGGGTCTGCACCCAGTGGTAGGGGCAATTTGGTTTGGGCTTTGTATGTGCTTAAGTCACTGTTTTTGAGGCCCTGGTTTAAACTCCCGTCAAGCTCCTCAGCCTAATGATTGCTATTAACTCAAAAACCCTGAAAACTTAGAGCTAGCACTTGGCATAAGGATTTAGGTGGTATTTAATCCATATAAATTATGTGCCTGAGTCTTTGTTTCCCGAGTGTTAGAAAAAAAAAGCATGAAATTAGAAATATGCTCAGTATTTCTTTCCTTTTCCCTAAAGTTATTATGTGGTGCCGTTTTGAAGAGTAACTTGGTTGTAGTAAAGCAGAGCACCTGAAGATTAAAAAAAGTGTACATTAGTAAATAAGTCCCAGTCTAAAAATTATATACAAAGCTATATATTCCTAATGTGTATATTTTTGACCCAAAAGATACTAAAGGGTTGTTGCTTTTTTATTTTGTTGAAAAAACCTTACCTATGACAATATATATCTTCTTCAGAGGGGCTATAGATCTCTGCTTTTTCCTTAAGGCCTCAGATCGTTTTTCAAATTTTGGTGGAAGAGTGTGTTGGAAAGGGAGTACCAGCCATAAACTGTAAAAACCTTTCTCCTGGGTCCTTTATTTGTTAGTTGAATGTGCAGCAGAGTGCAGTAGTGTGTAGGCACAGCCGTATTAGTTCTGTTCAGCGATCCCAGCTTTAACAGAGCTGAGTTCAGAGGTATTCCATTGTATGTTACATTTTGGCTTCCCATTTCTTTCCCCAATGGAGATGCTTGAAGAGGCTGTATTTTTGAGCAGCCCAGCCCAGTGGCTTTGTAACCAACAAGGTCATGTAAAAATGATAGACTGTCTTTGTGGACCAAACATTGTCCTTTTCAGCAGAGCTGTGGCTGTAAATTGCAGTAAAGTGCTGCAGGTTTTGAGTCTCGGAGAAAAGGAGGCAGGCAGACTTAATGTCACCTTTCCAGGCACGCTTGCATTATGTAGCTGTGCTTTTAGTAAGGCTGACACTTTTACACTTTCAAAGGCCCTTGTCATAACTGAACTGGCATTTTAAGTGGTTAGCTCTTTCAGAAGGAAAGTTTTGGGAAAAAAATGTTTTGTGTTGATTAAGTTAAACCCAAGCCTGTTTAAGCCAGGATGTCAGTTGTGTGCTTCAGGAAAGTATTTTGAAATTTGCAGGGTGGTCGTGCTGGTGGCCTGTGCCTTTTGTTGCTATTCCCAGTAAGCCTGGTAAGTTCACCACGTCTGTGCTGCGCTGAAGGTTTACTAGGGGCTTAGCATCACCCAGCTGCAGGTACTTTATCAGCATTGACCTTGCTTCAGACGAGGGCTGGAGAAGTGGAGCATGACTTTCTCTGCAAATAACCACAACTTCCCAGGGAATATATGGTGCAAGGCAGCCAAGCTGAGCTTTTTTGGTGTTTATCATCCTCTAGCTGCTGAGGCAGCTTGGAAGAAGAAGAAACCTAGTAAAAGCTGATGGATGAGGAAGCAAATAAATTAGAGTCTGGATAGGAACATAAAAACAGCTGAGAGCTGGGACAGGGGCAGTAGAGAGAGAGATAGGAAGAATTTAGATAAGATGAAAGGAGAGAGAAAAAGCAATAAATACAAGCAGAAAGGAGAAGAATGAGATGAGAGGTGGGAAGAAGAGGGAGGGCTGTGCGTGATGAGATTGATTATCTCTGTCCATCCCTTTTCCTCCTTGGGAAGCTGGAATTGAATACTGATTGAATACTGATGGTCCAAACCTGTGTGGTTCAGTGTGAAAAAAAATCTGCTCTTTTCATTCTGCCTCTTAAAAAATAGTAATAATCATGTCTACATATTTCAAACACTTGCTAAGTCAGGAACTCTCTCAGTTAGGAACTAATATGTGAAGAGTGCCTGGGTAACATTAGTCGAAGTCAGAGAAGTGGGATGTGATACATGTGCTTCATGCAGGAACCCTTCCTCTTACCATGCACCTAGTGGGAGAGCGCAGAGGTGACAGGAGATGTGGTGTATCTGGGGGATGTAGTTTGTAAAGCCCCTGTTCATCTTCCTGCAAGAGATCAAGCTGTGGCTGTGGCACAAGGGTGCAGGAAAGGAATGGATTATTCCCAGGTTAGGGCAATAGAGAGCCCCGTGAGTGCTCTGGTGTGTTACTGCACAGGCAGCTTTGCCAGCCTTTCCAGGCAGCTTTGTTGTCTGGTTGAAAGGTCTGAAGTATGATTTACAGAAATAAATAGGTGCTCACTCTTTTAATAATAACTTTGATTTTTTAGAGACAATATAAAAATCAAATTAGTATGTTTTAATAGTGTGCATGCCTGAACAACTTTAAAATTACTTATTCATACATTCCATCTTCTAGTTATGCAGTTCACCTTATGTATAATAGGCTATAAAAATTGCTACAATGTTCTTCCTGCATATGCTGAGTGTTCTTTAATTTGATTGGGATTTTTAGCGAGAGAAACTTCCCATCCCAAAGTCGTGTGTACAGGAAGAGAGGTATGTGCTAAGATGGCTTGGCAGATAAGACTTGTCTTTGGGCTATGACCTCATGGTCCTATGTTCTATGTGTGTGCAGTCTCTTGTCATTACTGATTCTGGAATGGGCAACTGAATTTTAAGTACACAAAACTGGATCACTTTACATATTTGTCTAGCGGGGATACTTAAGATATTTCTCAAGAAGGGAGGGAAATGACCTAAGGTTTAACTGCATTATTTGAAAAGTAGTAGTCTTCTGGGGACATGGTTGTGTTGAGGAACTGTGCCATAGCTGCTGCTGTATTTTAGCATATGTAGACTCTGAATTAGCATGCCTGGTTTGATAATGAGGTACTTCATTTGACTTAAATATGAAATGAAAATCTTTTCTCAAGTTTCTTACAGTGGATTGACTGTTTACCAATGTTTGAATGAGGAAGGCACAACAAAAGAAAGAAAATATTCCCTCCAATACTGAACACTGTAGACGCATTAAGAATAATATAAAATGAGAAAATAAATCTTTTATAAATTCAGAAGCATGAACTGATTCTCTTTTTTTATAATTTAAGAAGATGGAGTACTCCATCCATAAAAATGGAGTCCTGCTATTGGGAATTTGGATCCAAATTTGCCTTACAGTACCCAAGTCAAAAAAGCAACCAGTGTTCCTTCAGCAATGGCCAGATATCCCCTCTCATGTTAGGACAAATCTCAGAAGAGCTAAATTTAGAGAGAATTAGCTCTGAGAATAGGGGCACATGACAGAGACTATTCCTATGACTTCCATGGGGCCTCTGTCATTGACAGGAGCTTTGACAGTAGTAGTGGCCACTGATGCTTTCAGTGTACATGCAAGAAATAAAGCCCAAGAAACTGGTGGTGGTGCAAATTCATATGCAAGGTTATTTGGGGCTAACTTTTCATTGTTGACTTCTGAGATTTGGTGGACCCCTTCAATAGAGGAGCCTTTCTCATCACATAATAGTGACTTAGAACTGCATTGATTGATGTTATTAGGACCTAATTAGGTACTACCTAGATATGACTCATCAGTTCCTGTATTTTGGCATATAAGAATCGAGTTGCAGAAATACTGAAACACTAATCATGTTTCATTATAGATCTTGCCATCTGATGAATGTTATTTTTTTTCACTGCTTCAGAGAGTCTAAAAATGCAAATATGGCAAAATACAAAAGTGACTGAGAAAATTATTTGTACTTGATATATTTAATTGTTAGCTAGAGGATATTTTCAATAAAATGTTCAACATCAAAACACCGTAAAATTGCTTTTTCAGAAATATCTGTTATTTAATTCTGTAGCTACTTTTAGCAAAGAAATTAATTGCATATCTATGTTTTTAATTTGTAGGTACATTGAAACCTTAAAGGAGCACAAACCAAAAGTTATCTGGGATGAGCAAATTGCTGAACACTACTTCGAATACAAAAAGTAAGTTAAAGCTATTTACCTACTTTTCTGCAAATATTCACAGGCATAGTCCAGTATAGAATGAATTACCAGTTGTCTTGCTAGCTCATCTTAAATCTGCAGAGTGTCTTAGAACATCTGAAGTTTGTACTGTGGGCAGCAGCCTAACCAAAACTAGTTCTTATAGGAGACTGTGGAATGAGAGCCTGGTTTTAGAACTCCTGGTGACCAGGTTGACCAGGGAACAAACTCATACCGAGTCAAATGAACTATAGAGAAAGGTAATAGCAGGGATATCAAGGGACATTCAGATGAGGTAATTAAAAAGCCTAGAAATGGTTTCTTTAGAAGGAGCCTGAAGACAAAGAGTAGTAGTTTTCTCTGACCCATCTTTCTCATAATGAAATGTCAGTAGGATTCCTAATGATAAGCAAATTCCAACTTCAACATATTTTAAATAAGCAACAAATACTTATCAAGCCTCTGTAACTGTTCGATATCCTTGTGTGCCATCTCATTTTGGTTACATACTTTTAAACTTAAAAAAAAAGCTTAAAACTTGAACTACCTTTATATCTTTAATTTTCCATAGTTCTCTCAATCTGCAGTTTTTCTCTGGGCTTTTAGGCTTCTCAGCTGTGTATATTCCTTATCAGGAAAAAAATGTTTACATGTATGCTGGCAGTATTTTTTTTTCTAATAATTGCGTAGAAGAACTGTTCTTTCACTTTGAGTTCTTTGGTATCCTGTTTTGAAATTATTTTATCTGTCAAAAATCTATGAAGTCTTTGTCTTAACTAAAAAGGAATAAATTGGAAGTGTTGTTTCACTGATCTTCAATGAAAAATCTAATTGGAGGCACAGTGGCCACTAGATGAAAGCTTACACTCAGAAAAGTGAATTAAAGGGCACAGTATTTGAATGGCCAGCATCTGGGGTTCGCATATTAACATATTAGGAAATAAAACATATTTCCTAAATGTTTCCTTGCAACCTGAACATGCAGGAAAGTGAAAACTTGTCAGTTTTGCATTGTTTGCCTTTGAAAGGCAATCTTTGGAAATTCTTATTTGCGGGCTTTCTGGAAGAGGCTTTGGTGCATAAAACGTACTGGATCTGAAAATCAGTCTAAATGTCATTTGGTGGGTTGTGCCTCGCAGGCAGCCCTGCAGCTCAGCGGGTCTGCAGTGGGGCAGCTGGCTGCAGAAGAGGACTATGTGAGTGATCTCGTCTCCAGTCACCCCTTTTGTGTTGCATTGAATGTTAATGGCAGCCAGGCCTGAAGTATGTTTCACAAGTGAAGCATCTCACCTGAAAGTCTTGCATGGTTGCAGTTGCCAAGTAATAAAATTCAAAATCTTTAAGCAAAGCACAACTAAAGCTTTTCATGTAGTACTCAAAGAACCAAAGGTTGCCATTATAAGAGCTGTAGAAAGCCGTTGCCTCTGAGTGCTTGTCCCTGTGCACTTTCCACTTAACAGTGGGTGTTAAATTAAGCGATTTTTACCAGCAGTATCTGCTTGATGTGTCCATGCACTCTGCATTTCTTCCTGCCCTACGTGGTGAAGTGGTGCTGTGGGACTATGTGTTTCCTGACGTCTCTTTACTAGTAGTCAAAAATACCGCAACAGGATTCATGCTTAGGGTAGCTTGCCTTATCTTTGTCCTATATACCAGCAGCATTTAGTTTAACATAAAAGATGCTAATTGCTGGAATTTGGGAAAATCTTTGCCAGTTTGCACCTGACACCCAAACATTTTTATCCTTTTCAGATGTGCCCTTAGAAGGTACAATTGTTCTCTGATATGAGAGTTTTATAAATAATGTTACACGACAACGGGCTATCTCAGTGCATTTACTTGCATCTAATATTAAACCACCTCTCTCTCAAAAAAGGTGCTTTTTGAGTTTTTACCCTGTAGGAACATCTATTTTAGCTATCAGCCTTTTCACTTCTCTTAAAAGCTGTCTTCCTTAATACTAACTAATAATTGTATTCCTCCTATTTAACATGTAGTTTGTTATGACCAGTTCTTTCTCGAATGGAATGTTATGCCTGTAGAAATTTGGGATTTTGTGCTAATATACAATTACTTTTCAGTACTTTGTGTTAGCTGTTAAGAAGCTGAGGAGAGTGTGCCACTTCTTAGATGTTTTGAAAGGCCTTATTCTGAAACCTTTCAAGGAATTTCCTTAGATAACCAGAGTTATTTTTCTTTTCTGTTACTGCAGCTTGAATATGACATGATGCAGTTTTTGCACAAAGACTCCTCAAAACAGATCCCTGGCGGTACTTAGTCTTCTGTTGAACTTTCTAGCACTAGTCCTGCTAGTGTCATCAAAGTTCATTAAAGTCAGGAGAAATCATCCTGGAAACTTTTCTGACAAATATTCCTAGAACAAATACCCGTAGGACAGTTCCAAGGTTGCATACTTCTCGGACCCCTTGTGCAGGTGTAACTTCCCCTACTTGCCCTCTTCTCCTTTCCACTTTGTATTTGTGTGCTGTGGTGTGTTTGTATCTTCAGTAGAGCAGGGGCAGGAATAGAAGTTTTTACCTGCAGTAGAAAAGGAAGAGAAGCAGAGATGATTTTGGCTTCACCCCCTGTAACTAGAAGCTTATGACTAGAGTGCAAGTATGCACCCGATGGACACTGATGGTGAAAGTGTCTGATACCAGAGCCAGAGTCCATCTCAGAATGACTGCTAGGTAAGAAATCTCAGATATACCAGTTACCAAATAACAAGTATTCTCTGCCTTTGATATGGACGTAGTAAGTCCCTTCTGCTGAACGTACCATAAGTATGTCTTATTTTTAATAGTAGTAGCTCTTTCAGAATAAAATCAGTACTTTTCCCCAGCATTGTCTACCTTTGTTTCCTATTTATGGGAAGGAATAAAACTGTCTTTGAACTCTAACATAAGCTACGAATCTTACGGAAATCTACTTAACCTGTGATTGTGATTATTTAATTTTTGTGCTTTGCAGAAATAAAGGAGGAAAACATGCTGTCTTCTATCCAACATTGAAGGTAGGTACCCCTTCTTCTGCTCCGACAATAGGAAAAAGTTGTTTCCTTGACATTTGTGGGGTTATTGAAACACGTTGCAAAATGCTGTACAGAGGCTTGAGCTTTTGTAAAAGAAGTTCACACTGACATACTTATTATGATTCGAGACTTCAGCTGCTTGCCTGTATGACAAGCTTAGTTTTTCTGTCTAATGCATAATTGGGTTTGGGGCATCACTGAAGATTAGGCATGTTTAGAGAGAATACACTTAAGGATGAACCAGTGTTCTGAGAGGATCTATTCGAGTGCCTAGTTTAGGTGTGCACAGACATCTGATTCTCAGAGAAGAGACATGGAAGAAAATTTCCCTCTTAACATGTTGAC
This sequence comes from Nothoprocta pentlandii, assembly GCA_013398315.1. NCBI lineage: Eukaryota > Metazoa > Chordata > Aves > Tinamiformes > Tinamidae > Nothoprocta > Nothoprocta pentlandii. Next base: position 37,988 of record VZSG01000988.1, read on the forward strand.
TGGAAGCCTGAGGGAGTTTTTGCATTCCTCTGTAAGGAGGGTCATTTTTCATACTATAGCCCTGAATCACCCTGTTTTTTTTCAGAGAACATTCTTTAAGGTTTTGAAAACTGAAATGTTTGGCCTTATTATAAAGCTCTGGTGGGGCATATGATTTTGGTCCTCGCAATAATCTGCAGTATGCCAGGATGCATGATACAATGGTCCTTTCAGCCTTCCTGGGAAGCTCTCTTACATTTCCTTATATTAACCTAAAAGCAGTATCTTAAGCCTCTGGTGGCTTTTAATATCGGAGGGAAACAATTTCTGTAATGAAAGTATATCATGTTCAGAGAGAACAGAGATCTTTTATGGTTAAACCAGTGTGAAATTATCAAAATTTCCCTTTTTCTAAATGCAAATATTCCTCTAAGTTTCGTTAGGATGAAGCTACTTTCCTCGCTAATCTGATATCAGTGGACGTACTAACATATATGGACTATTAATTACTATGTTTAACTATATTCTTGCTGGTTTCATTCCTGGGGGATTGAAAAGCATCAATACAAGCCTCAGAGAGAAAAGATAAATTGTTCTGAATATGCCAGGCCACATGCCCTTTGATCACATTGAATGGTTTCACCAGTTTATTATCAGCACTAGCTGTGTTAATTAAGTAAATTAATTAAATAACATTTGTTCCCTAGTGTTTTTTAAAAAATAAATCTCCTAATAATAATATATACTCAACTGTGGTGTTGGTAAATTTTGTAAATAGAAAAACAGAATTTCCTTCCAATTCCAATTTAAAATGTAATATTTTACGAGATCTGTATGCTGGAGCAAAGCAGATTGCTTGCATTGAGTTGGTCAGTTGAACACTGAATATTGTTTTACTTTCCCCTCACAAATGTGTTTCTTCCCCTTTTAAATGCTGTCATCAGTGGTAGGTTGTCTGCTCGGAACAGACTTGTTCAGGGTTAATTAAAAGCAGTTAAGAACTCCAGGCCCAGCACAGCTGTTAATGACATCTTGACACTTGATTCTACATCCTATGGAAATGAGCTTTCAGAGCACCCTCGTGCTGATAGCAGTTCAGACATCTCAGTACCACACTACAAAGTAGGAAAGCATGAAAATAGAAGGTTCAAAGATATTTTGAATATCTGAACTGAGAGAAGTGCAGAATATAAATTGTAACGTTATTTCTGTTGCAAACATGTAAATCAATGCTTGTAGCACAGATAAGGATATTTTTCAATGTTAATCTCCCAGAATCTCTTTAAAATGAATCTTTGCTGTGAAAATTATGACTCTGTCCTGAGAGAAGGCAATCTAGGTAAGAGACCTTGATGGTATTTGACAAGTTGTTTTAATTGTCTTCAGTGATTTTACCCGGGGGAAACTTCTGTAAAGAGCTGAAATTTCTATATGTTGCAAAATGATAGCTTAAATTAGAGTGGTCCTTTGCATAGTTCATAAATCTGATTTATTTCTGTGATATATCATCTGTTTAGGTAGCCATTATGTACTAGGTCACTGAATTAACTAGTGCAATTAACTGCTTCTCACTGAATGACTGCTCGATAAACAGAATATTTGAAACAGAGATATTACTTTTGAGCATCTGACTTGAGAATGATTATTTTTTAAAAGCCTGATAATGATGTAAAGAAATGGCAGCAGGGAATGTCTAATGTCTCTCATTAAAAGTGGTTGCTTTGTTTGTCTTTGTCCTAGTCCATCCAGCTGCGTTTAGATCTTGCAAAAGAATTGGGCACTGGGATATCCATCTGGGAGCTGGGACAAGGCCTGGATTATTTTTATGACCTGCTTTAAATCAGAGATGGTCTGCAAAAGACTTTATTTGCTTCACCAAGACTCTGCCTTCAATTAATTTGGGTATTCTGGGCAGGTGATTTTTTTAATAATTAGAACTTTTTTTTTGTAATTTATATCGTATGTGTATTAAACTTCTCTTTTTTCTGCAAGAAATTACCTTTTCTGATTTACTATTATAAACATGATGGTTAACATAAAATCCAGAGATAAAACACAGAAGATCTTTTTAAAGTTGCTGAATTTGCAGTCATTGAAAATGGAACAGCAGAACTAGGATGGCATGGCAGCAGAATTCAGAGGGGTTTTTTTTTGGAATATTTTGTACAAAAAAATGTTACCGAGAAGTTACTACAATCTGAACACGGTTTAATTCCGATGTCTGTTGTAACAGTTCCTGGTAACTGAACAAATATGCCCATCAGATTATGTCCAGCAAATGTAATATATGATGGATTCTCTACATTACATTAACCACAAAAGACAGAAAGTAAGCCTAAAATAAAGACGGGGGGACCAACTGGATGTCTTTCCTTCTGGCTGGCAGAGAGTTAAATGTGGACAAGCTATGCAGTTAGCTTTGTCCTTTATTTTAATAAATGCCATGCAGTTCAAAATCACAGTAATTTCAATTCATGACTTGTTTCTAATTCCCCTTTTTGCACGCAGGAAGCACCCCATGATTTCTGTCTTGCTCGGTGCCTCAGTTTATAATACTAGTGCATTATGCATTAGTATTAGTCTGTCATAATGCTAACTTTTAGCACCAGAGGCTCTAGTGGAAATTGTATGTATGCATGTAGTAATGGATTACGTGCATTGTCCCAATGCTCAGAGCCCCAGAACTGACCACCTTTTGGCTTAAAGGGGTGCTGTGAATCAAAATCTTTCCAAGTAAAGCTGTTATTCATTTACCATACACATTGGCACTTTAACCACCATAATACAGAATTTTTATTAACTGAAAGCTATATCAATCCATGAGCTTATAAACAAAATTCTCAAACCATTCTGAAATCTTCCCTGTTTTTCACTTTACAAGCTTTGGGTTTGTAGAAATATATGGGCCTCAAAGCAGTTTTTCGGAAGGAATAAGGGGAGGTGCTGTGAATTTGATGAGGAAGTTGCTGGTCATCAGCTGAGATGCAGGCAATAGCTCTGCGCACCCTCTGGTCTCTTCTTGCCGCTTAGAGTTGTCACACAGATAACTACACTCCTCTCTTTGTGTCCACACTTTATGGTAATTAATCTCCATGGGGAATTTATCCATCCCAGCCAGTTTCAGCAGACTAAATCCTGCTGTAATCCAGCACTGATTAAAGAACTATTGATCTTCACCTCTCTTTAGTCTGGCATCTCTCAGCTTCTCATACTGCAAGTATCCAGCAGGGTTTACTAATCAAGCTTTTTCTTCCGTACCATTGGTGTAAGATAATTTGCTATGTGATTCCTCATGTTCAATTAACTTGAGCTTTCTAGTTCATTCGAAAGCAATTTAAAGTCACTCAGGCAATGGTATCTAGACTAGCACAAGAAATAAATTCTATTATGCTATTTCTACTGAGCCAGAATGTTTCAGAAAAAAAAAAGGTCAATAAAAATGCAAGGTTGTGCTCTGAAATTACGTCTGTTTTTATGTCATCTAATAACTAGAAATATAAAAATTGTGGAGTTGGGAGGGGGAGAAAGGATGTTTCATTTTAACTTGTTCTTTCCTCTCTAATTTATCCCGTGTTTTTAATCTTTTTTTTTATACTCCATAAGGGTTCTCTATGAAGTTTGGATGTTATATTTGTCTTTGAGCTCAACTATATATTAAAATGAAGTGTCTTTTCCATCCTTAGAGATAGAGTGTACAGCTCTGTGAAAAAATCAAACTTACTGTATCCTGAAAAATAAATGCCAGATGATAAGTGCAGTGTGAATTTGAGCCATCCATGGTACACAAGTTTCTGTTTATTATTCTGTCTGTTCTGTTTATTATCTGTTTATAAGATGGTAAGAAAATAATGTGAAATTTTGCCTATCTCAATGAAAGCTTTCTTACAACGGGCACATGCTCTTGTGTTTCACCATACTTCACTTCTTTGGGTTAGACTCAAAAGCAGAGTTCCCATAAATTCCCATTTCTGCAGGGCATTTATTAAGAGAAAGAAAAAAAAAAGATTCTGCTATAGTCAGCCTTTCATATGAAGCTAATATTGCTATTTTCAATTATTATTTCACACATCATTTTAACAGCTTGCAAAGCACAGGCTGACTTTTATCAAGACAGAGAAGAGTTATCTCCATACTAGGAAGATCACTTTGATTTTACATATGGGATAACAGTACCTTGTGTTATCTCAGCAAAGACACTGATTATCTTCAGAGCAGTTTGAAAACTGGAGCTTACCTAGAATCTTCGTAATCACAGTTTTAACAAGAATTTGTGCAATTTAAGCTGTTTACTCTATGTCATTATGAGATGCTGCTTCATTGTGGAAAGTTCCTTCTGCGCCTTATTTTATTGTTCCGTTTTGTAGTCATACATAAGTATCAAGGTTCAGAAGTAGAGGCCAGAAGATACATCACTATATCTTTTTTGTAGCTTCCAGGTAAGAAAGTTGGGAGTGGGAGAGAAGAGACAAGGTGGAGGGAAGGATGACAATAAAACAAAACAAAAAACCCCAACAACTTCTTTACTACTTTTTAGTTATAAAAAGTTACTGATCGATTGGTAACAATTTAGTGATGTTTATAGGTTTGGGTGAAAACATGGGAGAGCTTTTTCCGCTTCTATTGCAAGCTACTCGTGACGGTTTTATGTAAGGGGATAGTATTTTCTGTATACTTCTCTGTGGACACTGCAAAGTTAATAGTTCTTCATAGCAACTGTAATTACAGTTGCGCTGAAATTTGGGAGATGTCTGATAGACTTTGTTGTTTTGATTAATGCACTGTACAGTTGTTTGCCTTCAGTGAAACACAGGGCAGCACAAAGCAGATGGACTCTTCTTCTGCAGCTTGCAGAGACTCTTCATAGCTCTTTTACTTATTCCTCACAATTCCATTTGTCAGTCACCTTTTTTAGGTGGTAAGTGAAAATTAATACCATTAAAGCATACTGAACAACCTTTTAGCAGGTAAAGTTAAGTGAGCTAGAATGAGTGTTTTGTAGTCTACCATGCAATCTCTTTGATATTTTATATTAGAGGAAAATATTGTCTTTAGAAAAATAAAAATAACTGGAATTGAATTTGATTAACACTATTCAAAAAGTTGCAAAAGTAAATTAAACCACTTATATGTATTTTGGCTATAGTATGTCTGTACAACATTTTCATAGAAAACAATTTTTCTTTAAAAGCTGCCAATAGAGTAAGCACTTTTGGACTTTAATTTCTAAGAACCTAGAATTAATTCTCCACGTAGACAGCTCAGAGCCGATTGTTACTTGAGAATCACCTTTATGTCTCATATAGAAGATCGTATTTTGATCCATTCAGTGGATGAGGCTTTAATAAAGTCAGATTTAGCAGTTGCCTAAAGTAGAGAGGTAAAGCATCAAAAGAATTAGGAAGTTGCTTCTCTTTGAATTTGCAGTTGACTGCCCCGGTGGCAGAACGTCATCCTGGGATATGACCTTGCTCTTACCTTGTTTAAAAGGAAGATAATGAAGCTCGTGTGTAAATGTTCAGTGTACATGAGGAGCATATTGACTTTCTGGAGACTTCCTAACTCTGCTCATGTCGTTTACCTGAAATTGTAACAGATACGCAAGTGTTGGTTAGAAGGGCACAGACCCTCGTAGTTTCTAGAATCTCATGTGTTTTTTTGTGTGACTTACTGTAAGATTGCTTACAGATTGCTCCTTCTTTCTATAAATATGGTGGCAGTTTCTTAAACCAGGTCTATCTAATGTTCCTGCTGTGTCATCACCTGCTGTGATGCCCCTGCTACATGTGTGATTGCAGCAGGGATCGTTTGTGTGATGTATCTCACCTTCCTCAAGATCAACATACGGGGAATAGACATGAGAAGACAATAACGTTTCCCAAGTTTCCTCCAATATGTGAATTTGGACATTATGGGGCTCTCTGCCACTCATCCTGCTCAGAAAGGTAAGCTGAGTATCTTATTTGCCCTTCTTTAATGTATTGGAAGTGTTAAATGTAGTTGACAAGTTACTGAATTTACTAGCATTACATTTCTCATAACCTTTGCATGTTTTTTTTGTGGTTTTTGTTTGCTTTTTTGTTTGTTTGTTTGTGTAGGCTGGGTAAAGTAAATGCCAAGGGTAGATAAGCTTGTATTTCATATGCAGATGAAGGTCCAGCAGTAGCAGAGACAGTAGTTCTATGAAAGTTAGGGAAAAGTTGCCCAGGAGCACTGGGATACAATGTAGGTCATTTTAGATGTGAAGTAGCTCTCTCTTTCCCGTCACTACAGTGATATTGTGGTAGGCTGGTAGTGCTCAACTTTGCCCAGAGATGCTACTTGTGGGCTGATTTTTCCCAAGGAGATACTTACTGTTTTAGTACAGTGCTAAGGACTTTTGTGTAAAATAAGCCAATGTAATGTTTTCACTCTATTATACTGTATTCTAGTGTGAAAAATCTCAGGGCAGGGGCTGAACCCCCTTTCTTTTGCCCTAGTGCTGGAGCTGGTGATGCCCCAGCTGGAGGTTTTTGGAATAATTGATGTTGGTGAGTTCAGCGTGTACAAGTACAAAATAGTTTCTTCTGAAGTCCCTGTGGCAAGCACCTCTTTGTTGAAGGTGTTACCTCTTGTCTTGTAATCGTAGATGCAGTATAAAACCTGTCTTCTTTTTTTTTCCTTTTTTTTTTTTTTTTTCCTCCAGGTATGGCTAACTTGCTGGAATCATTCATTTGCATTGACATCAGAAAATGTTTTATTCAGTGATGCTTTTAGAATTACAGCACTAAATGGTCATCTACTCTATCAGGCCTCTGCATGCCGCTTAAGCGTTTCAACTCAGAGCTTTCCATTAAAATTAAATTGCTTTTGCTGTTAGTTTGGAATTGTTTTAGATAGATGTTCTTTGTCAAGTAATGTGCTGTGATTTTAAAATTCTGTCTAATTCCTTCTTTCATTGTTCACATCAGCCCAGAAATTGTAGCTGACATGAAGATGCAGTTCCACAAAGGCGATAGGCTGAGCTCATCTTGAAAGCCCAGTTTGGAAGCATGTTATTTGAAAGCACTGCGGGCTAAATTATACCCTTCGTATTTGCTTTAGGACTTGAGTTTACTGCATCTGATAAAAAAGGGAATATAGAGTAAGTTTTGACTTTCACTTAGGTTTATCAGTTATTTTAATCAGAGTAAAACATAATGATGTAAGTAAAGTGATAAGGATAATATTCATGGTCCCCAGTAGAGTGAGGTTTCTCCAGTTTTCTCAGACATTGAGTCCTCAAACCTTTGGCATGGAGAGGCTCAAATTTCTTGTTTAGGGTTCGGTCTTCTCCTTGTGAAAGCAGCTTTTGGGCTTATCTGCCTGCACCTCTTCACGTGGGGGAGAGTGTAGGAAGGAGAAGCAGAGCACTCGCTGCTGCTGGAAGTGGGAGAGGCAGCAGGAAACAACTACTTTTGGAGGATATGTGCTTTCTTTTTTCAGCCTAGACTTGGCGAAAGAAACCCAGACCCTTGCATTACCCAGATCTTCTCTGTGTATAGAGGCTTTTCTTTCTTGGAGCTAAGGAGTAGAAAACATTTTGGCAGAGTCAGTGCTGTACTTATATATTTGTAAAAAATAAGGGTAATGTTCTGATGGCTTCGCTTAATGCTTTTTGGCAGAGAATGAAGTTTACTGAGTGAATTCTGCAGCTCACAAAATGAATACCATAAATACTGCCTTCCCAGGTTTGCGTGTTGGCTCAAGAGTGTTCAGTATTAAACTCGTTTGTCACCTATATCACAAGTCCTTTCTCAGGCAAGTTGTTCAGGAGCCTTGGGTTGTTAGGTGCAATAACTAAATGGAAATAACAGGGTGGCTTCCCAGAGTGGAAAGCAATGAGCAAATGCGAGAGAGGAGGGAGAAGTGTATACATTAGAAGAATGTAGTGTTCCTAAGGGTCCATAGCCCCAACACACCTTGTAGACAAAGGATAATAGGGAAGCAAGAAGAAAAATCTTTTCCCAAACTGGTATATAAAGTCAAACAGGAGCCAAGATTTCTGTCGGTCTATCCCGTCACCTGCCAGCTAGACCTGACTGCAGGATTAACAGAAAACAGAGCAAGTCAAACCAAAATAGGGTTCTTTCTGCACTGACTCTGCGAGGGTCTTCACAAAATGATTCCTTTGGAAATAGTGTGCTAGCAATGAAAGGGGGTTGTGGGTGTGCTTGAGTGAACAAAGAAGGTGAGTTCAGCATGCCACGTTTCTGAAAATCAGAGTCCCTCTGTTCTCTGACAGAGAATTTGAGAAAATGGGTTTCGCGTAAAAACAAGGACCAGTAGATTTTCAAAGGATAAATGGAAATGGTTATTTGCACTGCATACTACTAGGTGGAGGAATAAACTACAGGAAGAAGCCATAATACCAAGGACAATAACTAGATTTTTGAAAGGCCTGAACATTTCCTCAGAAACAAAGACTCAGATTAAAAACTTTAAAAGCCGAGTGATAGTATTTTAGTACTCTCACCTTTAGCTAAGCCATTCTTCCTGTGAGGCACTCGCTTTCCGAGCCAAACCTCCAATAGCTGCACATTTTTTTTTTCCTCAGTGTAAACTCTTGGTAGTTGCTGCATCTTACTTGGCTCAGCTGAAAGCAGTGAAGTGGGTCTGGAGATACTCGCACTGGTATGGCCAAGCTTGTGCTTTCTGCTCTTGCTCGAGAATGCACTTGAGAATGCGACTGTGCGACTTCTGTGTTTGTGAACCTCAAACCAAAAGGAAGTCCAGCCGGATTTTCAGTGTTTGTGTTGACTCTAAGAGTGGGAGGAATTGAAGGAAGGAATAAGACTTTTCCTATGCTGCACACAGTTTAAAGCCATTCTTTGGAAGTAGGGTGTGGATGGAGTAGCCATGCCTGAGGCAAGGGAGGGCACTTCTGAGAGTAGAGCTATGCCACAAAGTTGTCTTATTCATTCAGTTCTCGTTGGTAGTGCTGCTTTCCCAGGAACACCGTTTTCTTGCCCTTTCAAGGGATTTTGCCTGGCAACATCAAATTGCTCTTTCAGAGCTATTCTGGCAACAGTTCTTTCCAACAGTTGTGTTGGAAAGAATTTACTTCTAATTTCAGAGCAAAACCAACATAATGAAATTTTTGCCTTGCGAGAGCTATTTTGCAGTGAGGGTGCCAGGTGCTTAAATTTGGACAGGGAGTTGTCACCCTGAAGGATAGCAGGGACTGGCAAAGCAGGGTAAGAGCATGCCCCGCTGTGCATTGGAACAGTTCTTGCATTTTCCTTGTAGTGGTGTGGTCTGGAAAAGCAGCGTTGAAAGAGAGCAACTGCCTGGAAAGCCTTCTGAATCCTCAAATGACGTAGCTGCAGCCAGGGATTTTTTCATTGTAAAGCTTGGGTTTGTGTCAGGAAGCAGAACTGCTGATATTACCCAGCCAAAAGGCAGTGTTTTGTAAGCAGCCCCTCAAATGCGCATCACTCCGAGAATGAATGTTTGGTTTGGTTTCAAAATTATTTGTGGTCTGATAAAGATCTTGTTCTTTCACCATTACCATTGCAAATGTACATCAGAAACCTGCATACAGAAACAATGAGAAATCAGAAAAACGAATCTGAGATTATGTACACAGTTAACGAGGGTTCTGGTGATATATAGTATTGTCTTAAAAAGCACCCCTTGTTCTGAGTCTCTGTCGTGGATTGTGCCCTTTATATTATTTTGGTCAAAATGCACGTGAGTGCCTATAGATCTGTATGCAGGGGCTTTGCCTGAAGATTGCTGTGGAGCATAAATCCTTTTTATTTGCAGGAGTATTTAAAATGTCAGCTGATAAAATGTGCATTCATAATGATGGCTGCTCTCCATTTTAACTAGGCCAGTACATTTTTGCCAATGTTAAATTAAATTTTGAGAATTAAGAGGGATAAGGAAAAAAATAAATTACGATGAGGTAAACCTGCAAAGCTTTATATTGGGATACATAAAATTTATAGCAAGGCAAGCTTGACTTACCTGTCTGGAAATTATGAAAGAACTTAGTAACTGTGATACTATAAGGAAGCTGAAAAGCTTATTTTTATTTAATGCCTCATGAGCTGTTCTGCACAATATCAGAGTAATTGCTTTCCTCTGTGTATTTAAGTAACATGATGTTTTTATTTTCAAGTGATTTTAGCAGCATGTCCATTAAAATGATTTTTTTTCTGCTTCTATTATTTCTACATAAAGCAGTATTTATAAGCACCTGCCATGAGCATTTCTACAGACTGTACTTTTAAAGAAGATGTTGGGATATGGAATGAGGCAGAGTCAAACTAAGCTTGGGACATGCACACACACAGTGTATGATGCAGGAGTGCATCATTGTGGTGGAACTGAGTTGAGATTTGAATGTGCTGGAGTTAACACATGAGTTGTGTGTGTCTACTGAATGATACCGAATGTTGTGATTTCGGTAATCCCCTATTAATACAGGGATTGAGTTGCAGTACAAAACTACTTAAAGATTGTGGATGCTATTCTAACCCTCCCAAGGTTTTGAAGCCTCATATCTTTTCTAGCTGTTAACACCTTCTTACCTTATTGCAGTACCAGCCACTGGAGATGAACTGATTTTTATGAAATATCAATCAAACATGAATAGTGCTATACTTGGTTCCCTACCAGTGAACATGATGTAGGCCAGTAGTGTACAATGAAAGGCAGTGCCTCGCAGCTACCGGCGCTGCAAGGAGCATTGCTGAGAGCATGGTGTTGCCCCTCTTGGTTTGGGCTAAGGTGCAGTGACGTTGTACCTTGGGCAGCCACTTGGGTTTGGCTTCATTGTTGAGCCCAGCCCTAAATCCAAGATGCTGTTTTGATTGAGTCCTGCGTGTGCAGAACTCATAAACCCCCTAATTCTTTCCTTTTGGGCACTATCCAAGTTTTGCTCCTAGTGATGTAACATCTGATTTACTGTTGTCCCGGTGGAATGACTTAATACTATGAAAAGCTAAAAATCTCAACAAAAGCTTTCCTTTCTTCCCCCTAAATCGTGCTGGTCCCTCTGACGTACTGCTGGTCCCTCTGCCTAGCGTTTAGCTTTTGCTAAAGCATTCTCAGGGCGCTGTGAAGCCTGCTGTGAACATTTTTCTAATTGTTGTGTCTGCAAGCAGTTGTCCTTGAGAAGGGAGCCAGTGGGCCCAGGGTCTACACAGGTGGACAAACGTGCGAATGCAGGGGCACAGTGGCTACTTCAAAATGAATGGATTTATTGCAAGGCTTTCTTGATAGTTTGGGGATATTTGCCTCAGTCTAATATCACCTTGTGGGTTTTTGGCTGGGGCGAGGGGTAGAAAATGTTTATCTTCTGTGCGCTGTGCAAAATTTTTCAGTCATACAGAAGTACTTAAGATTAAGACCTTAATGTTTAATAAGCTCTCTATTGTTAGAGGGTGAGTAAGGCTGCCAGTGTGAGATTGGGCTGCCAGCTCAGTGGATTAATGGAAACATAGGGTTGGATTTAAAAGCCCTGAGTGATAATCTTCAAATATGCTTAGGCATTGTGCTTGTGCAGTTTCCCTGGGGGATTCATCATGTTCTCTGCTTCAAAAATTGCATCAAAGACATAACGGAAACTACAGCACCACCTTGCTTACTGGCAAATCTGCTTTCATTCCTGGAGCTAAAAATCCCTTCGTGCATGCCTGTATACCCCTCAATGTCATTCCTTCAGTTTTTTCATGTCTTGCTATATTGTTGCCACAACAGCAATTTTAATCCAGACTTTAGAAAGAGTTGCAGAGCTGAGCGAGCATCTGTCTTACCTAAACAGAGATCCGTGTGCTTTCAAATTGGCAAATGTTGCTCTGTGGAAACACTGAGGGTGAATGCAAAGCTAAAGTGAAAATAACATCAAGACCAGAGAGGTGCAAATTTAGTCAACTAGCCCGAAGAAATTCAAGAAAGACCCAATGGGCCGGACTCCTTCCCTTTCCTGTAACTCCTTGCTGTGAAATGCTGTGGCACCCTAGGTTCACTTAACCCACATCAGTACTTTATCATTCTCTGATAGAGGTCTGAGTACTGCAGGTGTTGGCGTAGGCATCATGTCATCATGATGCATTCTGGAATGTCCTCAGACAGATGGAAAGCCTTGCAAATATTTTCATTGCAGATCTTTTTTTCTTAATATTATTACTTACACAAGGACTTACCAGTCTGAAAGGTGGTTGGACTTCAAGCTGCTTTACTTGTGTTTCTGGGGATTATCTCCATTTTCAATTTAATTTGCCACTTCATGCTATAAAGCTTTCAGGGAATCTTTAATTTTCAGAGAGAGCTCACTAAATCAAAATGAAAATGAAATAAGCTTGCATCATCAGCACTGACATTGGCAGTGTGGTCCCACGTTTCTGTTTATGCCTAGCAAAGAGCTGCTTGTAAAAATAAGGCACCAGGCAGTCCACTGTTTGTTGCTAGATCTTACTGCAAAACTGAATATCCTTATGTTCTGTATATTGCCTGTTCATTTTAGCTCGCAGGACACTGTACTCCATCAGAATACGTGAATCAGTGTCACACAGGCTGTGGCATGTTAAGTTCTTTTTAAATCATAGATTTTCAGTAATATCTAAATTGCGTACAAAACCATCCCCACTGCTGCCTGGATTGATCTTCCCACAAGGCTAGAAGTCCTCATGGTTGGAAGGTGCTAGATAAATTGGTGTCTATAACCCTTTTCATCATCTGACTGTTCTAGGGTCTAGCAGCTCTGTGAACCTGTGTCATCTAGGAGTGGAGTAGATGGGATTTCAGTGTGAAATTCGGAAGAGGACAGGAAAGCAGGATCAAGGAGAAACAGGTAAACAACATTTATCTGCAGACCTCTCTCAGTTGTGTGTTCGAGGTGTGGTTGATGCCTCCTCCCCTTTCCTTAGGGACAGTAGCAGCTGCTTTGCTACTGCTCAGAGGTCACCTGTGTGATTGCCCTGGGCAACAGGAGGATCCCAAGAAGCAGCAGGCTGCCCCGGGCTGCAGTACAGTAGGGCATCACCATTGCAGTTCTGTAGATCTGCATAACAGCATGCTATAGACAAGGGTTGCATCAGCCCTAGATGTTTGGGAATCACCATCTGAGTTTATAAAAGTCTCAAAAAGATGAATTCCATGAAAGCATAGGGATTAGATGGAGGAATTGGTGTACCTCACAATGAAGAAAAAAAGACTGTGCTCTGGTGCCAAGAATTGTGTCCTTACTCTTTGATCTGTTGTCAGCATTCTCCTGTATCTGCTTCCTTCTCATCTCTGATTTTTAGTTTTCATAGCAAGCAAAGATTGCTTGTATTGGAATATTCTGGTTTGGAGAAGACCATACATGTATAATTTTTGAATGTACATTAACTCTTTATTCCATCAGAAAGAAGATAGCATTATTTGCAGTAAGCTTTTAATTACACAAATTTTCCATGTGATAATTCCTCTCTTGAAGAGACATTTTGAAGGGTGTTTTGTGTCAGAGTAACCTGCTGGAGTGCGCAGTTATGAGCAAGATGATGTTTAATGGGAAAGAACTTTAATGCATAAAACTCACAAGAAGGAACTTTAAAATTTCATTTTTATTAGCACCAAATACCAAGCAAGTTCCATGACAACAAGTTGTACTTTCAAGCTGGTGAGTTACTTTGTTTAGGGAAAGTGAGTGGGTAATTATATGACACATCAATCCAAATTTTCTGTTTGCATTTGCAAATCTACAATTCCTTCAGTTGTGCACAAGCCTGAGTTCAGAATTTCTGTTCTTCCTCCCCAAAGCAAGACCATATTCAACTACAAGATTTAGGGACATGCCGCTCTTGAAAAAACAAGCAGTATAAGGTAGCTGTTCACAGGGAGACCAGTGTGGGCTTTTTCTGTTTCTCTTCCTGACAAGACTTAAATGTTCCATTCCTGCTGCTGAGGTCACAGCCGGCTGTTTCCTCAAAACTTCTCTGTGGCTTCTAGGTGGCTCCATGCACGCTCCCTTCTTGGCTAATGCCAGCATCACTTTCCAGTTAAATCACTGTAGTTGCAAAGACAGTGACTATTGGTGAGGAAGAAAAAGGGATGTGGAGGGTTAGGTGGGTTATAGAGAAGCTTTGAGGGGCTTTGACTGTCTTAAATACCTGGATTCTGCTCAGAGAGAGGTGGTAGAATTTATCTTGAACAGCTTCCACAGTGACAAATGCGGGAATGCATCCACTGCTCCACCTCAGTAGTGGATAGATGTGCTGAGCTTCTCGACAGAATGGCAATGGGAGCGCTGCTTAGGTTGAGGCTTTTTTTTAACTTTTTTTTTTCTTTTTTTTCCCAGCCAATGATAAATCCTGGGTGCTGCTTATCCAAGCTGAGCTGTAGTAATCGGAATCAATTGCATGTGTGGATGAAACACTAACACTGAGTTTCCAAGGTAAATTGGATAAAGGAAAATGCCAGGGGAAGCAGGGAGGGGGCCCTGCGATAGTCTCTTTGGGTAAGCGAAGGAACAAGCAGCAATTCCGCTTGGTAGTGATGCTCATCAAGCAAGTTTGCAGGCTTGTAGGGGAGAAGTGACTTTCAGAAGCAATTCAGACTTTCTCCCTGGTTAGCTCCATGAATTATGTGGAGAGCCTCTCCTATGTAGGGGCTGTGGTCTCCTTAATCCAGTGGCAAACCTAAACTGCCTAAAATCACACAAGGTGCCTTTGCGGGGGCACTTAAAGCTATAAAATACAGATACTTCTTCCTGTCTGCGTTTGCCAGGCTCGGTCTGTGATTAAGCTTGAACCCACGTGAGTAGTATGTGCCCAGGTACAAATGGCAGATCTTGGCAGGTATATGGGCTTAGGCTTTACAGACAGGGAAGCATGTTTGTAGAGGAGGGAAATGAGGTGCATCCAAATAGACTTGCACAAGTCAGCAGACATCCTTTTTTTTTGATAGCAATTTGTAGTATCTTCAGGATGGGTACTTTACGCCTAAAACTTTATCACTGGCAGCATGATAAAATAAATACACGTTAAATGTTTTTATATTTTCCTTTTTTTATGATGTACCTTGTTGTACTAGGTACACATCTTGTACAAAAAAAATGGATTTTTTATAGGTATAATTATATACAGCTATATACTTTGTTCTGATGGCTATCCCAGAAACCAAATCCTATACTAATTAGGAAATGTCATCCTGTACTAATATGAAATTCTGTGGGAATGTAATAGGAGGTTTATACTGGATAAGGATCCCATCCTTTCAAATTATGCCTGTAACTCCATGTGCAATTAAGTCTCTGCTAAGCACTTCTGTAATAACAAAGCATTCTGTTTCAACAGCAATTTCTGCAGAAAAGATACCAGGGAATTGTTTGAGGAATCATTTTAACTGATCAAACTGTTCTGCATTGAAGAATGTGGAGTGTGAGAAGATCTGTAAGCAACCTGTGCAGTTATCTGGCTTCCACTGGTGTGAGTACGGTACAGTAGCTGCAATGTAAACTAAGCTCATTGAAAATCATAATTTTTATTAAACAGAATGAAAGTATTTTTACGGGGGGGTGGGGGGGGGGAAAGGAAGGCAAGGTCCAGGATAGAAAATTTACATGATTTACCTTACATGATTACATGATCAACTGATGAGATTTCAAAAAAAGCAGCCTTTCAGATTGTGCATAGTATTTAATTTGGTAACCATTTTTCATTTGAGTATTTTTAATGCATCAGGAAATAAGAAACATAGGGCTCTTTGCATTTGTGATCCATCAAGTTAAAAACTTTGAACGAAGCTGCAGTTAAGCCTATTGGAAGTATTTTATATATATTCAATTTTTTATTTGCTAAGGCTATAGCATGTTTTAATTTGCAGCAGCACTGGCCTGTAGAAAAAATTACATAGCCAGTATAATCAGCTAAGCGTGAAGTTCCTGGGTTGTGTTAAGTACATTTGAAAAAAAAAAATAGCAGAATGACAGCTGAAATACTGATCTGGCTGTTGATTACAACAGAAACATCTATAGGTGGCTTTGCCAACATGTATTTCAGAAAGCAAGACAACTGAAGCAGGTTAGCTATTGGGGA
The DNA here is from genome assembly GCA_013398315.1 of Nothoprocta pentlandii. Taxonomy (NCBI): domain Eukaryota; kingdom Metazoa; phylum Chordata; class Aves; order Tinamiformes; family Tinamidae; genus Nothoprocta; species Nothoprocta pentlandii. The sequence goes on from VZSG01000988.1 coordinate 54,010, forward strand.
AGATAGACTTGACTCGATAGGTCTTTTGAAACGATGGGATCCTGAAAAGCAATAGGATACTCTGTTACACGGATTTAAGCTTTATTGGGAGGAACAGTTAGGCTGTGAAGGTAACCAAGTTGTTCTGTGACCATAAATTTCCAGTAGGTTAACATTTCTATAGTATATAACTGACAGTGAGTTAATGAAAAAGAAAGGCAAAGTGTTTAAAATCCATATAAGAAGGATTTTTTTAAATGTATATGGCATGATGGAATTGTGAACTTCACTGCTACAAGGTAACACGAAAGTCAAAAAGATTTCAGAGAAGAACTGGGGATAGATGTGATTAATGAGACCACTTAAGAGGATGAGGAAAATATGAAGAAATGCAAACCTGCCACAGACAGTTGGAAGAAACTTCCAGCAAATGATTGGGTTATCCTCCATGAGGTTTCCTTCAACAATCTCTTAAATGTCTGCTTCCTTCCACTTTCAGTCCATTTCTACCCTTATACTTTTAATAGCACTCCTGTGTTGGTCAGAATACACCAGCTGTAGAGGCAGTTTCACTGTTCTGGTTTTGCTAGTCATTTGAACCTGAGGCTGCAATAAATTCTACTGGGCAAGGCCGAGGGTTAGACACAACTTCAGACAGGCTGCCTGGTGTAATCAGACCTGCTTTGAAGCGAGTACTGAACTTCCTAATGGGTGATTTCAGCAGAGGGTCTGCTGTGAATTTGCCAAGTTTTCCAAGTTAATATCTAAAATTAAGCAACCAACACCTCAGAAGAGAAACCCTTTTGCTTCAAAATTATCAGTGACATAGACAAGTTCAAAATAGAAAATAACAGGTTTTGTGTCTACGTGTTTTTTGTTACATCACAGTAAATCTGGATCCCGCAGTATTTTCTGAAATGTCATCTGTATTGCCTCTCACATACTTTAAACTTGGCCTTAAACAGGAAACAGAAAGGAGTATAAATTTAATGGGGAATGGGTAAGCCACTTCAAAAAAAAAAAAAAAGATAAGGACAGATCAAATCAAATGTATATAATGAAAGAAATGACAAAAAGAGAGTAATGTACTTTTTTATTGCATACACTCTGTGTGTATGCGCATACACATCTTTGGGTATTTATATAATCTATAGCTTGCAGTGTAAATATGTTTATTAAAAAGAATACAAAAGACATTGTGTTGTAAACTTTAAAGAATATTTAATAACTCTTAAAAAATAAAATGTATATTTTTAATTTTGTTCTTTATATGAATGCACAAAAACGTATAATTATTGTTGCAGTGACAAAATCCAAGGAACAGAGGAGACCTGTCCACTGTGATAAGATACAGGTGACAATCTAAGAGAATTCAGAAAGGAGCTCCAAACAAAATCTCCCATGGCAAGATCTAACTTTTTTTCTTACTGTGAATCGTCTAAAGCAGTATCTGTGAAGGTCATTCACACTTAGCATGAATCTTTGTGGAAAAAAAATTATAGTTTCTGTGGCGTTCCTTCCTCTCCATTCATAAATCATACAGTGCTGTGCTTAATGGTAACCATTAAATAGAAGAAAAAAACCTTTAGAAGGGTGGATTTGAGGGGAAGGAGTAAATAAGTATTCATAGAAGAGAAATGGGAGTGAAATTCATTGCGTGCCAGAAGATGTAGAGTTAATAATTTTATCAAACAAGCAATAAGATTTGGCTGCAACTGTGACAGTTATTGTACAAGCAAATAAAACACATTCTATTATATATATTCATATATATTCCTATAGTTGTGGAAATGGAAAGACAGAAGAGCCAAAAACATACCAAACTGAACCTAAAAGCCAAATCTTGGTTGCTCAGAATTCATCAGGTTCAGCTCAATGCCCTGCTCCTTCATACCTTGCAATTAAGCAGAAAGCGCAATTAATAAAGATGAGGAGGGCTTGCCTTCAGTCTCTGACCTTGTTGCTTTTGAGCCTGTCTTCAATTGAAATGCATTCAGTCCTCCTCCATGTGCAAAAAAAAGATGGGAAAATAATATAGAAGACCTTATTAAAAGTGCCAAAAGGCTAATGTAAGCATTTGGAATGACTCCTGTGTTGTCCTGTCTACCTGGAATACAAGCAGTCCCGTCAAAGGGTGTCTGATATACTGCAGGGCAATTATCATCAAACCGTTCACTCTGAAGTTTCTGTATATTACGAACAATGGAACGTTTTTTTTAAATGTTATTGTGACAGACACAACAAAATATTCAGACTCTGCTGATGGAGAAAGTCTGCATAGCTTTTTTTTTTTTTAATAATTAACCAAAATAAGATTTTAAAATAAAGGGCTTATTTGTGTATTGTTGTATGTAGTATGGTCAGAGTCTCAAACTGGATTGTGTTGGTAATGCTTTAAGCACCATATCCTCTGTTTGGTGGGCTATGTGAAAAGAGTTAATGACATTAAATATAAAAAATAGTCTGGTTCAGACTATCACTAAGTTGCACTAACATCTCTGGCAGTGTAAGAGTTGTGTTTGTGCAGTGCAAGGGAGAGTTTGGTGTCTGGGTCCCTCTCCCCAGTTACTGCTGAAAGTTGCAGCGACTGGGATTTACAAATAGAGTATTGCTCATATTGCCTCTATCATCTCTTTGAAAACCAAGGCAGATTATCTTGTAAAGATGTCTAAACCATGGCAAATGATTAGAGGGAACCAGACAGGATAGCTTCTCTTCAGTCTTTATACTGTTTCTCATTTTGTGTCTTCTGGAGGTTTCACTCTAGTCTGCTGTCTTCTCTCAGAGCTCGGCACGCGTTATTAGGAGACTCACAGGATGAGGGCTGTGGTCTCCCTACAGCAGCAGCAGGGAAGCTGAGGAGAGGTGCCCTGTGTGGGAGCTCCTTTGCACAACTGTTTGCTCTCATCAGCTGAGCCATCAGGCCTGCTTTCCATGTTAATTTTTAATGGCAAGGATCACTGCAAATAGCCTTGTCTATCTTTTTACCTTTCTTTAAAAAAATTAATGTTTTATTAATGTGTTCATCACTATTATGCTGCTTTTCAGTGGTGGAAACTCTGAGCTGTCAGCAGGAGCAACTATGAGTACAACTGTGATAATAAACCATGGCAAGAACAGTGCATCTAAGAACTGTTTCTATGCAGGTAAGAAGAGAAAAGAGTGGAGGTATGGAGAAACAAACTTACACTATCTCCCCAGCTCTCAGAGAACAAGCCCGCACGTCTGTCTCAGCTCAGGAAGTGGAGCACAGAATTCATAGAATGACTGCAACACCAAGAGTCTCTCTCAAGGCAGAGGTGTCCTGTGTATTCTTGGGCTACTCACTAGGTTGAACCTCTGTCCTGGGTTAAGCTCTGTTAACATTTGTGGCTTGTTGGTATCCTCTGTCTTGGGTCAATCGCTGTTAACATTTGTGGCTTGTTGGTATGGCAATAAAATCCGTTAGTGGTTGATGAGGTTGCCATGATAATGAGTGGGACGCCACATAAAATGCACACAAATGACTTAACAAGTTACTTTCAACTTAGCCTGCAAAAGTAAGTGCCTGCAGACGTTGCTGCGTGAAGGTAGGCAAAGGATCCTGAAAGGTACTTTGGGTTTCACAGAGCAGTCTGGCTTAAGCATCTTCACAAAACCTGGGGCAGTTTGGGCTTGAGGCTGAAAAGACTGCAGGAAATCATTGAGGAGGGAGGGGGTAGGGAGAAAAGAGGGCAGTGAGAGTTGTATTTGTCTAATGGTGCAGGTCTAGAAGAGGACTGGGAGACTGCTGGTTATGGGTTGCAAGAGTGCAGCTTTCCTGTTGGAAACTGCCTTTATATCAAGGTACTCAAAGCATCACTTGTAGCTGACACCATCTGTTTTAAGCATTAAGGGTGCAGGTAACGTGCACCTAACTTGATGTCTGTGTCTAGCCTGTAGCTGGAGGACTGGCTGCCTGGGCACGTGGACTGCCTAGCTTCTCCTCGGGCAGTGGCTGAGAGACCCGAGACAAGCTGGTTGCAGAGGCAGGACAGGTGAATCACTCTGACAGCCTCTTCTCTTCCCTGCTCTCTGCTTTCCCTGGGATGCTGCTTCCACTCCTTACCACACATGTGCATGTGTGTTGCCTGGGGCTACTTGCTGCTGGGAGATTCTTTGCAATTTGCCTGAATGATAGAAGCATCTGATTCTTAACCTCATTGCCATGGTTCCTGCAGAAGGGTGCTAACTAAAATTACTCCAGTTAATAGCTGTTAACTGGCTGCTTTCTGGCATAGAAAAGTAAAATTCTGCAAATTCTGCAAAATGTGGGAGATTCTAGCTGTTGAAGCCAGATGGATGAAGATGGGTATGAAAGGCTGAACTGAGAGGTGACTCTGCTTCCAACAAAGACTAATGTGCCTTGGCTGTCACAAGGAAGCAGCTAAAAAACAAATCAGAGTATAAAACATCTGAAGTCTTAATAACTCTAGGAAAGATAAGCAATGTGCAAAAGATTTATCCTCAGCAAGCCAAACTCTATCATACCTGCAGATGATGGTATCCTGAATTAATGAAATGGTGACATTCAGGGAAGGAACAGCTGACAGCTTTGTATGCATCTTCAAGTGTTGAAATGAGTGATACTTTTTGACAGACTAACTTGAAACAGGAATGAAAAAAAAATAGTAGAGTGACAGCCCACTCACAAGTTGTTTACTGAAATGAAGGTGCACTGAAGGTAATTACTTGTTTCCCAGAGGTATAGGTGATAGTGTATCCTACAAGAAATAATACTCAGTTATTTCAGTTGGAATGTAAAATGGGATAGAAAGGTTCCTCTTTCTGAGGTTAGATGCTGGGTCTTTCACCTCCTCTCAGAACAGTAGGTGTATATGAATATATTACATACACAGCCAGCAATCTGCAGCGCCACTGGCAATTAGTAAGTGAGACAATGTCCAATATTATTTTCCCTTAACAGCCAGATCTCACTGCACAGATAACTGATTAAAAGTCTGACTTTGCAGCAATGAGATTAGCATATTTCTGGAGATGATCCTCTCCTGGCTACAAAATCAGCTTGTGACACTTGGAGGCAGGGCAGCTTGCTCTTGACATTCTGCCTGTGCGTGAGCTGCAGTAACATTGCAGTTGCATTCAGTACTAGCTACTCTGCACCTTCTCTGAATGCTGAAGAACACCCATTTTCTACACCCTCTCTTCCAGACTGTGATATGCTAGAAAGCAACCTGGCAGCTTTCAGCAGCTTTCACAGAGGTTTCCTCAGTGCAATCTTTTCCTAGCATCCGTTTGCAGATGGAACTCCTGTAAGCAGCCTCCTCAGTCTTGCCATAGGCCACAGAAAAGTAACCATCACTCTTTGGAGGTTTTCTTCTGTTTAAAGACAAGGCTGCTTCTTACCTTTGCCAGTTCAAGTACTGAGTTTGTCTTTTCTTCCTCCTTCAGTAAAGTGGGGTGATTCACAAAATCTTCGGAAAGATAGCATTATACACAGTTTATATTACAAAGGGGAGAAAAAAGATCAGATGAATGAGCATGAAGGAGATTTCTCCTGTGTCCTTTGGAGGAGAAGCACAGAGATTGGGAATGGTGTCTATGCACAGTAGGTATCTGCCTTGACTACCTGACAATACATGGTCATTGCAAAGGTGAGTCCGAGAATCTAAGAGAAAAAACAAACAACCATTTTTCAGTAAGTCAAAAGAAAAATATTTATTGAAAAAAAAGAAAAAGCATGCTTACACTGTTTCTGTTTGTTCCCACTCACACACAAGAAGACACGTCACATACTACTTTCCTGCTGGCCTGTGTCCTTGTTCTGTTCCTAGTTTTTCTCTGCCTTTTATCCTTATCTGTATTGCTCTTTTGTAGAATGAATGAGAGCACAGGAGAGTTGATTTCTCCATGAAAAGCAGCCACAAGGTACTGGCAAGAGGTATATTGAAAAGAAATATTTGAATGCCTTTTGCTAAAAAAAGATACAGTAGCAACCGCCCCAACTAGTGGGGCTGTGGTTATCTCTATAGCTACTGCTTTGAAAGACAATTATTTCCATCTCTAGATGAAATCTTTACTTTTCCAAGCATGCGTGTGCAGTGATCACTGCAGGGAGCATTACTGGCGACTGTCCATGCATTAATCATAATTGTCAAAGATGCACCAACAAGGTGTGGGTCTCGCCACTCAGTCTTTTCATGAGAAGCTGTGAGCAGGCAATAGTTCCTCTCGCAGCCCAACTACTGCCCTTGTTGGCCTTGGCAGGGAGAGGGTGCTACGTGCCTGCCTCTGGGAGTACACTTACATGGAATATATTGGGGTTTTATTATTCCTTTGCAACACAGCTGTAATAATTTTCAGCAAGATAGAGGTCTGCCAGATAGCCTTTTTTTTTGTATGAATTCTATGTCAAGCACTTAATTTGACCACATAAAATTCACTATCTACACAAATGGCAGTTCCCAGGAAGAGGACATGAGTAATAGCATACTACTATTTTATAAGCAAAAATGAAAAAAAAAGGATAAAAATAAAAATAGATGCAATTCCTTCACTTCCCTTTCCTTCAGAGTGAAATAAGGCTGTTAGGCTTTAGTTTGCTGGTTTACATAAGCACGCATCTTTTGCAAGCAGTTCCTACAACCAATAATTCCTAACAAAGGCGGAGGCACAACAAAACCCTGGCAACTGAGTGTATTTTACAATCTTCAGCATGCCTCACTGAAAAAAAAAATCTTGTGATGCATGTGCTGTATATCCTTCAAGCTATGTTATTGTGTGATTCTAACCATAATATCATTACCCTGAAAAACAGAAGCTGTCATACCGCTAGAGCCAGATCAGCACCCCAACAGCAACAACAGAGAGAACCGAATTCACCTGAGCTGGCAGCAGACCAAGTTTTTCACGATCGATTAGAATCAGTCACATAGTGCAGCTGAAGCTGCACAGACCCTGGCAAAAGCCTTTGTGTTCTGAAGCACTTTCTGTGTTCCACAGCAGTTTACCAGAAATATTAATTTGCATTTTTTAAGTGTCTGAAATGTTCTCTCCCAGGGAAGCGAGTAATTTCTGTTTGTCACAGAGCTGTCATTTGCTCTTTAAAACCCTGAATAGAAAATCACTGTCTATAGGAAGACCTCCTGCATGGTCTGCTGGGCTTAAAATGTATCTTCTAAAGACTCCCCGAGTGCTGCATGGATGCTTAAAATCTGTTCTTTAAAATGCAGTAACAGATTAATTTATACTGTCTCTCTACCATATAATTTTGTTGCGCTTATCCATTTCCTAAGCATATCTGCACAGCATACCAGAAAGCAAAAACTACTGAATTTGGGCCCACAGAGAGGCAGGCATTTGCATTAATAAGTTGCAGACAATACATGACTTAGGAGACAGCAAGACATGTGCTCTTCTGCCTAATCTGCAAGAGTCTGAGCTGATTTACAGTCCCAGGCTCCCTCTTGTTTAGTAGTGGCATGCCATACTACTTAAAAACAGAGATTCATTTGGAGTCCTAAAGCGTTACCTGGTTTAGCAAAGCCATCCTTTCTGCTTACACATTTTGAAATGTTAAAAAAATGTTTTATTGGTCTGTTAGAATATGAATAAAAAGTGACAACATCCAAACTTTACCCTGGGAATGAGGATTCAATTGAAATTTTATATTACCTGTACATTATCTAGAAGTTACATATTAGCCTAAACGATCATTCTTCTCTGGAAAATTATGGGACAACTACAGGTGTGATAGAAAATATACAAATGGAAAAATACAATATGGATAAATAGAGGTAAGATGATCCTTAGGTACTCCTTGATAAAGTGCATACTCTCCACAGCATGTGATAAAAGAGAAGGTTTGCACAGTACTACTAGTTGTGAACTCTGTGCACAGTGTTTTGAAAGAATGAAAATAAGTTTTGTTAAATCTCTGAGATTTTTTTCAAGCAAAACTTGAAATTGTCAGAACGGGCTTAGACAGAGAATGTCTGGATCTACTGTTGCTCATTTAGCTGCCATCACTTAGGAATTGAAATCAATATTAGAGTGTACCTGCACCAGAGCTGTGCACAATCCAAAGATTCCCACTGCTAGTAAGTTCTCCTGGAGCCATATTTTCACTGTTTCATAGCAAGGCTGGGGAAAAAAAGCGGGGGGGGAGGAGAGGAGTGTTTATTATCCATAAACACAAAGCTCTAATTCCCTAAGGATACAAAGACCAAAAAGAGACAGGTCATTAGGTTGCAAGGTTGCCTGAATCATCACTTCAATCTGGGCTAGCCCTTGGCCATGCAATATTAATTGTAGTGACACAAAAAGGTGCCCCTCCTGGCCCAGTATTTAAAAATAAGCAATCAATGGGTTTGGGTGTCTTTGTCCTCTAAGAGTCAACTAGGAACACTTCAGAATTTCAAAGTGAATCTTTATTTTTTTTCATTTTTTTCCATGTTTCAGGAAAAAAAAAACAAAAAAACAATTGCTATCACTATGTAATATACCACCCCAAAGGTACTAGTGAGAGCTGGTCACAGTAATGCTTTTTAAAGTATTCCTAAATAAAAAGACGTTAAGGCCCTCCCCAGAAGATCTGGTTTTAGCCTAGTTAACCTGCACTGATCATTTGGGAACCCAGGTTAAAATAAAAACCAAAAATTCTTCAGTGCTTGAATTAACAGCTTAACAATTTGGGGCTACCCTAGAGATTCAAGGGAGGGAGGCTTGGTTGGAGCTCAGCTGCTGCGAACACCAGTCCATGCATATGAAATCTCATTAGAAAGTGGCCGAGAAAGCTCACAGAGTGTCTTCCTCCACAAACCACAAGAATCAGCAAAACACCATTAATTCCACTTCACGAGCTGGCCTTGCCCCCACATCTCTCCTGGGTAATTACAGTACCTGTAATTAGCACAAAGAATTGCTGAGCTTATTTCAGAGAGGAACAGAGACTCTGACTATCTGCTCTGGAATGATCCTGCTGAGACCATGGTGAGGAAATTACCCTATCGAGTTTTGAATCTGATTACAGGGAAGTACAGAGACTCATTCCAAAAAAATGCTAGGCTTGAATAGGGGTGGCTCAGGGAGTTCAGTGGGAGAAACCCTCTCTTGTACTGCGCAGCCAAAGTCCTCGAGATGGGGTTCCCAGGGCACCACGGGCTAACACAGCCCTTAAGTCTAGTGACTGCCTGAGCTGTCACCCAAAGCTGCTGTTAATGGCTCGTGATGCAGGGCTCCTTTATCCCTACCTGCCACAGCAGGTAGCACATAAATAGGAGAGCTCTGTCATTCCCTAGCTAGACTGTGCTCCAGGTGAATGTTTCAAAGTACTTGTCTGCAATGTAAAACAACAGTTTAGAAATCAGCTCCGAAGTTGGAAATCATGGCTCAGCACAAGCCTACTAACACTGTCTGATTGATGATGACACAGCTTACAACACAAGACATCTGTATAGCCCCGTCACTTGTAGGTGACACCTGTGGCTGACTAGCTGTGCTTTGCTTGTGTTGCAAGGTTGCAAGCAGACTGCTCAGCTGCTGCTGGAGCTACTCACCGCCTTCCACCAAGTGCCCGGGGAGTGGAGCCCACAGTTCTCGCTGAACTCCAAGCAGCAGGAGTCTGGCACCCGGGTTGTGTTGTACACTTCGAACCAGTCAGTATAGTTGGAGACTCCACAGCATCTGAACTGGAAAAAGAAGAAACAAGCAACACTCTTAAGTACTGGTCGACACTGATTTCTGCTCATTCAGAGGGAGTGGAAGACTCTTCTGTGCCTCCTGGTGGATGCTATTTGTTCTCATTACACCAGCTGGGATGTGAGATTTTAAGGGAATCCAGTATCTTAGCTTACTGCAAACAGACCTTTCTTCCCACCCACTTTACCTCTTGTAGAATATGTCTTTTTTTTTTTAATATAGTCTTGTACAATAGCTAATGCTGAGAGAATGAAGAAGCGAAGGCACCTATTTGTAGCAGCAGGACACTGCAGGGGCTGAAACACCAGCCAGGAGTTGGGGTGAGAGGAGACAATCTAACTCTTAAGTTATTCAGGAAAAATTTATTCCCTCCACTCATTGGAAAAGGTCCTTAATGTCATCATTTGGTGCTCTTAAATAGTGGTGCTTTAAGTGTATGCACCCAGTGAAACAATGTAAACTGCTGTGATAAGTGTTTAATTAGATTTGCATTTAGGTAGCAGGATAAAAAGCACGGGAGATGCTCACAGAGCCATTCCCTGTATTGTTACAGGCATCTTTCTTCTTGGGGAACTGGTTAAATCATCATCCTAGACCATTCCTATGAGACAACATAAGCTAAGATTCAACAGCATGAAGTTATATGCACCATCCGTTACGCCTAACTCAGAAAGTATGGAACTTGGAGGTATTGAGAAGCACCAGTGAATAAAAAAACCCCAGCCTACACGGAGTTACAAACAGCAGGCTGCAGAGCTGCTCTGTAGCGTGGCAGGACCTCACGCTTTTCAAGATCTGGGCCAGCAGCACCTCTTTAGCCCCAGAATGACTTGCCAAGGTCTTATTTTTTAAGCCTGATGTTATATAGGCATGTGCAGTATTTTTCACATCCATATACAGAATGCTTGCATTGTATGTAAAGACTCATAACCATGCAGAGTTCATAACCACTTCCAGGAGTAAGGCCTGCTTCAGATCCTGATGTTTACATACAGGAAGATCCCTAAATATAGTATTTGGGGGGGGTTATTTGCATGGAGAGCTGAGTACTCAGGTCTTAGAGCACTCACTGGAGAAGCTCAGCCAGACAATCAAGGCCAATAGAGGGCAGAGGTGTCACACACTGCCTCACAGCTATCTCTGCTGCTGCAACGCTCCCGGAGTGCAGGCAGATAGAGATGTTCCAGTGCTCACAGCACAGTGTTTTTCTTCTGTCATGCGAAAGTCAGAAGCCTTTCCTGGAGCAGCGTATATCCCCCTGAGGGTCTGCTCACAATCCTCTCATTTGGTCTGTGCCAGAAATCAATCCATGGCTTGCGAGTGTTTGAGTCTACGGGCAACATTTACATCAAAATGCAAGGAAAAAAATGTTTGTAACTTTCTTAAGTTTCCTTATGGTTCTGCATGCAGAATAGGGATTTCATGAGTAGCAGGTCCCAAACCACATGGGAACCATAGGGGACAATTATTTGAGGAGAGAGGGTTTATCTAGAAACTTCAACAAGAAAGTCTTGCAAACTACCGTTACTAATTGATCAGTCAGAAGACTTATCTTTAGATAAGAGTAAGAACTGATGGGCAGGCTGGAAATAGCAAGCCTTGGAAATGCTGTTCACCACTGATGCAGAGGGCAGCACATCAAGGGCTGAGACATTTGAGTGATGTTCAGACCAGGCACGAGTGACACGACTTGCGCAGGTTGAGACCAGCCCTTTCTCCTCCGTGCTATTGCATGGCTGAGTGTCAAGGATGTCTGACAGGCTATGGAGGATGAAGACAAAATAAAGGTTTGTTTATTAAGAGATCACTAAGAGTGTTGCAGACAGCTGCTGCAGTAGGACATGAGCAGCAGAAATTAGCTGGGAGGTGCTCTAGGATTGGGACTCCAGAGACTATAAGGAGAATGTTTCCAGCAAGCCCAGCAATGGAACTAGGAGGGGATGCAGTTGCAAAGACAACCTGAAATGGGCTAAATTGGTCTCATCTTGACCACACATTGCCTATCCACATGGCTTCTCAGTGATCTGTAGAAGTAGAGAGGACCAAATGCTGCGATCTGGGTACTGCTGCTGGCTGGCAAGGCAGAGCGAGTGATAGGAGTTAGCGCTAAGAAGTGTGGAAAAGCATGAAACAAGAACAGGGAGAATCTGGGACACAAGGAAAGGCAACAGAAATGAGAATGCAGGAAAGCAGATGAAGAAAAAGACAACGAGCAATGATATTCAGCATCTAGTGAAAACCAGGTCAAGCAGACAGCATCTCTAGAAGTACTGATCCACAGTAGAAGTACTGACCCACCATATAATCAGCAAAGAGACCTAGTTGAGAGCCAAAAAGAGAAAGCTGAGGGCTCAGTAAATTCAGGGACTTCAGCCTGGAGACCCAAACTGAGAACAGTGAATGTGAGGGCTGATTGGGATCATCTGCTAAGCTTCTGTGCATATGAAGCTGAACAACCAGAAACAGATCCTTCAGACAGATGAGGGACTACTGGAAGAAGGAAAGACATTAAGGAAAAACAGGAAGCCAAAGCCAAGAGACCTTCCTTCTGAGACTTGAGAGAAACATTCCTTTTTTTCTTTTTTTCTTTTTTTTTAAATTTACAGTGTTTCTGAGTAATGATAGCTGGGAGACCGTCCTGTACTTGGAGGATGGAAAAAGCACAGATCACATGGAAGAAAATATCCACAATGAGCAGCTTGTTGGAGACAGTTATTACTTCAGACATTATGTTTTTCTACAAAGCTGCCTGATCAGCAGAAAGCGGTTGCTGATGAGGTAAGGCAAGGTAAGCTACAGCCACATGCACTGCCTGGGTCACATCTGGGGTCCTGTTATTGCCTATTTCACTACCTAGCAGTTATATTAGACAAGACTGCCTGATTGCTTAATTCTGTCCCTATTTTCAGTGGGCAACAATAAGATGTTTTCAGAAACAATTACAGGCTAATAGGACCTTTATTTTATTGAAATTCCCACTCACTGAAAGGGGATAGTTTCAGAAGATGTCTGATACTATCTTTTGAACAACAACAATACCTTGACGACGCCCTGACTTGGAGACCCCACAGCACCTCATCCTAGGGCTTGCAGGAGCGAAAGCATGTGTGGTAAGAAGGCATGCCAGGGCTTGTGCAATAAGGTGACTGTTGGACAGCAGTTCTGGGGGCACTGATGAAAGTTGGGGAAATGCTGCTCAAAAAAGCCACAAAATGTTAAAACAGTATGTATCTAAGCTGCTGCACATTTCTAGGAATGCTCAAGAAGCTCCTGAAACATCAAAACACACTTCCCTGCTCCTTTGCGAAGGAGGCATCAGTGGCTGCCACACATTGATACCAGGGGCTTGCCGAGGAGCTTGGGGGGCGCCGAGTTGGCTCCTGCGAGTTCTGGATAATTCAGGGCTGCTCAGCACCAGGATGCAGCCAGAGGTCATGGGTGAGGAGCACTTTCCAGCCAGGCAGCATGGCATGGCGTGGAGGGCTCCAGGCTGTACTCACAAATGCAATGCTGCTCCCAGGTAACTTTAGTTTTGTGTCATCAAGCAATTGCTGCTCTAGCCTGGGGTAGCAAATGCTGGAAAATCATGCTAAATAAAATGTTTTTATCTTACTGCAATGCTGGCATGCAAAAGAAGACTTAAAACAGTCTGTATTTTCCTGGCTACTCTGGTATTATAGAACTAGTATTAAATAATAAGTGGATCATAGTTTCCTTGCCAAATTCTTGGGGAAAAAAGTCAGCAAGGTTGGGATAGCGCTTATGAATAAAAATTAACATTCCTCCTCCCCTCCCCAGATACTGAATCCCTGTCTCAAGTTTTTAGCAGTTAGTATTTTTTCTCTTATCAAAACTGTGGGGGAGACTTAGGGTCGTGGTGCCTTGTGTCTTTTTCCTCCATCACTGTGAAAAGTAGTGAATAAGATAGTTTTAATTGAAAAATCATATATTTAATGGATGGTTTGGATTACTGCTGAAGTAATCCAAAAGTGTACTTTAATCTAAGATCAAATCAGTGACCGCATGGGGGGAGACTGGATCAAGTTGCTCTCAGTTACAGTGGCCTAAGTAGACATGAAAGGCGTTAAAGAGCAGTGAAAAGGAGCCGAATCCGCTCATTTTAGAAAAGCTAATGCTTTTTCTGCAGCCCTCTCAAATTACTGACCGATTAGTTAAAAGGATCCCAATGGTAATGATGAAGCAGCATTTTAAAAATTAATGCCCATTTCTCATTTCCTAGTAGTTTCCACCTGTGACTAACTGAGCCTGGTTGTTACGGAGTGAAATGCTGCTCAGGTGCCACTTACAGCCTGCGAAACTTAGAATTTTAGTCAGGTTTAAAATTACTTTGTCTGCTTTTGTAGCCCTCGCTCACAATGTGCGAAGGCACCTGCTTGTGTGTCTGTTCTTTTAAGGTTTGAAACTCCCTTGAGAAAGGCAGTGAGTCTGGTAAATTGAAGGTATTAAAAAAAAAAAAAAAAAAGTAGGATATTCCAGTTTGAAATAGATTCCTGACCTAGAGGCCTAGAGACCAGAGAAGTCTAATGCTTTTCCTGTAACATGGTGCATGTGTGCAGATGAACCCAGCTCCATCATTTGGGGTCTGAAAATATCAGTCATGAACTAAAACTTCCTCTCTAAAGCCAGGGCTGATAGACTGGCTGATTCTGTGTTCCCAGGGATGAACCCTGGGCTGATGTTCCCAGTGATGTTCCCCGTTCTTGAGGTACAAGGCTGAAAGAAGTAAGCCTCCCCAAGAGAGGGGACAGTATCCATACTGCCACTTCAAACTTCTCTGCAATTTGTGATCAAGCAGTCACACACAAGCCAAATGCCACTTGCTAAATGTGCTTCTCTTGCTGGAAAAAAATGTGGTTTTTCTTGTTATTGTTTTGTTGCCTCCCCCATTCTGACCACCCCTCTATAAAAATCAAAGCTCTTTTCCTGGTAGTTGCTGTACATTGGCCTATTTACTAAACCCAGGATGGGGCTGGTCTTTGGCAGGAAGAACAGAGACCTATGCCAGGGCTGAGCTCCCTGGTGGCTGTGCCTCATACTTTAATCACAGTGCCATCCTTCTGCTCAAGCTGAGTGACGTTTGTGCAAAGAAAAGCAGTGCAAATACAGAGGGGATAAGGGAGGAGGAGGAGGACTCATTAACATTGCTGCCACTGTCATGTTTTGCTTTGTCTTCCCCGACCTTGGCTGCTCTTTTCCATCCATGTGTAGACATGGCTCATTGCTCCACCAATGACTGATGTCTACTGGCTCCATTAAAAAAGAAAAAAATTATACATTCATAATACAAATATATATATATATATTCACAAAATATGAATATATATATATATATATAATATGTATATATATGTCGATACCAAGATATTTGCCTATGTGCCAACATGATTAGCTCTAATGGTGGGGGGCTCTTTTGCCCATAATCTCCTAGGAACCAGGCTGAAAACAGCTGGGCAGAAACTTTCCTTTCTGGCAGTCCCCTGTATACTCCTAATCCCCCTATTAGTGAATACACTACACTGTTTAGGGATGTAAGGGATAACAATTATTATTGAACACAAAAAATTAATACTTGGCATTTACATAGTGCTATTCATCTGCAAAGTGCTTTACATAATTAACCATGCTGGGATTGCTTTCACTGCACCATTGCAATATGCTAGTGCTGAATAGTTTTGAGAGATACATGTGAAAACCAATTAGGCAGAGCAGCAGAAATGGATCTGTGGGAGCTCTTTGCTGGTCCCCTCAGTGCCCAGTGCTGGGACTACGTGGACCTTAACACTGAAGCACTGTCAGCGTGTGGTAATTTCACAGTAGTTATGCTAGAAAGAGGGAACAATTTGATGCGACTGTATGTGACTTGTATGGTAACTCTTCCCAGTTTTCTTTTGTGGTCCTGAGAACTAGCTAAATTTAGTTTCACCTTAAGTTTTTAAAACATTCAAACTGTAGTAAGTCTGAAGGCCAAGGCAACCGCTACGATAGTCCAGCATCATGTGTAATACTACACAAGCCACAGAACATCAAGTCCTGCCTCAAGATCGAACGTGTGGCTGAGCAAGAGAGTTTCCTTTAGACAAACATTATCTTGCCGGGGTGAAAGAAGCTGCCATCCTTCTGCATCTCACCATCCAATATGTGTATCTTAAATTGCTAGCGTTTGGATCACACTACACTTTTCCAAAAATTACAGAGCTCTCTACCTTCAAAAACCTTTTTCCTCTTTGCCCTCTTTTTATAGGCGATAATCACATCATTATTTTATCTTTTCCTGGGTAGGCAGAAGTTTTAAATTTCCCGCTAAAAGTAAATTCCAGAATTCTAATATTCTTGTTCATTGTTTCTGAACCAGGTCAGTTGGAGAACTTCTTGGAAAAAATATTGATAGGTGAACTAGACATGCTACTATAGACACCTGTTTCCCAGGAGGAGAAGCAGAAACATGAGTTTTACATTCCACAAATCCACCAAATAATGCTTTCCCTGCTATCTTTGACATACGTTTTTAGTACTTCTTGAGATGTTACTGAAACCTAATTAATATTTACTGCAAACATCTTAACAATAAAAATTCTGTTATATTTTGACTAAGGAAAGTTAATTGGTTTGAGGGAAGTATAACGTATTTTTTTTTAAACAAGTAGTGATACTAAAATTTCATCTACTTTTCACATGGTGCACTCTTTGGCTAGAACCTCTGAAGACATTTCTCTTATAAGCAATTAATAATAACTTCTCATGCTTGATCACAGTATTGAGAAAATATTTTTTAAAAAGGACTGCTAAGTGCCGTGACCTTTTAAAAGTAACAGCAGGCACCATCCATGCACTCTAGTTCCAGCACAGAAATGGAGACCTCCGCACGTCTGCAGGACCTGAGCCACTTATGTCCCTTGCACACAGTGCTGTCACTGCCAGCCTGGGTACAGATAGCTCACACAGCTCCGGAGATGCACCAGGGGCTTGGCAAGTCTTGTCTAGCCTGGATTCTGCTAGTGATCCTGAATTTTTCATTTCCTAGGGCCTTCCGTAGCATCCTGCCTATCTGTATTGTATAGCAGAGCAGCTGCGAATCTCCAGCGCTACCAAGCTGAAAGCTGAATAATTCAGGATTTCTGCCTAAGTGGCAGTAGAGGAAGGAAAGGTTAGATAAGTAGGTTTCTCGTACCAAAATGTGGTAGGTAACCCATTCGTCAGCCTGAAAAGTTCACAAAGACTTAGAAGCATTTGGGTAGGTATCTTCTTAGGCCGATTTTAGACAACAGAGACAAGAGCTCTGCAAGACCACACGATGCTGATTCCTCTAGAGGAGATTCTCAAGAAAGCTACACAAGATTTCTGAATGAGGCCAGGGAAGTAATGGGTAAGTAGCTAGGTAAGTAAATTAGAAGGGACTCTACACCTCTCCTCATTCAAAAAGCAGAGGAAATCAAACTAGAAAGCCTACACCTCGGAGAAATGATTGATCTGAATATAAAAGGAGAAGGATGAAAATAAGGAAGTTGGACTGCGACGGATGGCGTTTCCTCAGCGAGCCAGCTGAGGACAAAAGGAGGAAGCCAGCTGTCGAGATCAGTGTAGCCTGTCCTTGAGGCAAATGCTAGCAGAGCATTGTCAGAGAATCCAAAGGACATTGTGGTGGTGACAAAACAAGCAAAATGCATTCCCAGCCCATCTGTGATGGAGGACAGCAGACCTCTGCTGGGAAAAACGTGCTGACAGTTGAAGGTTGCAAACCAACAATGACCACAAAAAGAGACAGCAGTGAAAAGGGTTTGAAGTGGCTCCCTGTTATTACACTATTGCTATTCATTTCAGGGTAAGCTGTCCTGTTCCCTTTGACCGTAAAGGGAAGGTAGCCGCTTTTTTCCTCTCTGACCATGTCCTGCATTTTCAACAGGACACAGAATTAATGGATGTTCAGGAGTCGACATCATGTAAGTATTGAATAGAAATCATCCTCAGCAAAGGAGAAGCCAAACAACAAGAAAAAAAATTGCTGTTTGTGACAAAAAGCTGATGCTTTACATGCTAATGTGCTGATTGGGCAGGAGGAGAAGGTTGATTTGGGATATGGGAGATTAATTAGATTCCCTGCAGAATATACTGTTACAGAGCTCAGTGGTTAAAGAGAAAAAAGAAATTCAGACTTACATCTGTTTGAATGATGCTCCATGCATTAGTTAGGCCAATATTTCCATCTGTCCCATACAAATGAAGCCCTTTCTTCAGGTCCCGCTGAGCGTACTTGTCAATCTGGAATCAACAACAGGAGAAACTGCATTGCAAATAACCACAAACCAACCCAAGTTTGCCGAGTGCCACATTTTAGAGTCAAAGTATAAGGAATAGGGGCAATGGACAAAAAATCCTATACAGGAATGAATAAAAAGTTAACTGCACATTCTCCATTAGAGCTGTTACCTGTGTTACCTGTTATCTTCAGGATGCTGAGAATGAGGAGCTACCATTATAAGTTAGTGTCCATGTTTTCCTCTACAGACTGCAAGAAAAACGCTTTGACCATTTGGTAGCCACTTGTCTACCAAATACTGAATTCAGTTTAATCATTCATTTTTGCACATGAGACCTATAACTGAAAATATTAATTTAGCCATGACACTTCCTTTTAGCTTCATAGTTTTCTATTATGAACAAGCTGAGCTTCTGTGGGGTCAACAGCAGTATTCACATCATAGCGATGTTCTGAGTCCTGCTCCTTATGTTGTCCAGGGACCCCACTCCTGACAGTGGGACAGACAGGACAAGCAGGGCTGAAGCAGCAGAGAGAGAACTATGTAAGATTGTGCACAGACAGCATGCAAGGACTTAACTGCTAAAGGGGGTTGTTCTTAAGTAAATGCATTTCCATTGGTTTTATAAGACTACAAAGTTCTATGTTATAGAGGTATATGCAGCTGAAGCTGGTGCTTCGGAGTCAACAGTCTCTCAGCTGGTCATGCAAGCTATTATGGAACCAGTTAGTCCTCAACAGGTCACACGCAATCTCCCAGTCTAACTACACTTGCACATTTCTATGGACTCAAGCAAACAACAAAATGGAAAATAATAAATGAATATTCGCAGCTTAACTCAATTTTCCTGTTACAAATGAAGAGCACTGAGTTGCTCTGCTCAGACATGCCCACACATTCACCTGCACCAGGGGTTCTCAGTACTGGTGCTCTGCTCTGCAGACCACACATGCCTCGACTACCTTGCAAGTGTTTTGCACTGCCTGGTTGTCTTAAACAGCAGGTACTGCAATCCCACCTGCAATTACCATGTAAGCTGCTTTTGCTTTTACACAGAGATTACACACACTTAACGGGTAAAGTAATTTGAGGAGAAAAAGCAAAGCTGAGACCTGCCATTACGTTTGGGATAAGGTAAGAAAAATCACTGTCAGTAAGTGATAAATGCATAGGCTTGGGGACAGATTCCTAGCATTTGCTTCAGCATTATGGAGCAGGGTTTCAACTTTGCCTTGGCCTCAATTCCCTGTGGCTTGCCTCGGCCAGCTGCCTTCTAGAGCAAAACTTCAATATGAACAGAAAGGCAGCGTGGTGCAGCCAGGCTTAGAGACACTGAGATTTAGTCAGTGTGTTGCAGAGATAGTGAGGCAAATGAATTGCTGAAGAGGTAATTCTTAGAAAAACAGCAGTGAAGAAGACAAGCATAACTGATGACCAAGTAGAGAGAGATATCTGGTTTGTAGACCTGTTGCCTTGAAGATGAAACAATTCTATTGGGAATATTAGTTTATCACACCTCAGGAAAGTCAGAGATGGAGGTGGGGGTGGCGAGGGGAAAGAGAAAAGAAAAAGGGCTAAACACATCAGCTTACACTTGGTACTCTCACCCATCAGGGACGAGGGGGAGGTCAAATGACACCGTGAGTTATTCTGCTGCATTAGGAGGATACAGAAGGCAAAGGTTGCCTTGCATGAGTCAAGTTTTGCTCTGCAGACTGTTTGATGCTGTCCCCTTTACCAGGGCTCACCTGGCCTGGTGACCTTCTCTCATACAGTAAGGTATGTTCCCTCGCCACCATGTCAGAAAGCCAGGCTCTCAACACCAGCTCCTGCACGTTGTCTGACCTGTTGTGTGTGTTGTTTTTAAAATAGAGTGCCTGCTTGAATCTCACTTAGAAGAGGCTTTACACTCCCATGCTGTGCACATGTGTCTCTTCTTTCCTTATCTCTGTCTTAGCTCTACTGACTGGTTGGAAGATGGAAAGAGCCAGACGTACACAGGGCATGAAACAAAACGTTTGATTTCCTTTTATTTCATGACCATCAGCTAGTAGAGCTATCTGAAAAATCTCAGTTTTATACATGCACACATAAATGTGTATAATTACATATGTATCCTTATATATACACACACGCATATATAGTTTTTTTGATAGATTGTAGATGTAGTGTTTTACAGAGTTTTCCTTTATTATAGCTGTGGCTATGGCTGTGCTCTCCTGCCATTTGCATCTGAGATAACATCATAAAATCCTACACTAGCTTTAACTCCTCTATTTCTAGCCAGCTATATAGGGTCCTTTAAATTAACGCATTGCATTCATTAATTAATCAGGCTTAAGACAGAAGAAGCCTTGCACTTCTCCAAGCACCCAGGAGATGTAAAACCAACCTGCTTCTCTCAGTTGTACGGAGATCTCCATGCAGTCCAAGCACATTAGCCTCTGCTCTAATGGCCTGCCTGCAAGGTCATGCAGGAGCTTTTCTCCTTAATTGAAGTGCTGCTTGAAGCTCTCCACATATGAATCCTTCTGGCTTTGATGAGGGAGGAGCAAGTAAAACACAACACCTGTGCATGCAGCAGACCTGGCAAATGCTCCTCCGGGCCATTGTGCTGCTAATCTAGATTTGGTTTCTTCCTCAAAATACTTTCATAATGGCGTGGATTTTTAAACGCATCTTTATTCTAATTGAATTTTGTCTTTGATTTAAATGAAAACACCCCCAACTGTCTCATTTTCTACCTTCTCTTTCATTTTTCAGAAATGATCTTTCTCAAAATGAAAAGCTGTAACACAGTGATTCATCAAGGCTGCTGAAAAATGCTTCCACCCAGCATCCACCAATCTGCCAACTTGTTTGTCCCTGTGCTCCCAGTCCCCAGCCAGGCAAAATGTCTATCACAACCCAGGGACTGCAAGTACTATATTAAATATTCTGCTGATGAATCTGCTCTGTTCCCCCATACACAAGCCATGTTGTTCATAAAGCACAACTATCTCGTGAAGGACCACAATGAAGCATAATAAAAACTCTCAGCAGGCAAACTGTTAGTCAAAATGAGATGCTTATTTTTCCTCATAAACCATAGATTTCCTTGAAAGAAAGAGTTTCTGGAAGGTTGGTCAATAGAATTTTCTATCAGTCTGGACCCAAAAAAAAGACAGAAAAAAAGCCCTTTCTCCTTGGTTTCATCACGCAACAGATCAGAGAAATAAATTTCTCCCTGGCACCAGGTCTGTGTGAATTCTGATGCCTTATGGCTTCAGCTAAATGGGAGCCATATTCATGTTTATGGACACCATCAGATTTCAGTGCTGCTTCTGCTGGAATAAATAAGGTGAAGATGTCCTGTTGCTTAGTGTGGAAAGTCACTGCTAAGAGAACATGACTACCACTTTATCTAAGGCCAGGTCCTGTTTCCGCCGAAATCACTGCAAATAAATTTTATCACTACCTTCCATCAGGCCCTAATTTACCTCTTAAATATTTCATTGCCCAGTTGCTTTCTAAAAGCCACCATCAGCTCCATGGTAGGCAAGTCACACATCACACATGTTAGGCAATGCAAGAAGTCCATGTTTGGCCTAGAGAAAGAAGCTGCAGGAGGGGCCACAGGCCTGGTGAGCACCTGCAGCAGCACTCAAGGGGAAGTGGCCAGAAGGAGCCTGTCAGAACTTGAGAAGGGACAGGTGTCCATCCTGTGCTCATCTGGATCCACAGTGACACACCACTCCTAAAAAGTCTGTCTCTGTGTAAAATCAGACCAGATTAGCAAGTAGCTCCTTATCTGTATTCCCTTGTGGCAGACACTTCAGCTGCAGCAATGTCCACGTAGGGCAGGTTGACTGCCAGCTTTGTCCCCTTCTCTCTTCTCAAGGAAGGTGCTTGCAAGGAGAATCACAGCTGGCTGACAGCTGTAGGCACAGCCGCCTTCAAAGGGCCAAGAGTTGACAGTCACCACCTTGCCACACTGGGCAAAACCACTCAGCAGCATTTCAGTAGAGCTAGGTAAGTATTCCTGACCTTTATGTCAGCTGCTTCACCTACCTGTCTATCTCTCCATGGAGAGAAGAAGTTGTAGAAGTGACAGACTATCCAATAGTTCCCCACTGAGCAAAACTTTTAATTGAATGCCTGGCGAATCGTTCTCTACAAATAGCAGGCAGTGGGAAATTGAAGGTAAACAGAAAGTGCCTAATCTATAAGGTCATTTGTGGGTGCCCTCTTGCCTGCTAGGAGAGATGAGACTGATTGTACCAAAAGGTACGGCTTGCTTTGTATTCCCGATCCCCAAGGCTCTCCAGGAGCACAGCTGAGCTCAGTATGCTCTCTCTTCACAACTGAAATCTTCTTTAGGCCACTTCTCTACGAATGTAAAGTGCTGGTATAAAGAACACAGAGACACTGCATTAGTTTTGCTCGTTTGCCTGTTAAGAGGCAACTGGCCAAGTAAAGGCCAGGCAAAGAATGATCCTTCAAAAATGATCATTCCTCCTCCTCAAGGGAGGACCTGCTGGCAACATTCCTCCTGATGCAGCCAGGATCCTTTTGGCCTTCTTGGCCACGAGGGCACTGCTGCCTCATGGTTAACTTGGTGTCAACCAGGTCTCCCAAAGCCCTCTCTGTGGAGCTGCTTTCCAGCAGGTCAACCTCTCATCTGTACTGGTGCCTGGGGTTATTCCTCCCCAGGTGCTGGACCTTGTTGAACCGCATGAGGTTCCTCTCTGCCCTACTCTCCAACCTGTCCAGGTCCGTCTGAATGTCAGCACAGCCCCCTGGAGGGTCATCCACTCCATCCAGTTTGGTTATCGGCAACAAACCTGCTCAGGGTGCGCTCTGTGCCCTCACCCAAGTCATTGACGACCAAGCTGAACAGTAGCGGGTCCGGTACCGGGGGGACAACACTGGCCACAGGCCTCCAACTAGACTTGGCCCATTTATCACTACCATCTCATCTCTGCCATCCATCCAGTTCTCAATCCACCTCACTGTCCACAATTCTGAAGCTTTCCTTTGAGGATGTTATGGGAGACTGTTGAAAGCCTTGCTGAAGTCAAGGTAGACAACATCCATGCCTTTTCCCCTCATCCATCCAGCCCATCACAGAAGGCTATCAGATTCATCAAAGATGACTTCCCTTTAGTGAATCCATGCTGACTACTCTTGATCATCTTCTTTTCCTTGACATGCCTAGAGATGGTCTCTAGGATGAGTTGCTCCATCACCTTTCCGGGGATGGAGGTAAGGCTGACCGGCCTGCAGCTTCCCTGGCTCCTCCCTCTTGTCCTTTTTGAAGACTGGAGTGATGTTGGCTCTCTTCCAGTCCTCCGACAATTCCCCTGCTCTCCAGAACCTCTCAAAGATGATGCAGAGAGGCTGAGCAATAACCCCCCGTCATTCCCTCAGCACTCTTGGGTGCATCCCATCCAAGCCCACAGATATATGGGTGTTCAGTTTACTAAGCAATTCCTTACTCAGTCTTTCTCGACCAGTGGAAAGTCTTCCTTTCTCCTGGTTCTCTCTCTTACACCTCGACCCTGTAGTACATGAAGACTAGTCTTAGCAGTAAAGACAGAAGCAAAGAAGGCATTTAGTAACTCTGGAAGAAGAGTAACTTCTCTCCATCCTCCATCACCAAGGTGCCCTCTCCATTCAGCAGCTAACATTTTCCCTAGTCTTCCTCTTGCTGCTGATATATTTATAGAAGCCCTGCCTGTTGTCCCTGACATCTCTGGCAGAGCAGACCTACTTCTGCTCTAAGCCAGGCACCCACCTGGCAGGCAGCTGGGACTGCAGCAAAGCCAGCCAGGCACTCAGATGCTCCTGAAGGGAACATCTTCCTTCCGATAAAACACCAGGGAATCCCAGCACCAGCAGGATTTTTTTTTTAAACAGTGCTCACATGCTCTGCACAGGGGAGTGGAGCCAGCATCTGGAAGCTGTAAAGCAAGCAGGTGTTGCAGAAAATGCTCCCAGCTGCCCACAGTGCAGGTCTGCTTTGCAATTTCCCTGCTTTTCCATAGTACTTGGAAAGCCACATGCACCACTACTCAGAAGTTCACAAGCATGCGGTCACTGAGTTATACACAACTTGAATATTTTCGTTCAAGAGCCAATGCAATTATTTTCAGCAAACCTCACCCTATTTTGTTCCAAATGAGTCCCTGAAAGTCCAAGTGAGTCGCATTTGCTCATTGCTCCATATAAAGTCACTGTTTACGTCACTGGTGGCAGGAGGGATACTGCTGAGAGAGACTGCAGTGAGCTGAGATTCTGCACAGCAACAGCTGAATAACTCGTGCAGGTTCCCCAAGCTTGTTTAAAGAAAAAGTCTCATAATGAGTTCAGAGATAAGGCCTCATAATGTGGAGATGCTGCTCTGCACATTCTTGGCATGAATACAGAGTTAATCCAACAGCACAGCTGGCTGCTTGTCTAACAGGGTGTGAGCATCCCAGATCTAGTCCTAGACCCCGAAACCCCAAACAACAACAAAAAAGAGAAAGTGTTTCTTTTTACTGAACCTAGGAATATACATTTTGAACATTAAATCTTAGCTTGAAGCTTCTGGTTTCTAAACAGCTCTAAAGCTTCAGCAAACATGGGCTGAGGAAAAGCAGGCAGGGAAATCTAATCCACAGACAAAAGGCTGACACAGCAAATCAATTACTTGGACGTTAAATCCATTCCCGGGTGTTTTCCATTTTGACTGACAAAAGTCTGTCAGCGTGTGGGAGGCATTTCAAGTGTGTGAGCACAAAAAAAAGTGCCTGCTTCCGTGAGAAATGCATTGGTTTATTAGCACAGCACCAAAGATCCTGCTTGTGGTGATTCCTTCTTAGGGATCTTTTGGTATAAGCAAACTTGCATACCTCTTTCCCAGGTTATGTATCCCACAGGCTGCTTTCCCCAGTAGTTCTGTGGTGTCTTGCTGTGTCAACTTGGTGTCCCATGGATCTCCTGATCCCTGAATCTGATCTTCTGAAGACCTGTTTCCGGCCTACACCATCTCCTTGCTCCAGTTGACTTGCCCAGATGTGGCCCCAGCTCCTAACCGCTACTGCCAGTGCTTGACTCAAAATCCCTCAAAGTAAATAATGTTTTTTTCCTTCATTTCTAGTGTCTACAGGATCTCACCTACGCCAGGATGTGGAGACTGCTGTGAGCTCTGCTTCTGGGCCTGTTCAGTCTTAATTTCAGTTCTCTCTTTGCTATTGCTGCACTGGGGCCAATATGGGAATCCCACAGGACAGCAGAAAAGCTCGTTCTCTCAAAACCTGCGCTTATGTCGAGGCTAATTCCAGGCTATCTGTATTCAGCATTTGTGAGAGATAATCACTTTCATTTGTCCTCAACGGCGGCTGGTATAACCTCAGATAAGCATATTGGGATGGATGCTAATTAACATGATACATGCTGTTGAGCCTTTGTTTGCCAGGAGACATGAAAGGTGGCTTCCGTTCGTTTCAAGTGCTAACAACCTGTTATCTCCATCTAGGCAGACCAAATAAAACAATTCTGAAAACAAAACCAAAAACAAACAACCAAAAAAACCCCACACAACAAGGGATGCACATGTCAATAGAGCTTTAGATCCAATTAAGTGACACAAAGGCTTCAGGACATGCAGGACATGCAGAGGCAAAGTAAAGCCAGGAGGAGACAAGCTCCTTCAATGTAGGAACTGAAGACCAGTGAGTGAACAGGCTTTAGGCAGAGTGCTAACAATGGCCACAGGTTCCCTTTGCAGGTGCTGTGAGCTGGAAAAGGGAGTTCATGCTCAGAGAGGAAGGACTTGGCCACTTGCCCACAAAGCCATCCCATGGGATTAGCCTTTGTTTTAATTATTTATGGTACTCATTTACTTCGTTTAAAGGTGAATGAAAGGGCTTTCCAAGCAAAACAATTGTCATTCCAGGCGAGGGGTGGGGGTGGGAAAGGCAAACCCTCCACTCCTCCACTGCTAACAAATGAGCCAGTCCCACAGTCCATGTAAATGTGGACTAACTTCCAAGCCAAGTAACTTAGGATATTTTCTCTTAAATTTATGCCTTTGGTGGGAAATATGTAAGCTAAAACACAGTATTTGTCCATGAAAGCTCCCCGTAGCTAATCATCACAGGCACTTACAATTGCCACCTCTTGGTGGCATAATATTGTCAGGTCCACTCTAGGAACAACCACAACAAAATATACAGGAAAATAAACAGCTAGTGGGAGAGAGGGCTGGTTAATTCAAGTACTGAGTGGGAGACTTATCCTGAGTCCTTAAAACAAGGGAAAACAAGACCTGCTGATAAGTCATCTTCCTCTGTACTGGAACTAAAAATCAATTAAAAAAAGTGGTGACGAGTCCACTGAAGGGTTAAGATGTGCTGCTCTTTCTGGAGAAACCTGTCTGGACAGCCAGACTCGCAGGGAGATCCTGGGGAAGGAGTTAGGATGAAACTGGGTCTTCCTACATTCTGGAAATGTTAAATCCTTGGAGGAAAGCGAGATATGCCCGCTACTTGCCTTATTATTTTTAAGATATGCTTTGTCTGATATCAACTCATTTTGAATAACATTGAAAGGAGCATTAGCATTGTCCTTGGAGGGGCTGGAATTACTGGCCTAGTGCCCAAACCATGCTGCCTCCAGCCAGCTGCAGCCTGCCTGCAGATGAGTCAAAGGGGCCATTTGCACACTGCAGCCCAAGAGCGAGAGGCAACGCGCACGGCAGAGGTGGGGAGGGCACCCCTGGAGAGCCAGCTGGCCTGTGGGGCTACTCCGTGCACACCGAGCAGGACCAGTCTCAACAGCTGCCTGGGAGACAGCTCAACAGCTTAGCTGAACACCCAAGCAGGCAATCATTGTCTCCATGCAAACACTTTCCTCCTGAAAGATGCACTCAGTCAAGTCTTGGTGCAAATTCCCCAAATCACGAGGTCAGGCCAGCTCAAGGGCCAAATCCCTTGTGCTGGTGCAAATCTGCCTGGCTCCACTGAGACTAGGGTCACTGCTCATGTTTCTAGCACCTTGGGATGAGTGGTGCAGTACACTGATGTCTTAAACATGTTTCTGCTAGGGTGTAATGTGAGCCTGCAAGCCGTTCCCTCTGCAACATGCCAGCTCCAATGTCGTGGAGGTCTGGCCTCCTCCAGCAGCTAGAATTACTTTTCTTTTCTTTTTAATCACCAACTGTGGAGAGATTTCAAAATGGTCTGTTGAATGTCTTCAGATGCTAGTAGAAGCGAGAAAGCAACCAGAGTAACCTCCTATTAAATGCCTCCCTTGTTTTAATGAGGGGAATAATCACAGCTCTTCACTATGCGTCCCTGAGAGTCAATTTTTACCTTGGAAGGAACTGGTTTGGGACTCAGTCACTGCAAAAGAATAAGGAGATTGCTTTCCATAATAACAGAAAACAAATAAACAAACTGTGGTTGCACTTGTATGACGCAAAGCACAAGTTCCCAGCACTCTCTAAAAACGGCAGCAGAAGCTGCACACCTCATGGGTGGTCACAGAGGCTGAGCGGGGAAGGGGACAGACTTCTTCCCTCACACACTAAACACAGAAAAATGAGTGCTGCTGCTGCGCAGCGGGAAGGAGGCGAACACATCAGGACCTCTGTGCGTG
Organism: Nothoprocta pentlandii; assembly: GCA_013398315.1. NCBI lineage: Eukaryota > Metazoa > Chordata > Aves > Tinamiformes > Tinamidae > Nothoprocta > Nothoprocta pentlandii. Next base: position 81,567 of record VZSG01000988.1, read on the forward strand.
CTGCATATGGACACACACCAGCTGGCAGAGCTGGCTGCAATCTGCCCGCTGGTTTGGCTGCCCTCAGGGACCCTGGAGACCAAGTGTGGCCGCAGCAGCCCGGCTGCAGCAGCTGCTGCCATGTGGACGGGCCAGGGGATGAGGCAGCTCCGTTACTGACCGCGTTGCCCCGTCAGAGGTGACACACAGTTGGGGTGCTCTGCTGCCGAAACCAGCCACTGGCCTGGCCACAGGGTTTCAAAGGCTCTTTGCAGCATGGCATCTGCAGCTTGTTTGCACACAGGAGGAGGATGAGGGGAGAGTTGTGATGACCCTCCTACAACAAACACCTGCTACACAGAAAGGAGAAACACGCTGGCTAAAATGATGCTGTACATTGACATGTTTAAAAAATACTTCTTTTGTTATTGAATTTTAATGCTCAGAATAACATTTCCAACCAGACTTTAGAGCCTGAAATCAGCGTAATATAAAAAAATATGGTCCTTATCAATGGCTGCCCCAGCCCTATTAAATAGCCCCACTGCGAAGGCAGAGGAGCCACCATCTAGGAAGAAGCAAGGACATTTGCAGAGCTGGTGCCTCTTTGCCTGCCTCCCTTGCAACAGGAGAACAAGGTCACTCCAGAAAGCATACAGCAAGCTGTCCACAATGACCCAGCCTCAATTAAACCACTGCCAGCCACTCCACCCTCTCCGTCAGATGGCAATCACTTTAAACGAGGCTGAAGCACAAACTGCATCTCAATCAGGCTCCTGAAAGGGCGCACCTCCACTGGACTACTTCACCTTGAGATAACTCACTGCCAGTCACTTACAGGTGCTTGCCACACTTGTAAAGATTACTCTGGACTGACCTCAAGCATCTCTGATTTGTCTCTGAGAGCAGACTAAAATAATCTCATTTTGGTAGGAATGTGTAGGAAGTGTCCCAAGCCGCCTATAGACGCGTGCAAATTGGCTGAAGCCACCAGTCACTCAATGGGAGCTCAAATACCTTGGTGAATGCAAGCCCGTGGTATGGGCTGAGGACTCTTGAAACCTGGACTGATGATACTTCCAGGTTCCTTCTCCTCTAAAATGCCTGCGAGCCCTAAGAGTTAGGAAGTGTCTTGTGCCTCTCATACCCCTTGGATTTTCTAGTGTCTACTAATAATGGTTGAGTTCACACTAAGGCCTTTGCGTCTCTCACCTTTGAGCATTTTCACAAAACTTATCTGACCTTATTGCTCTTGGCACCTCTAAGTAGCTCAAATCTCACTGAAATTTACTGTCAGGTTTAAGGTTTACGGAGGCAGAAGAAAAAAGGAAAATCACTGCAGCCACATTGAATCAATTTTGAAAAGTAAATTTACAGATAAAGAACATCATTAAAAATAAAAGATCTATACACTGGAGGTTTTAGTGGCTTCCTGATCCAATGTTATTCAATATTTTCCTCATTACCAAGGAAGGAAGTATAAAAATCACTGCTAATGAAATTTTGTAGCTAATGCAAACTTGCTGAGCATTAAATAACCTATAGAGATCATCCAGCCTGCTTGGCTTACTCAGCCCAATGCACTGCAGACAGTTAGGACCCAAGAAGAGAGGTCATTCGGTGAGACTAGAAACCATACTCTGGAAAGGAGAAAATCAGTGTGAAGGGTTAAATAAATGGAGAGGACCATGCTCCGAGGGCCACGTTCCTGCACCAAAGGGTCAGGGGTGGGTTCAACACAGGTGCATTACGGCTGCACTCCAGAACTGGCACATACAGTTTCAGGAATATGTTGGAAATTTGCAAAGAGTTTTGAGAAGCCCTACAAAAAAATAACTGGCATGGGGAGAGACAAGTTTCACTTCAACTGGCAGACACTGTTCTTGTACAAACGGAAACAAGTGGCAGAGGTAAAACACAGACTGATTACTGTCTTTTGGCACCTACATGGAGAAGCAAATCTCTGCAGTAGAGAGCACTTTAATCTACCAGAAGAACACATAATGAGAAGCTAATGGTTCGAAGTTAGAAACTAGACAAATGCAAGACAGAAACCAGGCACGAGTGTAACTGTGAAACAAATAATCTTTGGAAGAACTTACAGAAGAATGAGGTGCAATCAATAATGTCTTTGAATCAAGGCTCAAGAGTTTGGCAACGATTACAACCTACCTGTGATTAGTTTAATGAAGGGAACACTGACTGATGTTCTGCAGTTAGAGACAATCTGAGTATTTCACCCAGTGAAGCAATCTCTCAGTCCTTCCAGAAGAAGGTATGCAGGGTTCTTTCAGCAAAAATTAATAGAGAAAGTGTTCAAGGCACATCTGAGCAATGCATGTCATACTCCTGCTTGCCTTGAGCTCTATTAGAAACCTTTTTACTGCAAACCTGGAAAGTAGAGGCTCCCACCACCATTTGGGAGACCGACAGCGTTCAGAAACACCGTGACTCCCACTCTGTTGCCACGCAGCACAGAGAATTTTACCAAATCTAAATAAAGTCTACAGGCACTGGTATTAAAGCATTACAAGCTTTTACCTTTTTTTTTTTTTTGGTACGAAACCGTTAAAATCTGTGACATCTGCCTCCTTCTATCTTCTTGCATTTGGGAGAACAGAAAGAAAGGAGAACCAGCAGGATAATGTGGCTCTTTGGGTTATTTTATTCATGCCAGATATTCACCCTGCTCAGGATTGCCTTAGAAATTCTGAATTTAGGATGGGGCGCTCTGTTTCTGCCTAACAACTCTAATTAAGTAAATGAATATGCCCTAAGTGCCAGCAAATTGCTCACACATCCTTCTGAGACAGGGGAGCCTCCTCCTCATGGCATTGGCAAGGCCCTATAGGACAGGCGACCTGTCCTGCACAGTGCCATGGCCTTCAGAGGGGACAGCTGCCAGCCACGCTGCGCACTTGAGGCTGTCCTCTACAAATGTAATGGCAGGGAGCCTCCAAGCAGGAGGTTAGTAAGGAGGTTCCAAGCCCAAGAACGTGAGAAAAGTGTCCCATGTCGTCGTACCAGGAGCTTCCTGCCCCTCCATCAAAGCCCAGGAACACTAGATTAAAAGCAGGTCTTCACTCATGACAGCCAAGTAAGCCAAATTTTTCCCTCTAAGAGTGTGTCACCTATGCACAATGCACCAAAAGAAAAGAGTTAATGCAGCAAAAGGCAACTGTGATTTGCTTTAAAAAAATAACAGCAGTTCCCACAGAGCTACCTGTTTTGACCTGATACATAAATTACACTGGGAAGTAATACCACCCTTAAAATTACTTTGGCCTTACAGTTTTTAACTGTCAGAGACAATTTCTTTGAAGTCTAATTCATGATTTGCAGGCTTCATTAAGTTTTTGCAAGTAATTTTAAACTTAAATCACAATTGGCAAATCCATCATTTATTGATAGAAACATTAGGACTCTAATGGAGCATGATTTGTGATGAAACAAGATAGGAAACGATGGAGATGGAAAATGTGATCCCTTTTACTGGGAAGGACCTTTATTGGCAGGAAAAAAAATCAGGCAAAAAAAGAATAGCTTTACTTCCACAGGCAATTTAAGAGAGCTTCCAAAGTTGTTAAAATTATCTTCTGAAACTTAGGAATTGTGACACAGGCTGAACTTGAGAAAAAGCGTAAGTAGTAAGTGTCCTTATGACTAAGGGAGCTATTGCAAGGATAGAGCGCAGTAAAAGTCCATCCTCCAAAAGAGTGGGGAATACACAGCAAGCAATACCCAGTGCCAGAACAAGCAAAACACTGCAAAGAGCCCCAGATATTCCTATCAATTTAATCCCTCACTATGCTCAGTACTGTGATTCTGCTGTTAGAGCCAGAGAAGGATGATCTTTAACAGTTTTTTTAAAGGATTTAAAACTTTACCCAGCAGTTTCCCAATAAATGACATCAAATACATCTCTCTGAGGACTTCTCACCCACCTGTATGGATCTGACACTAGCAAGCAAAGCCTCCTTTGTGCTCTGCTGCTCCCTTCAGCATAACCTGCTAGACATTTATTTTTATTTCCTTATTTATCATGCTTTATTTATTTCACCTTCTTTATCATATCAGCCATCCCTCAGTCCAGCAGTTACAGTTTCTGGCCACCTGTTTTGAACAGATGTGATTAAAAAATATCTTTATGTGATGCAGCACAGTGGAAACTATCCAGATCTGGGAGACTGGACATGAGATGAGCCGTTCTGCATAGCATCACTGATGCAGATGGAGAGTTTATGAAGATCTCATGAAATGACTGTCCCTTTTCTGAGGTAGGTTGTGCCTGTGAAAGAGTCACCACCCTGACTACTGTGAGCTGGGTGCCTATTTCTGTGACTTGCTCATTCATTTTTTACATAGGTACAATGAATGAGAATATATGAGAATAAGAATATTAAATAACCTGAATGCAATGCATTTTAAATCAGCCTGCTACTTCCTTTTTTAGGTCTAAATTAAATATAAAGCAAGCCTCTCGAGAAAGCTCATGGCTAAATTTACCGTAGGGAACTTAATGGCTGTGCTGATGAAACATTTACATGCACCTGTTTTGGTCATCAAAAGGAAAAATTTGCACATCCAATACATCCAGCTTTGCACCCAACTTCTCATCTGCAATGTGATTGCCTGCTTAATAGGTACAAATGAAAGGCTAAATAGGAAAAACTGAAAAAGCTCAGTCTGGATGCTGGTTTTGAAAACATTTTCTGAGAGTGTTTACACCAGCACAGAGCAGCTGAGATTTATAAAGATCTGCCATTCACATTTCAGCCACAGTCCAATAAATGCCATTATAAAGTTGTCAGCCTAGCAATAAAAAAGCTATTAATGTGTTTTCCCCATGTTAATCAATTTAACACAGGGATTGTGGTGTTAGCACTACTTTACATTACCACTTCCATCATTTCTTATTCTTACAATATATAAAATAAACAAAGGGGGTTTTGGATTCCTTATAGATTCATTTTTATGTTAAAGTGAAAGCTGAGCAAGATTTGTGGCCTCAGACTCAAAAATGGCAATAAGCTTCTCCTTCCTTCCTCCTCCCAAACTGAATATATTGAGAGACTTCAACAAAATTAATTGCAATATTCATCGTTCATGAATTCCTACGCTTGTGTAATTCATTTTCTTGCAGATAGCAAAGCAAAAGGAGGGTCTCTTGCTGTCAAAGCTGCAGGATTCATAAGCAAGGCTGCTCAGGACAAGTAAAGGATCTGTTACTTGTCTCCCATTAGTCCTGTGCAACCATTTCCTGACAATTTTGTACCTTATGAAGAAGATGAGACCTGGAAGTGAAGCTCCCAGGCGAGGCACTGACCACCTTCATCTCTTGCAAAGCAATGAGTGTGGACTCCTGCTCTGCTCTTTCACCTGCCAGTTCCAGTCTTTGCTCCAGGTTTGATGAAGGAAGGTGAGGAGGAGGAGGCTGCCTGTGCTCCTCGAGAAAAGGCAGCAACCTTTGCTCAGGTTAATACGCCTTCAACCCACAAAACCTGGATGCTCTGGCAGCCACACAATTTTGTACCAAAATGCTTTCTCAGGAGTTTTGTTTGAAGCATGGAGGCAAATCATATCGCCCTTGGCCTATGGAGAAGGAAGACGTTTTCTCTCCTCTCTGATTTTTTTTGGAGACAGGAACAGCCAAAGCAAGAAACTTTACCTGCCCTCTTCCTGGATTTTTAAAACTGACCGCAAAGACCAACGTATTATAAGGTACCTAAGACCTAGATTATAAAATGCAATTCAGAGAGAGATTAAAGAGAGGTAATAATGTTAAACACCCAAGGTGTGGCACTGGCAAGGACTTACCAGCTGTCCTTTACAGGCCATAACCCTGCATGGTATCCTACTGAACGTCATATAATCAGACTAGAACTAATACTGATCTAAAATATCATGCTGTTCATGTGCACTGAGCTTGTTTCAAAGACACATGCCAGGGTGTTGTTGGTCTGTTTTTAATGCTGGTCGCATCTGTCTACCAAAAAGGTTATAGCAGAGACCCCAGACAGGTGAGTTCACTGCAGGACCTGCCACAAGTGGTAGTGTGGGGTGCTGGTAAAACCCCAGGCCCCTGCATGGCCACTATTGCTGGGGTAGCAGCAGGGCACACCTCCAATATTTACTTAAAAACAGCCTCTTCTCAACACACTTGAAACTTCGCAAGACATTTTCCTCCAAAGGAAAATCAATTTATTTTTTCCCCAAGCTACCTGACCTTGGGAAGCCTGTTACTTCTCTCTGTTTGAATGCATTCAGTGGCTTTTCTGCCAGCTAAAATGCATTCACCCTTCAGCAAGCAAAAGATGGACCTGAAAGAAATGGACAGGATGTTTTCTTACACAAGTGCATTGTATAGAGTGTTGATTCTCTTGTTGATTCTTTTCTCATCTTTTAAATATCCCTTCAGCAATTTTGATTAATTCAAGTCTTATTGCAAATCTTTTGGTTCTGAATTTTCAAAAGAAAAACTAAATGTCTTATGCAATGAATCTAATAAACATCTGTTTTTGTATCAGAATTATTCTTCTTACATGCTTCCCGAGTTTCTACGTCATTATTCTCTGGAGAAAGGCTTTTTAATTCCTTTCTTAAATACCTTCAATGATCTTTTGAATCTTTTTCCTTTTATTTCATTTACATAATTTACCAATTTGTAACATTTAATTCAGAACGACAAGGTGGCCTGATGGCACAGATGTATGGCAGAGCAACAGCATCCTTGACTGATGGCAGTCATTTTTGAAATGCTGCAAGCAGGAAAAAAAATGAAACATATATTTTTATCTAGTAGCATAAAGACATCTTGTAGCAGTCGGAAGAGCTTCACTAGGAACACTGAATTGAATTACAATTGTGCCAAGGATAGAAAGGTTGTGGTGTAGGGCTCACACGGTGCTAATACCAGGAGATACTAGCAAAATCAACCACACTCCTCATTAGCCAGCTTGTTGGGACACTAAGAACTTGTGTCTGCTCAGAAATGCCAACACAAACTTGTCGCCCTGCTTCCTAGCAGGATATATCCCTTCACACAAAATTTGCTTCTCTCTCGTGCAGATCAGCCATTTTCCACTGACATGTATCACCAATTTTGGTGCTCATTAGCAGAGAAATTCAGAGACGCCAAGATCAAGATCTCAAATGATTAAAGGTAATTAAGGTATATTAAGGTATAATAAGGTATATATAAGGTATATACCTTATATACCTTAATATAAGGTGTAATTAAGATATATTAAAGAAAATTACAGATATACTTGATTGCTCTGATTATGTCAGGCCTATATCTTTTAAAGTATCACCCCTAGAGCTAGTTTCTGTCACACTTACTGAAACTCACAGAATCACAGAATCACATAATATTAAGGTTGGAAGGGACCTCTAGAGATCATCTAGTCCAACCTTCCTGCTCAAGCAGGCACACCTACAGCNTCCTGAGCTTATACATATTAATCATATCCCCTCTGAGCCTTCTCTTCTCCAGAGAAAACAGGCCCAGCTCACTCAGCCTCTCTTCGTACGAGAGGTGTTCCATTCCCTTGATCATCTTGGTTGCTCTAACTCCTTCCTACCTCTGAACTTCATAGCAAGAATTCAAACCTAAGTTTTCAGCAGCATTGTGCAGTGCCATGATACTCAAGATAAGGTGCTGATGAGGGGACCTATGATACAGCAGATGCTCAGTATGAGTTTGGATGATATAAAGTATCCCAATAACAATTTTGGACTTAGAGCCAACGTACTTCAGCTACAACAGCACCTACAAGAATCAAAAGCTCATACTGGCTTGAACTTGCTGACCAATAGATCATTCTTCCCACATTTTAGCTAGGAATCATTATCCGGTTACCATTGCTGAGTTAAATAAAAGAGATGAAAAAAAAAAACTGTGCAAATTACACCTAATACAGTGGTCTAGCCACAACATCATTTCTGAATTGCAATGGACAAGCCTAGGGCAAGGACTCTGTTCTACTGGCCTGCTCACAGCCAGAGAATGTGAAAAGCCATCTTCCCTTCTCTTCCTGTACACATAAAAAACATCGCACATTTAGTTTAGTGCCAACTTCTAATGTTGTGTGAAATACATAGTGACATATCAAAAATGTTTGCAAAAGGAATAAAAAATGTGCTGTCTGTTCCAGTCCACCGTCTCAGTCACTCCTCTGCATTTGATACTGCTTGTTTTTACAGGTCTAAAGCTGCTTTAATTATCTGAGCTACTTCCAGCAGCATTCTTTGCTCTTTTAGCCATTCTTCCCTTTTTCAGATACATGGTAGGAAACATCTATCCACACTTAGAACAAAATGAGGCAGATGCAAGGCAGAGGTTAATCACCTCCTAGTACTAGTGTTGATCAGCTGTGTATAAACCAATGCCTTCCACTTCTATCAGCCATGAATACCAACATGCAATCAACTTCTTATCCAGCTAGACTTTGAAATTGCTTCTTATTTGTCCACAGACAAGTTGCTTAAAGACTTCTCTGGAGGCGTAAGGCCTCCTTATATCCATTCACATAGGAAAAGGTTTCATATTTCCCAGGACACTGTACCTTGAGGACCTAGCCTTCAACCTCATTTCTCTGCCAGCAAAAAGCGAAGTCCAGCTGCTTACTCATCATTTGTAAGATGTTTTAAGATGTCCAGACAAAAAGTGTGCATTTGGGCAATGTGTTTCATAGCTACCTTTACTGTAAGCATTGGGAGAGGCCAGTTTAGACCCACACTACTCATAGTCAGTCTACTACAAAACGTAAAATTTAAGCCATAAGCATGGGAAATAGATGTTTGGAAAAGTGCTCCCATGACAAAAATATACCCTGATGTGCTCCTTACATTATGAGTAAGCTTCATATAATGGGTAGCTTCCTTTTGGCAGAAGAAGGAAGCTCAGATATATCTCTCTCTGTTTTAGGCTACGTCGCCTAATATTTGTCAGGAGAGCCCCAGTTGAATTTAGTGATGTCAGAAAATAACAGATAGATCTGGCTGGGCTAAGCCAGGCAGAATGCAGGAGCAGCTGTGTCTGATTCATCCTTACCGCTCTGGGAATTAATTTCTCAGTGAGCCAGGTTGGAGGTCAGGACTGGATTTCTCCTGAGGAAAAAAAGCACCACTCCAAACTGTGTGGTAGTACAATATGAGCAATGTTACTTACTGCCATATGAACATAGGTCTTATAGGATGAAACATCTAAATTCATCTTCATTTCTGGACTCAGACAAAGTGGGGAGATACGAAGCACAAAGAGCTGACAGGCTCTGCATTAACTGATTTTCACATCGGGTATTTGTGTAAGGCATGGAGTTTTATTTAGGAAAGTTTGATTTTTCTTTCTCTTGCCCATTTGCTTGCTAACATTTTATTTGAGGAATCAATTAGACTTTGAGCAATCATTGATCAAGAATTCCCTGTGGGAGCCCTAATGCATTTTAGCTGCAGTTATTGCTCCTGAATAACACCTGTTTCTGAGCACACACTTAATTCTATTCATCAATACTCTGCTCTTCCCTCAGCAGCCCTGTTAATAGCATTTTGAAAGTGCACTCTCAATGAAATCCTTCTCTGACAAATGAATTAGGGAAACTAAGGGATTTCCTTCTGTGTGTTTGCCTTTTTGGGCACACAGACAAATAAAGTCCATCCCCTTCACCTGCTCCTGCCGAAGGAAAAAAAGGAGGTAGAAGTGATGTTTCAGAGTTCAAGATACTAAATGATGAGCTGGTCCAGGACAATGAGCGATTAGACTATAGATAAATTATTAGAGACTATAGCACAAACATTCATCAATTTTCACCAAAATCCTTAGTGATGGAGAGAGATGATGCATTTCTAACACTCCAGAGCTGCTCCCTATTATTAGCCTTTCCTTAGCAAGATTCCTTTCCAAGGAAAGAACTCAAAGGCAAGTGTTAACTTTAAAAAAATCAGAGGTCTATGATTACAGTCATCATACGTATTTAAGCATCCACTTAAGTCATCTGTTGAATGTGGACAGATTTAAGTCTGTGCCTAAATGCTTTACTAAAAAGAAAGCCAAACTGAACTGCTTAAAATTAAATGCTTTTGATAAAATTTCTGCAACTCTCTATTGTGTGACACCAGTACTGAAATGCTAATCAACTGACTCAAATTAAGTTTATTACTAAGGAAAGCCATAAAGACATTTCTAACCACTGTATTGCTCACTTGGTTAACATTATTTTGCATCAGAGAAATCAAATGCTTGACTGGCACTAGTGCAGCACCCTGGGGGAGCAAAACCTGCAGGGAGTCACAATCCAGAAGACAATCCATAGTTTCTTCCATATCCTGGTTGCTTTCCAGGCCTTTAGCTATGTTAGCACATATAGAAAAGCCTAATGTCAGGAGGCTGCCAAGAAAGTTCTGGCAGCTACATGGTGAGAACTGCTCTTTGTGCAGAGGGCTCTTTTAAATGGAGAACAAATGGAGCTCCGGCAGGGAAATGAAGTGTGGGAGACCACGCAGGCTGCTCAGGAGCCATTTCATGCACAGGGCAGGACCTGCACACTCCAGCGTTGCGTTAATGTCACACGTCCAGGAAGCCACAAGGCCGAGGGCTAGAGATGGCCATGCTCCCCAATAGTCTTCCCCTACTCTAACGGTCACGGGGTAGCAGAGCTCCAGTTTTACCCTATTGCCTTTGAAATCAGATGTGCTAGAGGTTAAAATTGAGCTTTGAAATCATACCTAACACATCTGAGTCCGGGCTCTACAGTCTGTACAGAAGCAGGCACAACAGCAATAAGCAATGACAATTATTTGCTAAGTGCTTCAAAGACCAAAGTCAGAAATGCATCTTCTCCAGCCTGTACTTCTATCAAGTAGCAATAAAAAGTAGAGACAAACTCATTAAGATACATTGGGGCAAAGAGAACATCAGGGCATGTTCACACATCTCATGAAACGCCAGTTAGCCGTTCTAGTTCAGAGCTCATCTCTGGGCCATTTTCAACACAGCTAGTTGGGCAGGGGAATTAGGCTGTAATTTTCTGAGGGACCCCAAGGGAGCTAATTGCCTAATCTTGACAGAAAATTCGGGTCTTAACTTGGAACTGCGAATGGCAGTAACTGCTCCCATAATCAAATACCATAGTCAGTGATCCTTTGGTGCTTTTGTTCCTTAAACTGTCTTGCACTGTTTGGCTTGACATTTCAAAAATGAAAAGAGGGGAGGGGAAAAAAGCACATTCTGGTTTAGTTATGTTCTTCCATTTCTGGTCATTAAATAGCAGCACCATAGCTCTGCCTATAAATCAGGAAAAAATGCAGACATCTGAACAAACAAACCTACTGAAAAAATAATGCATTACAGCTGCAAAAAAAGTAAATATGGATTTTTTTTTGTGCCTCCAGGATAACTATCACAGTAAAAATAAATACAGATGCTAAAAGCAGAGGGATTGTGCAAGCTATATCTGGTACAAGACTATGCATTTTATTAGCATAATTTACATTCTAACAGGGTCCAAGCTAGTGCTGAGCAACATTAGGAGTACAGTTCGAGCACTCGAAAATCAGAGCCATGCAGGGCCCTGCTGCATTCTTCTTGTCACAACAGAAATTGAAGTTAACCCTTTCAGTACTTCACAGATCTCTCAAAAATACATACAGATCCCCAGATGAAAAAAGCTACTGAACTCTAAATGTATATAAAACCCAGGAGACTGCAAAGTCTTCAGCTGCACAGTCTGTTTTGCTTTTGATAGAGGCATGCACAGCTAATGCTGCTCTCCTGTAAAGCGGAGGTGTCAGTGTATATTGTTCCTCTCCTGATAATGCAAAGAATTGCATGAGTTGAGTTGTTGCAGATGTTGGATGCTGCCCTGCCCAGGTTAGCAACGTCCCCCAGGCCAGCAGGTATGACATGACTGTTCTTCAGAAAAAAATGGGGCCCAAATTGCTCTCTCATATGCTATAAGAAAGTACTAGTTTTAGGGTGTTGCTGTTTTGTTTATTTTGTAATAAACAATTTGTAATTTGGGGTAAAGACAGGATTACAAGTGTAACATGGACCCAGGCCACTGATCTTCTTGCTGTAAGGCGATGGATTTGAAGTGATGCAGGCACACCAAGGCTCACATTTCATCACCTGCCACACAAGGACCACAGCAATTTCTGAACCCAGTAACTTTTCAACCAGAGTCTGTATTTTAGAGTGACTTCTGGTCTTACAGACAACTGCAGAATAGCTCCGGTATGAACCTTCGTTAAGTGACTCAGATGAAGGTTAAATTTGCTAACATCATTATCATTATCAACAAGCTTAAGGAGAGAAGGAATCCTTCCTGGTACTTGTGAGCTATTTTTACCTCCAAAGAATAAGGACCAACGCTCTTTTTGACTCTCTCTTCAGCCTAACAGCCTTGATTGCTTTATAGATATAAACATATCTCTTGTCTTTCCCCGGCACCCACACATTTATTGAGCTACCACCCTCAACAGCCACTAATGGCAGGGAAATCTACAAGCTGATAGTGCTGAATGTAAAAAGTACTACTGTTCCTTAAAATATGCACCTTTGAATTTTCAAGGATGAGTTCTGTGCCCAGGACAGTATAATCTCATTCATTATTTTAGATACTACTATGGTTTTAAGATCTCTTAAGTGGAGGATCTCTTTCCTTTCCCAAACTGAACTGAGTGAGGCTCCATAAACCCTCTCCATGTGTGTTGAGTCTTGCCATTCTAGTGCTTCCTATAACTTCTGTTACTCTTTGATGAAATGAAGCAACCAAAACTAAATACCGAATTCACAAGGAAGATAGTCTATCAATTAAAACAACAAAAAGGTAATATTTTGCAACTGATTACCTTCCTAAATGTATACCATGTGTTGTATTTGGTTTCTGGAACCCCCCTGCATACTAAGTGGATGCCTTTATGAAGCTGTCATCTGTGACATGGATATCTTTTTCCTAAAGGGTTATGAGTGATTCAAAATCCAATAATGCAAATGTGTAATTTTAAACTACCCCTTCTGCTTCAATTACCTTGTGAGTTCATCCTGAACTCCAGCTACCCGCTGTCCAGTGGCCTCCTTCTCTGAAGGCCTTCAGTAGTGCCCTGACAAGCAGTCATGCTGTTCATTAACTGAATAATTTAGAGTCTTTCTAAAAAAACATGGTTGCAGCTTTATTACTCACTCCTCATCCAGAATACTGCTAAACATACTGAGTTAATCTGGTTCTACTATTAAGCCTAAAGGTCTTTTGTTATAAGTCTTTCCATTCTGTATTTATTGATCATGTAGCTGATTGCATAATTTTGTCACTTGCCCTCTCATTTTCATATTCCCTTAGATACTCGTTATCAGAGACCTTGTCAGAAGACTTAAATCTGAATAGACAGATTAGGCACAGTTGTAGCTTTGGGTTTTTTTGTGGCTTATTCATGTAAAAATCTTTTTAGAATAATTCTTTAATGGGAGGAACAGCGCAGACCGACCATCTTGCCCTTCACTTAATTACAGCAACAAAGGTGAAGTGTAAAGCAAATTTGAAATCACAAACAAAAGCTGTGCTTATTGAAGCTCTATACACTTACCTGGGTTGTTCACTGAAATCTATGTGCATGCGTGCTGCAAGAAGCAAGGCTACAAGCTAATGACTCATGCACCTTTCCCCCCTCCACCCAAGTTCATAACACCTCCTTTGGCACAATGTTAACACGGCCCCCAAATTGCACTTAAATGTGATTCTTGTCTGATGGCATCTTTTTCTATGCACTCCAGGCTTGTGGGTTTGTTTGGTTTGGTTTTTAAACGGCTGATGCCCTGGGAACACTGATGACCTTGAGCAGTGGCCAGGCAGGGGCACAAGAGCCCAGTCTGGCAAGGTTGCTTGTGCATTCGTGGAGCCTCCTTCCAAGAGGGGGTCTCAAGGCAGGCGGGCGCCTGATGTGCATACCAAGCCTGGTGCTTCGTGATTTATTTATAGGGGAAAGGGGCCTACAAATCTGCTGCAGGGGAAAGAAAAGCCAAGAAGCTTCCTTACCTTGTCAGTGTAGACGAAGAAGAGAATCACAACAGTGAGCTCCAACAGAAATACAATTAACAGCATGATAAAAAACTGTCAAGAGAAGAAGGGGCAGGGGAAAAAAAACAAAACCAAGAAATGTCAAAATCTGTTTGACTTATTTGGGATATGCAATAACTATATTCAGCAGATTCTGCAGATGGGGAGAGACAGACACCCACGCTGGCAGTCACAGAGCTGTGGAGGCACAAGTCAAGAGAGGGCAGGTGCCACACAACCGCCCTGGGACTCTCTGGCTTCAGCAGAAGTGCATAGACCCCTGCAGAGATCTGTCTCCAAGCATGGCAGAGGCTCTGTCTGATGATAGCACTGGAGGACTCCTCCTGAGGAGCTCCTGCAGGCTGTGCAGGCTTTAGTGCGAGCCCTGGGCACACAGATCTGCAAAGACGGGAGACAAACATTTTGGAAAGTTTCTTGCCATTTGATTTCAGTCAAAACTGCAGCCTTTTCCACTGCACTTCCTATCACAGCACCCCTATGGCATTAGTTTACAATTTTGCCACACCTTAATTGCTTAGGCTTATATATTCCAAGCTGGCTTACGTATGAAGTATAAAAAGCCTTTGGAAAAGTTTGGGTAGAAGCTACCAGTGCTAGCACATCAGTGCATTTATTCTCTGTCTGCTAAGAAGGAGAAGCCTTCCTGAAGCCTAATGAAAATGTCAGAAGGCAAAGCTAAGGCTTGAGATTGCTGTGGCTACTAAGTGCAGCCCGCATGCTCCATCATGTCTTCTGACCCATGGGGCTGACATGCATGTATGGGCGTACACACAGGCTGCTCCTCTATTCCCACAGCATCTTCTAGCCAAGGTTCACTCGCTGTTCCAAGCTCAGCATCATCCCAAAGGGTCCCAGAGCCACCCTGGGGCCGCAGCAGGTCTAACTTCTCCTCCTCAAGCTTTAATGGGAGAAGTACAAGCTGGCTGGAAGCTCACAGCATCCACAAAGCACCCAAGACCCCACCAACCCTTCTGGAAGCTCTTTTCAAATGAATTCACTCACTGTGGTGATAAATAAGCAGAAGAATACAAATTAGTTTCACTGTCGTTCATTGGGGCTGCAGGCTGCTGATATAACACAGATTTATGCATGGAGAAACAATCCCAAAGCAAAGCATTCCAGAAAAACCCCGTACAGAAAGATTAAGCTAGCTTGTACAGAGAGATGCTTTCCCATCACGCTTGCCGAGGTGGAACGTAACCTAGTCCTGGGGGAGCATCTGCTGTACAGGTCTCTATAAACCAAAGCAGAAGCAAGTCCAGAGCTGTGCTGGGAGAAGGAAGGCAGAGACCCATTTCTGCCTCTGCCTCTGGTGATTTCCAGCTCCAGAAAAACTAAATTTCCCACTGAAGGACTAGAGAAGAGGATCTAGGCAGTTGCTGTGAAGGCCACCTCACAGCTAAGTATTGTTCTTCTGATGCTAAATAAATACAGAACAGAAAACAGGAGATCCAGTTTGCAGGCTCTGTCCATCCCCAGTGGAGCTGTGCTAGGGTTTTGCCCCAGCAGCTCCTATCACCCAGCACAGGTGGGTGGTAGAGATAAAAAAAAGTTCTTTTTTTTCCACTTTTGAAAGCAGAAGTGTTTAATATACCACTAGGTGTCATAAGAAGTTTGATTCCACATAATTCCCAGAAGGTATCTCGATTTGATGTAGGGAGCAGGAACATTATGAAAGGCTCCCTTAGTTCTTTAATTTTTCTTTTATTTTCTTTTCCAAGAAAGTTTTTGCGACATCCAGCTTAAAATCTCCTTTTGGCAGTTGCTGCTTCCTTCCTCACGCCCTGTACAATTCCTTTTTGCTCGCAGTGTTTAGGCTCTTCAAATATTTGCAGACTTATGTCCCACCTGAGCCCTCTCTCAGCCACGCTGTGCACATTCAGCTTGCTTAACATCACCTCGGAAGTAAATCTCTTCAGTCTCACCATCATTTTTGCACCGCGTAAAAATGACAAGTTTGCTCATAAACTGTAAAAAGGCAGTAATGTATACGGGCAAGCTTATGATCAGAAACTCCATTATGAACAGTATGTATCTAAATTTGGTTCCTCAGCTCTTATTCTCCGAAAGCCTTAACATTTAATCCACTGCAGTGGTGACAAGGATTCTGGCCCACTGGATGTATAGCGCGGCTCTGTTCAAGTGGAGGCTATAGTTTTGGTGAATGTGCAGATACTCCTGCTGATCAATAAGGCTGGAAAAAAAAACCCGCAGTAATTATTTTTGGGAAGATATAGAACAGATGCAGTTTTCATACAGATTAATGGAGTTTCATTTTAATCTCGATATTGCTTTCAACTGGCATCATCCAGTCTTATTGCTCTAGAGAGGGTGAGCTGAAAGCCTGCAGATTCCCCCCACGATATATCACAGGAGTATTTTAATAATTGGTATTTTGTGGAACTTCCAATCACTTCTCAACTTGGCAGAGACCAACTCAAAAATCAATGAAATGCCACCGACTGCCAGTGAGATATCAAGGCCCTGCCACAGCAGCAGGTGACAGGGTCACTGAACACGGCTGCTTAACACAACCATCCGTCAGGCCCCTGGCTTACCTAATTCTCCCTTTCAGTTGCTTACACCCCCCTATAGCGAACTGAAGAGTCTACAGGATCACAGAAGCTCTTCCTGGAGCATCCGCAGGCGCCACAGGATACTGACTTCCACACATTGGCCTCTGCTCTCTGTTTCCAAAGGCAGATCTTTTTTCCACTGAGGAAAAGTCCCCTTTAAGGACTCAAGTCCTTAAAGAAAAATACCAACATTGTCTTCAATTTAAGAAGTAGTTTTAAGGTACCCAAAATAACAAATAAATGATCGGAAGGGAGAAGGAAGAGGACTCAGCCCACTGCTCTCCCTCTGTGGGCTCCCGCAGCAGTCGAGCAGAGGTAGCCAAAGCCGAGGGGCCGCTGGCCCCACCGTGCCTGCCGTGTGAGCAGGACGTGAGGTCGGGCTTCCCCACGCAGCACGACCCCACAGACAGGGGCTATACCCGACACGTGGGCCCTGGCTGCGTGTGCGGGCACCCGCTGGGCTGTGCCCCCTCGGCCTTCCCGCCTTTGCGCCGCTGCTCTGCATGCAGCCACGCGGCCAGCCTTGCCCTGCCGTTGCCACACTGGCCACCAAAAGCCGTGCCCTCACGTGCTGAGCTACTGTTTGGCCTGTAGCATAAAATTACCCCACTGAAGTCATTCATGGGCTATGGCTTTCCCATTTAGCTGCTTGGAAATAAATTCCCTGTCACCAGTAGAATTGCAGCAGTTGGCTCTCTGACTGGATGCCGTGACACTCTTGAAAACAGGGGGTTTTTTATTCTCCTTTTCTTCCCACTCATTAACTTCTTCCTCATTTTCTTTATTGCAATTTTGCTTAAAGCTGAGCTGGCTGCAGGCCAGCAAACTCTCAGCAGCTGAGCACAAAACGTCAGGGCACTCAATTTCCCCTTGGACTATACCATAAATAAGAGTCTTTCGATGTCTAGACAAGTCATTCAGATACATACATTAATACCAGGTCTTTCCACAGCCAATCCTGATCTAATATCATTAAGGGTTCATTCTGATCTTATTCACATCAGGACCTGTGCAGGACTCCACACTGCTTAACATGAAGTTAAGAAGAGGTGGTTGACAGCCACATATGTCAGCTCAAGGACATTTCAGGCCCATACAAGGACTTCCCAGTCCCCACACTAGCAGGATCCTTTCTCTGCCTCTTTTGATAAGCCTACTGGCCACTCAGCACATCCCAACAGGACCAGAACATTTGTACCAAATCTCAAGAGGAAAAAGCAGATGAACAAAGAATCATCTATGAACCTTTTCTCTTTTGGGTACATCTGCTTTTCTTTAAGACACAAATATCCTCAATCATGATATCATGACATATATTGTGATGACCAAGTAGATACTAAAGTCCTTCCATCACAGAGGGCCCGATACTGTTTTTTCTCTCTGACTGTAATTTCCTAGAAAAATAGCAAGTTTTTTTTAATATATATAATCTTGCATTGCATCTTGTTCACATTTCTTTTCTCACAGCTTCTCTGGATCTCTGCTTCACATTTAACTGACAGTAACTTTGCAATTAGACTGATTAGCTGAACAGAGGCAGCTTGAACAGGGGCTCAGTCTCTTTGTGTCAATTGGGCACTTGCAGCAAGACAAAAATCGAGAGATAACTTCTCTTTAGGATATTTATTCAACACTGAGATGTAACAGACACAAAAGGAGAAATGAGAATTATTGGCATTATTTTGAAAACACAGATTAAATACTTCTTAGGGGACACTGTAATACACAGTGACCAAGGCCAGAGGTGCAGAAATGGGATTCCGACAGTTTGGGTTGGATTCATAGCTCTCCTACCATCTCCCAGTGCAACCTGAGCAGATCACTACGGTTCCCCATCTGCCTAATGAGGATAACAACATTTTCCATTTGTCTTATCTGCTTAGATGGGAAGCTCTGCTGGGCAGGCTTCTGACACTGAATGAGAGCACAGTTGTCCTGTCTTCACGGGCTGCCTGAAGGGAATATGGTAATCCAAATAATAAATAACATAATCCATCATGATTTAACACCCGGAGCTGCATTTTTTACCTGGATTATCCATTAAATAATGACCTTTTTTATTGCAAGAATGAAAATATAGATCTCTCTAAACATATAGAAAAAATACAGACTGAATTCAGGCAGTCCTGCTCCTTGCACACCTATCTTTGTGGTTAACCTAAAGCACAACCTTTAGGTAGTCACTTAAGGATCAACCAGGCTCACATCTGACAATGAGAGGGATGAAAGGACATAAATCAGACTCTGTATTTGTTAACACAGAGCAATGGCACACGCTAATGCACACACATACAGCAACTGCCTAAAGGAGATACCACCACTAGGACCGAATCATCACAAGTGGTTCTGCTGGAGTGGCACAAGGTGGTGCCCCATCTCCTGCAAGGAACTGCCCTCAGTTGAAATGCATATGCCTTGCAACAGGATTAGACTAGGCTTTGCCAAAATTTCCAGTCCCATGAAGAGGATGGATATGGCTAGTGTCTCTGACGGGCCTGGAAAATGTAAAATGCACTTGCAAAAGAAAGCAAGGATGGATTCTGAATTTTGTTGCACAATAACCTGCTCTTGTAGAGCATGATCAAATACCTACCAAAATCAATGGAAGTCAATAGACTAACTTTCTTAAGTCAGACTCCTAGTTTATTACCTCTGGCACTGGTTCAGGATAGGTATCCAACCTATCTGGTTTAAGCTGCCATCTTCTAAATACAGGAGAGCTCATAACACTTCAGTTATATGATCTGCAGCAACCAGAATGGCAGAAAGTCAAAGGAATCTTAGTGAGGTAAAAAAAAGCCTGTTCACTGGCTTCACCCATCAGCTCACCTCTTCACTGAGATGTAAGGTTAGATACAGCAGGCTTATACTTATTTCAAGAAATATACTTATTTCAAGAAATGCTAGTTCCTCTGATTTCCCAAGAGAAATCTAGTGATGGAAGAGTTTATCTTTCTTCATATGGTAGCTGGAACAAAAAAGGATCACTGTAAATACCTTTTTTTTTTTTTCCTGTTCAGTGGTATCCTAAAATGACAGCAGGGCAATTCACCCCATCTGCATATTTCTGCAGAACACATAGGAGGGTTGAGGTTTACTTTAATTACTTTTTACCATGACATATTTTAGATTTTTATACTATTCTATTCCCCTAGGAAGAGAAAAAGCAATAAGTCTATTTCCTAAGGGATTATTGGTACACTGTCCTGGCTACACATTGCCATTGACAAAAGAATATCTGCCAGCTCCTTGCTTGGAGGACACTCATTCAAGTCAGGAAAACTGCAGTTTTAGACCCCCTGAATATCTTTTGCAGGGTTAATATGGATCATTCCTCACTTACATACATTATGTCCAGCTATGCAAAAATCTTTTAAAAATCAAAATTTACTTCTGCTTTTGACTTCTCCCTCTGTCCTCTCCTACTTAAGACACTTCATCTGGCCTCTCTCCATTTAGCACAGCTAGCAAATGCCGGGGCAAGAAAGTATTATCCTTCAGATCTGTCACTGGAGCAGCCTAACACCAAAGAGCTTAAGGTTTTGTTCTGATAATAATAATGTCATGTGTGGAGAACGCAAAAGTTCAGGATCAGAGTCTCCTCTGCTCTGCAGCCTACTGTTGCAATGTCTCCTCAGTACTGCTCATTTCTCCTTCTGACTCAAGCAGGCTCCTTAAGGAAGTTTAACCCCTGACTGCACCATGGACCCTCAGTGCCACTCACAAAGCAACACCACAAGAGCTCTGTGTCCCACACCATGCTGGCTTCAACCTGGTTGTGCTGGTAGATTTTCTTCCCCTGATCCCTCCTTAATCTATTTTATGAACCCCCAATACTGCCCTTCATCTCCTGTACTTGCAGTATGTCTAACGTTTCCCTAAATCACCCCTGCTAACTCTAGCAGCACTCAGACAGCCTCCCACCTGCTGCCTCCTTTCTTTCCTCTTTCCTTTGCTGTCAGCAGGCAGAACAGGAGGTGCTGGAGCTCTCCTCGGTGCCATTCCACTGGAAAATTGCCTTTCCAGTCCTTGCGGGTCTGAAGGCTGCTGCCATCCTAACAGCAGGATGGGGTGCACTCCAGGAGACCACAGCAGCTGGAGCTCCAAATTGTTTTTGGATACATCAGGCATGTCCATATGGCCTCTAAGTTTGTACTGTCACGAGAGCCTTAAAGGAGATCCAGGGCATAATTTCAGAGCAGGAGATGACAAGCACGCAGCATGGGCAGAGCATCTGGAGACTGTGATGACAGGCACGTCATCTTTATTGTTGTTTACGCTTAGATTTAACAGCTCTGACTTTCTCGCACACGGTACCAAGCAGAGAACCAAGGGAGGTAAATGAAACTTGCTACTCAGAGATGCTCTACTGAGGGGAGCTGATCTTGCACACGTATGTGCTACCTTGAGTAACTACTGCCACAGCATGGGAGCAGCCCTGCATGCTCCTCTGGCTTGGTTCATGCCAAACCATTAGGGGGAAAAAAGTCAGAAACTCATGTACTGAGGACAAACTTGACCTGATCCTGACCGATCAGAAGACACAGCTCATCCCTGATCATAGGCCATTGATCAAAAAGCCCAAACCAGGCAATTACTTCTGCATGTACAAGCTATACCACTAGACTCAGCAGTCTGGGAACACCTGCTGCATTGGCACTGACTTTGCAATCTGGTAAGACAGGGTGGCCAGTTCCTTCCTCCTGCAAGTGGGTCTTTATATAAAGCTGTTAAAATTGCCTAGGTCTTTCAAACTCAGATTATGACTTCAACCATCTCAAGGAAAAATTCACAGGATTGCCTTACTTTCTTTTTTGTGTTACTCATTTTAGTCCCAAGCACCTATCTGCTACAGAAATGTACTAGTCCTGTCTTGTACTGGTTAAATATAACAGAAACAAACAATTATGGCAAAAGCCTGGAAAGAGTCCTTTCCTTTATTCAAGCTCATACTTCTCAGTCAGGTAAAGATTTTTATAGGGTGACTTTACCTTGAGGGCTGTCTGTCACCAAGCTCCCAGGAGAGCAAAGTATGAGAAACAGTGAGCAACAGTCTTTTCATCTGGAACTACAGCTGCAAAAATAATATAATGTGAATATAACGTGACAGAGGGATTGCCAGCTCACAAAACTAAGCCCCAGCTTCACTTTATGCAGAGATTTGCTGAACCTTGTTGTGAAACTTGAAGAAACAGCAAGGCAACTCACTGTCTGTTCTTCAGCTGAGAAGGACAGAAAATACACACCAACACCACCACCATCACCACACACTTGCTACTGCAAAGCCCGCCCAATTTTGAGCAGCATCAAATTACATTTTGATAAAACACATTTAGATGAATGGCTCAAGCCTGAGTCAAATCATGGACAGCTGGCACCTTATTAATCTTTCATTTCACAGCGGTCTCCTTATGCTGCAACCTTTGCTTTCTGACATCTCAGTCTTTTGAGAGGTAATGACTGGCAAATCAATGTTGCCAAGTCCAAATCACTTCATTTCCAGCTGGAGCCAAAACGAACTTGTATCTTCTCAGTGCTTCATATCTGCACTGATCTTTCTGAGCAGGGCTTCACATCATCGGTCCCACCAGAGCAGACATTTGGAGGAAACAGCTACCGAAGCTGAGTAAACAACAAAGCAAGGGCACATTGAAAAAAGATGTCTTCACGAATCTCTCCTTCTCTGAAGAGTTCAGGGAAAATAAACAAACACCAATCCTTCCCCTCTGAAAGGGTTCAGTCTCCAAGAACAAGCTAAAAGTACGGTCAGGAATGATGTGGCAGCTCCTCAGAGCCATCAAATACTGACTCAAACACAACTCACATCTTTTCCACGTCAAATGTGTAA
Source organism: Nothoprocta pentlandii (assembly GCA_013398315.1). Taxonomy (NCBI): domain Eukaryota; kingdom Metazoa; phylum Chordata; class Aves; order Tinamiformes; family Tinamidae; genus Nothoprocta; species Nothoprocta pentlandii. The sequence goes on from VZSG01000988.1 coordinate 104,042, forward strand.
CTTTTGCTGAAATACAGAGCATTTTGACATGCACCGCAATTGCACCAGCGCCTTGAGACAACAGTTACTGCATAGTCACTTAATACTCACACTCAGCAGGAGGCACTTGTTTTCTTTGATGGCACCTATGCAGCCCACGAAGCCGATGATCATGACAAAAGTCCCCGTGACAATCAGTAGGTTGGCAGCCGACAGCGATGGGAAAGAAGAGGAGAGGGTAGCAAAATTGCCTTGGGTAACAGCCAGCCAGATGCCAACTCCAAGGATTCCACAGCCTCCCAACTGGGAAAACAAAGAGAAACAGAGCAACTCAGTCACTGTATCCAAGCAACCCCAGATATTAATCACTAAAAAGGCTCTGCTGGGGCAAATTCAACATAAAATTTCATCCTTTTCCTCCAGCACCAGGTAGAACAAAAACCACAGGAGAAAAAAAATAAATTATTTTTTCATTTTACAGAACAAGAACTTACGTACAGACCCACACAGTAAGACACTACACTCAAGAGAAAGGCCCAGATTTCCCAAACCCAAGTCGCAGTTTCAAATATCTTCTTCCCTATGGAAAAGTGAACACTGAATAAAGGAGAAATTCCCAACAATTCTGGTCTCAAAGGCACTGAGGCAATCTGTGCCACATTTAGGTAACTCAGAGAGCAGCCTAGCAGGAAGGGCTGAAACAATCTAGACCCTGTGTTCTTCTGCTCCCACTTCTCCCTCTCCCATCCCTGGCACGTGCCATTTCAGATTTTGCTACAGCATCCCCTAGGAGGACACTCAGCACCTCCTCTTACTTGGTTCGGGTCAGTCAGAGCTCATTTACAGTGTACAGGGGCCCGGAAAGGAGGTAGATTCCTCCCCCAAATATTGCAAGCAAAAGTCTATGTTTATGTGTAAGGTGGCCTATTGGTGGGATAATGCAGCTCTCAGAAGAAGACCTGGCTGGTTTGGGAGAGGTTTGAGAGGAGATCAAAGTTCATGTTCCTCTAACATGTGCGCAAGGAGAGGGGAACGCTGCCGTGCCACCAGAAAACCCCAAATTTTACAACTGTTACAATTTTACAATTACAATTTTACAATTGTTGTGTACAAAAGGAACTTTTAAAAACACAAACATTTATCAGCCTGCAGCTTGTAATTGGGAGAAAGCCTGCAGAATTGTAACCATTTGAGTAAGGCAGAACAATTAAGTAGAATTAAACCAAAGGGGATTTTTGCATTATTACACATGGCAAAGCATCACTTAGGTTTCTTTCTCTCTTCCCTGATATCCTTTTAAAATAACAAATTTTTATTGAGTTTTATAATTGCCCTTTATTATCCAAATCAATTAAAGGCTAGGAAAGAAAATGTGTTCATGAGTAGTAAGTCAGGGACAGGAGCATATCAATTAAATATCTGCATAAAATGCATGAGCAGAAGGCAGCTCACAAACCAAAGGAGGGAAAAGACAGAGCTAATCCTGGGGCAGAGCTAACTCTCAGAAATGAACCACAGAAGAGAAACACAAAAGCAAAGGCAATTTCTTAGTACTAATTGCTAAGGTTTTCTCTACGCAGGACTGAATTCCCTCTGGATAAAGGACAAAAAAGAAGGCTGCGTCTCAACGTAGGGCTGGTGCCCAGTGCAGAACAGTCTAGTCTGCTCTCAAGAAAGAGAATTACCCTGCTGCAATGAACCCCAGTTGCATTAGACAGCATGACCTCACTAAGGGAAGGCAGTCTCCAAGATCCCAGGACTCAAAAGATCTTATTAAGGAGCCTCTTTAGAGACAGGCATCCTGGATCTCCATCTTGGTCCACGCCTGAAGTGCCATCTGTAAGAGCTAAGAAGAGCCTGTCCAGACCATGATCACATGCACTGAAAGTACGTCCCCTCTACACACGTTTACAAAACACAATCTTTAAAATGGTCTAAAATGACTGCAAAGTTATTAGAGGACAGGAAGGGGAAGAATAGCTAAAGAAAGCAACCCACAGAAAATGAGATATTATGTACAAAAGCAATAAATTAACATGGTCCAAAGTAAAAAGCTCTGCGGCCAGAGAGTGAACCCAGTCCAGAAGGTCTGCTTGTCTCCAGAGCAGCATCCAAGGACCAGATACTCGGATCACACCTGCTTGGTCCCAGGAACAGTGCCAGACTGGGAGAGAAGCGAAGTGGAGAACATTTCCCTTTCTGACTCCACAGGTGGGTCCATGTCCTTCCTCAAGATCGATCCCTGAGCTCCAGGTCAGTAAGGCCACCCAAATGGCCAAATTAGACTCAGTGAATGCTGATGCTAAACAGTTGCAGAAGCATCCATTTGGAGCGCATTTAGCTAGGGATTTTGTTCCATCACCTCTCAGGTGCACGTGGTGTTGCAACTCTGTTTTGACGGACGTGACCACCTACAAAGCCTGTTGGTGCTTGGGGTGGCCATTTAGCAGCTTTGAGCCTCAGGTCTAAAATAATGAGTGCAGAAACACCAGCAGCAGGTTCTTCCCAAGAATGGGACTTTGCTGCTGGCTGTGGAAGCAGCAGTTTCTTCAACTCACAACAAACTGCTGGATGGCATTTCTACCCCAGGGTCAAACAGCAGAGCTGGTGGACTACTCCAAAAGCACAGATTTGGTCTGTCTCCCTGTGAGATACAGGCACACACTTGCTCTTAGCAGAAGAGTGGCCTCCGGAATTAGATCCTCCAAATTGTTCTAATGAGCTAGAAAATAAATTATTCAGGCTTCAGCACATGCACTGAGAATTGATCTTACAATATTGTAAACAAAGTTATCCCGAACAGCCCCGGATATATGTGTGCTGCTGGAGGAATTAATTCTGAGGCTACAGCTACACACTTAAAATACTGCAGGAGGAATTGCCTCATTGCTCATGGTAATGGCACTGGTGTCTTTAAGTGGTATTTCTTTATTGGTTTTATTGCATTGAAAATGCCTCTAATCAAGGTTTCTTGTATTGTTTCTGATTAGGAGCTACAGTTTTCCCACCTGTCCTGCTCTCCATATTTCTAGAGTAAAGGGGAAATGATGTTTGGTCTTCTCCACCCCCAAAAACTTCCCCCTACCCACTACAGAATAAAACTGTCCAATGGAAAATGAACAGCCAAGTGTTAACAGTAGTGATGGGATCATTATCATAATAGTGGTACATGTTCTTGTGATGGGAGGCATATTTAGGCTGCTTTTTCTTTTAGCCAGGTTCCTAAGTGAGGTGGAAACAGAGCATTAGATGCACTGGCTAGAGCAATTGATTGAGGCACCCTGCATGGGAAATGAAGAGCACTCGCTCCGGCGCACGGCTCGGCCACCCGTGCAGGTGTGTGAGAACAACGCTGGCAACACAGAACCGCAGGCAGGGCCTGATATCAAAGGCCACACCACACCCCGATATACACGCACCAGCTTAGCAAAGCACAACTGCAGTTCTTCTGCTAGTCAGAGCGCTGGAGTTTAAGAAATGAAAAAGGTAAGGGTGGTGTAAAAGTTAATCTCTTTGGGCTTCTGATTTTGAAAAGTTAAAAGGAGTAGGAACTGGGACCTGAGCACATTTCTGGCCTCAGCCTATTCAGACTCCAGAGCTCTGCAGTGCCACGGTGAAGAGCATGGGCAGCACCTCACCCAGCAGGGCTGCGCTCCCTTCCATGGGTACTACCTGATAAATCAGTAATTAAAACAAAAAAGAAAAACAACAACAACAAGAAAAGAAAATCGCAGTAAGGAGGGACCACATTCTTGGGAGGGGAAGAGACTGCAATAGTAGCTGTCCATTAAATCCTGCGTGGAAGGGGGAACTGGCTATTCCCTCTTCCTGAGAAAGCTAGAGGTCAGAGGCTTTAAAACCAATAAAAGGAAGCATTTTTTCACCAAATATTTAATTAAATCCTGGAATTCATTGCCTCAGAGTTTTGTGGATACCAGAAGATAAGCAGGTTCACAAAGGAATTACACAATCCAAGGAGGACAAGATGCTCCCACATTTATTAAAAATGATAGTTTGCATGCCTACTCTGCAGAGAAAGTCCTTTGACAGTTAATTGGAGGAGATTGGAAAAGTGCCCTTTTTCTTATATTCCCTCTAAGCATCCCTGAGAAGCTCCGACCAAAAATAGGGCACTCAGCTAGAGGAAAATTTCTCATCATTATGGACATTTAAGTGTTCATCCTGCCATCTCATGTTCTCCTCCCTTGATTTAATGTTCACCTATGATTTGAATTTGATTTTTTTTTCTCTTTTGCCTGGTTTGGAATCAGTCTATTTTCAGAGTAAAGAGGGTTATAGATACGGACCTCAGTCAATGAGTTATGTCCCTTGCTCTCCCTACCTACTTACAATACTCTTACGTATGTGCCAATGAAAGCAAAATTGGTGGCAAAGAAAAAAACAAGTTTATTGTTTTTCCAAGTCCATTGCATATATAAAGGCTGTATTTCTTTTCCAGTGCGCAAAGGGAGCATGTTCAGTATTTTTTCTTTCTGTCTCTGGCCAAGACCTTCCATCTACTATCCTTGTCCCACCTAATCCCCTAGAACTTTTGAATTTTAATATAGAATAGTTGTGTAAATACGCCCATGAATGACCAACTCTTGTGCTGGTGCCATTGACAGTGAAACCAGAAGAAGTGAAAAAACTTAAAAAAATACAATTCTAAATGCATTTTTGAACCAGAGATAAGGTACTCCATTTCTGCTCTTCTCACACATGCCCTCCCTTCTCCTCTTTAGAGTCAACTTCTGCTCCTGCCACCACGGTGCAGATTTTCATTAGTGTATGGAATTTGGACGATCACCAGCACGCTCTCAGCTGTCATCATTCACAGCACTTGAGCTGTCTTGCAATTTGCATCAGAAAATCAATGAAAATTGGGTTTGTAGGTCCTCAAGACCATTGTGGAAAGTCTTTCCCTCCATATGGCTGAGGCAGCTCAGAGCTCAGATGAATGAAAACACATCCTTTCCGCCTCATGGGCCACCTACTCCTCTTGGGGCTGGTGACTGCGAGATGACCGGACTCAGTGTAGTCCCCACAAGTGGCCTCTGCAGAGTTGCAAAGGAACAGAAAAGTCCTCTGTCTCTGGAGGTATGGGGGTTCAGCAGTAGGGCACATGCCAAGGTTTGTAGAGATTCATTGCTGTCCATTTTTTCAGACTAGTGTTTTATTTTTTTTTCATTCTGATGACATTTCATTCCACTACTGGACTGTTTTATTAGTATCTCCATGACTTACAGTGATGTGCTTTAAAGGAACACTTGACTGAGTGAAGCATAGGGCATTTCAAGCACCCATCTCATCAGCGCACAGAGATTAAAAATTAAAAACACTGTGAAACTGCATCTTTGTCCTTGTTATAGCACTTTTTTTCCCTATTTCGCTTAAAAACAAGTTTCAAAAACAAAATCTCATCTTGCAATCTGGACCACCATGTGCATGAGCAGCCGCCAAACTCCTACAAGAGCGGCCAGGCTGCGTTGTCCGCTGGTGTGACTCAGAGTGACTGCCTTTTAGCTCACTGCACTAATCAACAACAGCCCTGGATCCAGCCCACGTCGTCGTATCAGACTTTTTCTTACAAAGCAGTTGACATGCTGCCTGCCTATCCTCTCAAACCACAGTCTTGTCTGTGTGCCTTATGCCATGCTGAAAAGGACTTCAAAGTAGATGTTGCACGGCATCTCCACCATCCCAGCCTTCAGGTAGTACACGACATGGCACGCAGCCACTTCATGGATATGGGAACCAAGAACTAAAATCCTGACCTGTGTCCTGTCCTGCCTGTCAGTCTGATGTCCCGGGCTCCACAACTGATTGTCATCTCTACCACTTCTGTTAGGGTTGCAAAGAAACACACCTCAGAGCTTCATTAGGGTTGCTTTCCTTCCTTGCACACCTTGCTGACCTACAGGCTAGGCTCCGCTTTGGGTTGCTTCATCCATGGTCAGAGCTGGCAAACGCCCAGAGCATGCTCATCAGCCCAACAGCTTCTACAGACAGGACTTTGGGGATTTATGTGGACAAAGAAATATTGCAAGAAAAGTATTAATTTTCATAGTATCAATACTGGAAACATATAAAATATTGCTTTTTCAGTTGCCTTTGGTGAGGAAATATCCTGGAGAACTTAGGTCTTAAGAAATTCATTAATCTTCCCCAACTGAGTCCAACCATTATGTCCCATTCCTAAAGCAAATTTGGGGACAACTGAAGCTACTGAAGAGAGAATACTGGACTGCTACTCCACTAATGGAAAAGTGAAGAAAAAGTCATTCGGCTAATCCCTGCTGTTTTATGAGCAGCATTTGCCTAAAGTAGTTGCTCCTCTAAATTACTGTTATCTATCAATGACTGCTACAAAAGAACAGAGCTACAACATTTATGAGTTAATGCGCCCAATCTAAAATTAATGTTTTCCTTTCCCAGGTTCAGAATTCCGTGAACCACTTAAACATGTGCTCAATCTCACCCTTCTCCAGCAAATCACTTCATCAAGTGTTTAACTGTTACTGGCTTTAATTAGTCGTTCCTACAGGGCACTCAACCACGCCATCCCACACAGTTGTACCAGTGAGCACACAAAACTTGCCCCAAGGTAACGGGTGAGGGCAACCTATTAAGGGAGCACTCATTACAGAGTACTTAAAGATGGAGGGGAAGATGCCAGCAGCATCTCATTTGGAAACTTCCCTAACCTTTAATGCAAAATGAAGGACTATGAGTAAAGTAGTGAGGTAATGACAGCTCACTGGGATGCAGAATAAATGTGTAAGTTAGAAGCGGGAAAGAGATGAATGTAAGTCAAGGGATGGATTATCTTTACAGGTTCTAGTTCTAACTCCTGCCAGCTTTGAAAGTGTCAAAGCTTATTCATCTGCTCCTCAAATGCCGTTGCTAAATTCACCCAGGATGATCATAATCACAGAATCACAGAATGGTTAAGGTAATAAAATCAATACAGTTGTAAAGAGGAAAACATGCATGAGGTCTAAAATCATGAGCCATTAAATGAAGTTCAACTTGTTAAAAAAAGAAGCAGAGATGGAAGAAAATTGCCCTGGAGTCCCTCTGCTGCTCAGCCTGGAAAATAATTCACTTCCCATGACCTGACCACAAACACTGTCTGAAGGCCATAGCTGAGCTCTGGATTCGAGTCACTCATTTTTATATATGTAAAGCTAAATACTGAAAACACAGAATAGTGAGGTTTGGTTTGTTACACAGCATAAAAGACTAATTTCAGGATCACAGAGCGTAGTGCAACACTGAAAGAAAATGTGTTTCACTGAGCACCATGTGAGGAGTCTGGAGGCCCCAGCTCTGCTCCTAGAAGGTTTCTTGCACCACCAATTCCAGAGTATTTAATGACTTTTACCGTTTTTCTCTCCCTCAGAGGCATTGGAAGGGTACGGATGGAGAGACATAGGAATACTGAGTATTTATATGCTGCTTCTCACCTTAAGATTGATAAAAAGATTTTTTAAAAAGTAGAAAGGCGGCAGAAACAATCTTTTCACGCTACTCCAAGAAGTTTTAAAAATATGCCAACAGACACAGCCTGCACAAACAAAAAGGGGAACCACTTCAATCCTGTGTGTATAATCTACCCATAGAGGTATGTGGATAGCACAAGGCTGGTTACTATAGAAACCTCCAGAGTGAACACAGATACAAGAATTGAAATGCAAAATTAGTGGTGCGCCTAAAAAAGAAAACTGCTGATATTGTGAAAAGCAAACGGCAGAAGCCGATCTCCTCCTACACAAAAGCTTTCAAAAAAAAAATAAATAAATAAATAAAATAAAAGAATCTTGCCTATTCAAAGCCGTAGCTGACTGAAAAGCCTCGGGCCCGACCTCCCACCTGTATGAGCCACAGGCATGGCGGATATATCAAGGGTATCCACTAAAGTGAGTTCTCATCCTTCTGTTTCTAGTAAAGCTAAAGGTACGCTGCAGTCCTTACACTGCCCTGACACTCTGCAGCATCTATCAAGTGAAGCTGATAGATTTACAGAGTGTGAGTTTAATATCAGGGGTAAGCCGAACTAGAAAAACTCTGGAGTACTACAGGGCCGGGCACTGTGGACTCAAACAAAAAGGAAAACTGTGCTCTAATGAATTCGACTGTTTTCCGCTTTCCCCCTAAGCCTATAATCATGTTTTCCCACAAAATCCTTTCACTTGGCAGGATGCAAATTAACCCCTTGGCTGCCACACGAGCTTACAGGCAAAATGAACACACACTGTCTTAACACTATTTCCTATACCACAAAAACTCTAGCAGGGCACCAAGATGCAATGCAAACAGAGCTCCATGTAGGACAGCCACACAGAGTCAACACTAGCAGTGACATACAAAATAAACCAAGAAACTGTGCAGCTCTCCATTTCTCATGCTTAGCTTTCCACTGAGATGGAGAGCAGGACCAAATCCGTGCCTCAAAGCCAGCTTTCAGTGCAAGCCCTTTCTAAACGTACCCATCAATAAATGCTTAGCACTGTGCATCGCCATAGGAAGGGTCCCTAGCACTCGCAGTATTGATCCGCCGATCGATAGCAGCCCGGCGAACAATGATCACGCGCCAGTAATAAGCAGCTTCGCATCCCCAAAGTCATCTACTTCCACTGACTGTCATCAGAAAGCCAAGCGAAAAGTGTTTCCAAGCCCTTATAGATTCTTTTTAACGGAGTGTTAATAATATTCATACAGGCAAACACGGTATTTGCTCTCACTACAATTGCCTCACATGGGCACAGAAGTCATGTCTCGTAGCAAAACTACCACCCTGACTGGAATAGCATCTCTCACTTTAATAGCTCAAATGCCTGGTCTAGAAAAACTAGTCTAATTGGGTAGGAGTAAAACATAGAGCAAAGATTATTCCCTTGTTTTATGTTAGCAATTTCTAATGATTGCTTATTTATATTAGGCTTTGCTATGCAACAGCACATCTGAGGCTTTTCTGCGCTCTTACCAATGCTATTTATATACAATTGCCTGTATCCCGAGCTACTTCCAAGCACAGGCAATATGCCATCCATAATGTATGCCACCTCAAATAATCTTTTTTTCTGCGCTTGCTATCCCCAAAAGAAACACTTTAGTCCTTTCTTATCACCACCCAAATATCTGCTGTGGAAGCATTTCAGTTGCTTTGGAATAAACACATTAGATGTCTGATCAGCGGCTTCAGGGCCCGGTACAGAGAGGGAAGTCTGCAGCACACCTTGCTTTCAGATTTTATTTTGCTCTATCTGCTTTCGGCATCTGGGTTCACAAGCACAAAGACTGGGTAGCAAATATGAGCATAAATCATTCTCACTAGGACTGGCCAAAGAAGAAATTTCCATTATGGGGTAAAGACAAGAGCACTTTGGACATGTAACCTCTGGCGTGAGATCTAAACTGCAGAAGACTTTCGGATTAAATTCCAGCTTCTTTTGCCGTATGTTACATGTTACAGCACTGAAAGGTTGAGAACATTTCACCCAACCTCAAATTTGGATAACTAACTTTTCGACATCTACGGTCACTGAGCTTTCAATGTCAATGCTACTAATGGCATATAGAGATCTATGCAGTTCATCTGATGGCATTCCTATGGTCCAAGACTGCCTTTGGTCAGCTGAAACGCTTTTTAAACACCATTAATGGTATCGAGCAGACTCCCCCCGACCACAAAGTACATCCAGAACTAGGGTAGCCTGGAGCCCATCTCTAATCCCTCCTTTCAGGCTCCCTTTTCCAACAGTGGAAAGAGCGAGCCAGCTCCATGGGTCTGGTGCTCCATGTTACACACATGGCTTAGGAGCTCTTAATAAAGGAGCATGACTGACAACAATTTATAACTTTTTGTGTTACTTTTCTCCCTCACATCATAAATTCACAAAACAGCTGTAGTTTAAGGCATTTTTATGGCTGCCAGTTTTATTTACACACTCTCTCATGCCATTAGGGGGAAAAGCTTTGGGGTTTCTGGAGATCCTCAATCATTCCATGTTGGTGCCTGAAATGAGATGGAAATGGAAGGCTCTGGCTCATCTAAAAATAAACCAACACCTCAAGTGCTTTCTCAGCACAACCTTCCATCATAAAGCACTGCTACATAAATATGACTTCATGAATTATATATTTTCAGTCTTTGCATGCTCACAGCAGTTTACCAATAAATGTTTTGCAATACCTGCTGGGGGAAAAAAAAAGGACATAAAATCATTGCCAATGATGATAAATGATTACAACTTAGTAACAGCCAACCTGACAAAGCTGAAATGTCCATAGGGTGTATTGCAATTCAAATGCCACAGGTGGAAAAATAAAGGGCTTTCAAACATAATGTTACAGCCCTCAGGAAGGAAATCTAAAGAAAGGCCTTGAGATACCAGGCGGGGTAACAAATTCAGGATATCTCCGAAACAAAACAGTGGAATTTAAGGCAAACTTAATTCATGAGAAGATACATGAATTTCAGCAATGTGGGACCTCCCCCACAACTGCAGCAGGTTTCCTGTCTTGGTAGGAGCAGAACCCAAGCCACGTTTAGGCTTAGAGGAAAGAAACACAGACTGATATTCCAGGTACTTTCAACCCAGCAGTCACAGACAAAGAGAAGCTGCCAGCCCCTCAGCAATCCTACCCTACCCCGACAGTGTATATGTGCGGGTTAACTGCAGTGTTAGCTTCTGTGGATAGCAAGAAAGGAGGAAGTAGGCAACAGGACTCCCTCTCAGTTAGCACCAGGCCCAAAATCATAAACATGAAAGACGGGGAAAGTCGTTTTTCTTCTTAATATCTCATCATCAGGCCACTTACAGACTGCAGCGGCACTGTAAAGAACCTGCTCACAAGTAATGACCTGTAGCCACTTAAAGCTAAATGGCCGATTTCAAATTGTAAACGAGCAGCTCTGTAATGAGAAAACGTCTCAGGATGGTTTCAGCAGTCCCTATTTGAATGACTATTAACTGCTTAACAGGCAAAATGCAGCCGAAGGGACAGCGAGCTCTCCTTGCTAGAGCCTTCCTTCCAACAGCTCTCCTTCTTGTGATCCAGCAAGTCCCCACGGGCACCGACTTCACTCCATCCTCTGGGATGTCAGTCCCAGCTGGTCCCTCACTCTCCCAAAGGGGAATGAGCTTTGCCTGTCAACTAACAGCAACACTGGAGGTTCGCTCGGGACAACAACCTCTTCCCTGCCATGAGGAGTCCAAAACTGTTAGTCTTGCTCCTCTGTTCCCCAGACTCCCTAGCAGTGTGCACGGCTGGTTAGGGAAAGATGGGTGTCACAAGTGCAGGGACACCCAAGTACTGCAAGGGAGAAAAACAAACAGGATTAATGGGAGGCCTCAAATAAAAGAGGGAAGATAAAGCTGAGGAACAGGAGGTGAAATCCTTTGAGTGAACTTAACTAGTTTCCTTGCTTCAGTGATCTGGATGAATTTTTCCTCTTTATCCTTAACTGTCATCGTAAAATATGCAATCTCAGCAGTTTTTGCTACCTCATAGGAGCCCATATTCATCCCTGATCTGAGGACTTCCACTTTTCACTGAACCAAAACTTCCTTCTGCTCAATGACTGTGGCCTCTGGTTTGCTTAGGGAGGTTGACGAAAACTCAAAGAAAACCATCTTCACATACTTGGTAGAGAAAGCAGAAGAGCCTCTCCTTCCCAAACACCAGAGAGCTCCAGTGCTCCTGGTGAGAAACATGCATTCCTCACACTCCACAGGATCTTGCTATCCAAGATATGGGATGCTATGAAGAGATCTGAAGTTCATCCTACAAGACAGCAGGGAGAAAAAGCCCATTCAGGAAGAAAGAAAAGAGGGTAAGAGAGAGATCAGGAAAGTGGAGATTCAAGAGAAGAAGTTAGAGGAAAAGGCAGCACCTCAGAGCAGTAGCTGCATCTCCCTCACAGCAGGCAAGTCGGATGAAGATGTGATGTCATCGCACTCCCTCATGTTCAGGGAGAAAGTTGCTGCTGGCAAGGTGCTGCCTGGGTAATAGCTTCCGCCTTGGTCTGACAAATCTGAGATTTGCTGCCAGCCTGCCAGGGGCAGGGAAGAGCTCATCTATCTTTTCAGTTTTATCTGGATGAAATAGCCATGGGCTTTGCTCAATTGCACAGCATTAGTGTGAACGATTATGGGAAGTTCTCAAGCATCACCAAGACATGCACGGGGCTACCAAGGCTGCAAATTAATCCTTCCTGATAAAACCTAGTTCCTACAAAGAACAATCCTAAATTGTAATCGTTAACAGCTGTGACTGGTGCAAGCAGCTAGAACTAGATGGGGAGGCTTTGAAATACCTTTGAAATACTTAAACAAATACCACTGTCAGAACCTCCAAGGTGCTGTGACCAAAGGATGATACTGTTCTCAGAGGGGCTCGATGCTGCATCAAAGTCAGCTCTCTTTAGGCTTGGTGTGAAGAATATAATCCCACTCTGCCAATGCCAAGGGGGCTGCAATTTTTAGTGGCATTAACAAGTCAAGGGAGCCCTGACAGCTTCGGCAGTAGCATCAGGTGTGTTTTCAACGTCTGCACTCCCTTATGGGCTAAGAGACTTCAGAGAGTGGAAGCAGCTTGCCTTGCACTGAAGCCTTCCTTTTCAGAAGTGACCTCTCCAGCAAGTACTCCTGTTAAAATTACCCTGAGTTTGGTAGAGGGATAAATCTATCAAGACTGCAAGAGGCCAGCACACTTGCAAACAGTGTATTATTTTTCAGAGTGAACTTAGGCAGGTATCCTACTGCTTTGCTTTACATACACTCAAAATTACACTCTCTTCCTGTCAGTGAAAAAAAATCTACACTGAGCTGACATAGCAAATTGACAAAAGAAGCTTGCTGTTACCTTAAAGCCAGTATGAGAACTTAACCCTGATAAAGGGACAACAGGCTCACAGTGAAACCCATCTTCTCAGCAAGAGCAGCTCTAGGAAAGCTGGGCTTATTACAGCCACAATTGGCGCTCAGTGAAATTTTGCTATAGGGCAATAAAGCCAACAGTGGAAAAATAATTTTGCTCTGTGCAACATCTGCTTGCTAACTTTTTATTGCTGCCGCCAACTCGCAGCTAACCGCAGAACTGAACGGCGGCAATATTTATATGGGAAGAAGAAATGCTCGGCATCACCATCAAGAAACCGCTCCTTTCCCCTAGCTACCACCATCCTCTTGTTCTCCTGCACCCTCCAAGGCCCATGTAGGGTGCATAGAGAAGAGGGTCAATGTTTTGAAGGGCTTCACAAAAGATATTGATGTATATAAAGCTCTGTGCACTGCCTCAACTCAAAAAGAATTTGGATGTGAGATAAAGCAGGTGCTCACAGGCTTTTCCAAACACCAGCCATTGCCTTTAGCGAGGCTTTTGGGGAAGCAGGGGGCTGTCCCAGCTCTGCAGCTGGATGCCTTTCACCAAGTCTCCAGGTTTTCCTGAGCTCCTCCAGAGAGCAGACCATTCTCCTGCAACATGAGCCGTGTCCAGCCCCAGCCTTTGAACTGTACCTTTAAACTGTACTTCAGTACTCCCTGCAGTCTGTTCTTGATGGTGCTGATATAGTAGAACTCACCCTTAGAGGCCAGCAGGCCCCTCAGCAAGCACATTGATGCAAAGGGCAGCCAAAGTCCTTCTGGCATCAACTAGGAGAAAAATATTGGCAAAGCAGTGGACAGAGAGGAGCCTGTGGCAATCCCAACCTCATCCAGCCCAGCTGAGATGCTTCAAGACGTTCAGCTCCCAGGAGGTGATTTCTGGGCGATACTGGCAGGGCACAGAAAGCCAGAGAGACTATCTACATTTTTGAAGTCACAGATTATTTTACAAGCGTGCAACCCACACTTGAATCCACTCAGGCTTCATTGGCACTGCTTGGACCCTGGGAACTTCCACCAGACTATCTGCAGATGACCTGTTTATGAAAGATGCTTTTGCATCAATGCTCTCTTTCCTACTTACACTCAGCAACAAGCTGCCAACATAGTGTCACTAATACAGATGCACACAGCTGAAAGCGCCCTAGTTAGGCTCTGATCAATGTGATGCCTCTTCCCTGGGCTTACGGCTGCTTTAAATTAGGTGTGTGATAGGATCTGGACATGCCTGGGAAAGTTTATCTGATCCTGCTCTCTACACATGGGCTGTGCTGTCCACAATACACTGGGTTGAAACTGCAGTCATTATTGACTGAATAAAAAACAAACCACTGGAAAATATCTAAGATAAGGGAAGTTAACAGAAAGGAAAAGGAATTGTTATCAAAAGAAAAGGAAGACTTATATGCCCTCACATGAATATACAATACTTTTAAAGCACTATTCATTAGTCAGCTCCCTGTGGTAATATAGCAGCATTTGAAGTGCCTAAAAACACAAACCATGTGACATGGCCAAATTTGGATACTACAAATCAGCACAGATTTCTATAAAACTACAAAAACATGCACAAAGTGTGACTTTATTTATTTATATATTTATTAATGTGGTACAGCCCTCCCTTCTACCTAACCTGTGGGAGTAACAGCAAGCATTTGCATTATCCAAAGCACAATAAAGCTAAAATAATTTAATCCTTTTTTTGCTGTTGGTTTTAAATCCTAATTCCTGAATTTGTTCATGAAGAACAGCAAACAAAAACAGAGCACAGTGTCCAGTGCTGTGGACAGAAGTGGCGAGTTTTGCCCTTCTTACCACATGCCATATTCACTGGTCACAGGCCAAATCCAAACTTTCTCTGATTTCAAAGAGTTTGGTTCAGCTTGCAGCCATTTAACCTCAGCAATATCTTATAGTTCTAATGACTGTGGAGAGTCATTAAAGTTATAAAGCAATCTCTTTCACATGAAAGGGTGGCCTGACCATGAATTCCTTAACCACTCAAGAGGAAACTGCTCAAAGGCCTTTCACTCTTCCCTGTTATGCTGCAGTCATTTTCAGGTGATAGGACAATTTTTAGATATAAAAATATCTCCAGGTAACCAAATATCTCCAGGTAACCAAATAGGGTTAAGTAATTGCTCACCTACTTTAGAACTGAGCAGTTTGAGCTGGTAAGGGGATTTGTCCTAAACACCTGCAAGCCCCTTTCCACAAGGTCAATGCGTGCATTTGGCCTAAGATCAGGCTCCTCTTGAGTGTTTTCTGTTTTTTCCCCATGGCCACCCAAATTCCTGTCCATTCTGGACACAGGGTCCACTGGCACATCACTATGCAGCTCCGCAGGGCTCTGTGCTGCTCTGCTGGTTTAACTGCTTTCCTCCAAAGGACACTGATGCCAGTTGCCTTCCCAAAGCTGGGCAGAGCCTGGTCTCACTTGCTTCACTCTCTGCTTTTGTCATAACAGGGAGAAAGAAGTAAGTGGTCATGTGATTTCATTTATTACTACCTTGTATTGTCATGACTGTCCATTTTATTTCCAGTACTTTTCTTTCCCTTCTAGAAGCCTGCAATTCATCGAAGATGGGCAGGAGAGCTCTTCACTTTGTTGTCAAAAGAGCATTTAAAAAATAAAAAATACAACTGGCAGCTCATAGTCTTGCAAGAAAATAAAACACAACAGCAGCAGAATAAAAAACAATAGCAACAGAAAGCAGAAAAGTCAGAAGCAAGGTGCTGCTTTTCTCTGTACATCCACATTTTGCCACCCAGTTATTTCCAAAGATAGATATCAACATCCCTGAGTCGTAGACTCCTGAATATGAGGCTTTAAAGGAAGGATGCAAGAGCCAAAAGAGTCAAAGGTCAACTTTGACAGTCAAATATAAGTTCTTTGCCATGTTGTTAATAAATGCCATGATTTAAAAAAAAAACAAAACAAAAATCTGATAGTATAGTGTGGAACCCAGCAATCGCAGGACAGCTGTGCTATCCTTTACAATTACTGAGATACAAATGTAGAAAAATACGAGACTGAGACAATAAATAAGAGAAAACCTGTATGAAGTCAGATAGACAAACCAGAGCTTTATCTGTGAGCAAACAGGCAAGAAAAATAAAAGGCCAGGCATAACAGGCTAGATCCTCCACAGGTGCAAATCACCCAACTCCACGGACTCATGTCACATTTATGTCTGGCACTGTCATTTATCACCTCCTCTTATCTAAAACCATCTAATGGTTTTCCAAGCCAGGTAATTCTAGTATCAGCTCTACAACTGACACAGCTAAAATGAGATTCCCCTATCATCTCCTGCTGCTTCCCTGCACTCCGCACAGCCGGTCGATCCCTCTTGGGCATTCCACATCGTGACTGATTACTGTATCCTACCTGCATCTTCCTGCTTGCATCCTTCTCTTCCTTCACAAACAAAGGAACCAAACCTACATCATATTCAACTGCTTTATTCATTAAGTACCACCATTTGAACTTAATGGTTCCTTGGTTCTTTCCCTTCCTCATTCTTGACATCAGCAACTCTTAATATGCAATGTTTCAACTACCGTCCAGCAAAGACACATGTTTACTTGCAGTATTCTTGTTAAAATCTCTTTGTCCTTGTACCTGACAGAGTCTTCAGAGAAACTACAAAGGGCACCAGTGGAAGCTGTTGGCAGATGTTCTCCGAAATAACATGTGTTCCTTAACAGTCAAACTAGAAAGCTGAAAGATGTTCAGCAAAATGGAAAAGGTGAGACTGCTATTCTTCATAATGATCACATAAGATGAAAAGAAATGCACCAGCCCACCACAGCTGGCTACTGCTATACTGTGCCAAAGCACTTAGATACAGACCCCTTTTCCCTCTCCAAAAGTCCATTTGCAGGTAGCTTCAACAGATTCTCTCAAGGATGTTGTTGCTAACAGTCTGGTCTTTGTTACAGGTTTTACTTGCATTTGCTAGTGTCAGTGCGATCTACATGCCTCCAAGGAAGACAAAATTCCTACTATGGGTTATGGAACACACTGTTTTGGTATTTGATGAAAGTCTTTGACTCACTGCTCCAAAATTTCTCCTGCAGTCTGCAAAAAAGACCTCTAAGGTGTTTGGAGAAAATGAAATATCTTTTTTTTTTTTTTTTTTGTTAAAGATTATGAAGTGCTTTGATCTTCCTGCAGAACACTATGAGTTGTGTTGATTCAGGAGAGGTGCAGGGTACGTGGACTGCATACAGTGAGACAGCACAGCTAGGCCCCACCAGGCTCCTTGGCTGCCCACAGCCCCTGGGGGTAGCTTTGGGCTTGGTGGAGTTTGTGTATGCTCAAAAATACGGATCAAATATAATGTGAGGCAGCCAGTGAGCATGTAGAGATAACACAGTAGACAAAACATGCCTCATTCCTGAAGCTTTCAGCGGGTTAAGTGCCAGCAAGCAGGATTTTTAGTGCCATGATCCTATTTCAGGTTTGCAGGTCTCATCAAGGCAATGTTGCTTTTTTAATCATAGAGGCAAAACTGCACTAGAAACACTGCAATAGCAGTTTACCTTTGATAGCCCAAGAAAAGCTAGTGGAAGAAGGATAAATCTGCCAGATGACACACGCTAGCCAGAAGGCATCCAGGCCTACTGTGCGCTCAGGGTGCAGAAGTACTTGCTAGGGGAGGAGATGAGGTGTTGCATGATCCCATTTTCCTCAGGACGCCTGTGGCACCACAGCAAAATCAGCAGCAGAGAGCACTGACCTAAGCAGCAATGATGGCAGAACATTATTAATATGCCAGTATTACTCCAAGTGCCCAGTGGCTGCCATTATTAGTTTATTTTTATTACCTCTGTAGTTTCTAACGCTTATAAAGCGTTCTAAGAACAGACAAATGGAAGTAAGTGCTGCACATCCCCTGAAAGATGTGCATTGTGGCAGTCATCAGAAAACCCCAGGCCGTGGTGGACGTGTGTGCTCAGCCCTCTCGATTCCTGACCCGTCAGCTGCCTGCCCGTTCTGCTCTGCTCTCAAGGAGCACAGGCCTGGTGAGCACGAGAGCTGTTGGCTCCACCACCTGCTGCCCTGGTTGAAGTTCCACATAGCACAAATGTCGTGGAATCGGTCCGGCCTGTAAAATCCTTATGCCAATGGAGGTTGTGCAACCAAAGGCAGTGCCATGCTGCAACTTTTTTTTTTTTTTTTTTTTATTTATATTATAGCTGAGACCTGAATGGAAAGGAAGTAAGTTAAGCTGACAAACATGAGGCCTAATATTGATTTTTCAATTGATCTCATTAAAACTGTATCCACACAAACCCCAGTGTGGACATTCCTGAATTGGTTCAAAGTTGGCTTAAAGTGATTTAGCTTACATTGACTCTTTATTGACTAAGATTGTGGCCACATTTGGAAAAAAAAAAAAAAAAGTAGTGTTCTTTGTGGCAGAAAACAGCAGCACATGTTGTGAAGTATCCCAACAAGAACAAGGTTGTCTAATACATGTTTTGAATCAACATAAAAATGTATTGACAAGATACACAGCCAGAGGGATGCTCATACAATTCCAAGAGATTCACAGAGCGCATTTGAAAGAAAAAGTCCCTTTCCATCTGGAAGTTACCTTTCCCCAATATGCAGAAGTTCGCTTCAGCACTGATGCAGGGCCATATTTGAACTCATGCCAAAGCTAACTTTGCAGTTCTGTGGTGAAGAGCTTTCTGGGAAGATCTTGGAGTAAACGGTTCCCAGCTGGCCTTGTGGCCATGTCAGAAAGAGTCTGAACTCGCTTCTGGAGGGGAGATGGCCAGGAGAGATCGGCTGGCTTGCCGCAGCAGCCTCTGCTCCAGCGCTGGATGCTGGACCACAGCCCAGCATGGGATCCGCACCACTTCTCCTCAGCAGGGAATATGACTCAAGTCCATCATGTAAAAGGAAGGAAGATGCTCAGTGAGCCTGAATATATCAGGGCATACCTGACATATCAGGGAAATCAAGGCACACCTGCAGCAGGAAAAGAATCTGAGTAGGAATCCCATGCGCCAACCTGTGTTCTTGATGGGGGGATTTAAAGACAGACGGTTGTGGAGCAGTGTGTGTGTATTACCTGGATGGATACACTTTATGCTGGCAATTATATTGAAAGAAAAATAGGTACTTTTCTTCTGACAGCAGTAAAAGCCTTTGAAATGTAGTTTTGGATACAGCCCCAGCCATTCAACATTGCCCATTTCTTCCTGACTTTCAAATACCCTCTACACAGACATATTTGCCTTTGTAATTGCATATATGAAATTAAAATCTTCTTCCCCTTCCCCGGACAATCCTCTTTACCCTCTCCACATAGCTTACAGCAGCTCACTCTCTCAGATTTTTTTTAATAACTTGTGCTGCGCCTGGTGCTTTGGGGAGTGCCTGCGACAGAAAGCGCTTTATTGCTTCTCTGCTTGAGCACGCTGGAAAGCGCTCACCAGGCCCCACCACTGAAAGGATGAATCTAGGCAGCAATTTAATCAAGCAGTGATTGAGAAATTAAAGGTGGCGATGATTAATATGGATTTAGGACTTCTTTTTTTGAGTGGGTTTTAGCTGGAGAACATGGCAGGCTTGCGTTTTGGTTTCTGAAAGAGGGAGGATGGCAAGTGGGGCAGACAAAGGAAACCTCTTTGGACACATCATTCCTCTCCACTCAGTATTCAAATAAAAGTCAGGGGAAGAGATCCCATACAGCAAGTATCTACTACCTAAACCCATGCGCGATTTCAGCAGCCCCAGGGCCACCTCTGTGCATAGGCAGAGAACCTAGGCAGCAGGAACCTTGCCAGGAGCAGGATCCACAGGGAACATCTTGAAACCAGATCAGCCTCACTGTTAATAAGAAAAAGATGCTTTCTAGTAACCACGCGTGCACTCTAAACACAGGAAGAGTATATTGCACTTAAAACAGTGGAGCTGAGGTCTTTAAAGACTGATAGGAAGCTTTGAAAAAGTAACATGCTGCACTTAATTCCACTAAGCAAATCCCAAAGATCTGTTGCAGAAGCCTTCTCCATGCCTCTGATCAGACAGAGCAGAAGACAGGTCTGCATGCACAAAGATACATCTCCTGTGTAGAGATCTGCTGGTACATTCCTTGTTTTGTACGTTCTGCAGCCCTTTACACCACTGAAGGAAGTAGTTAGTACCTTGACAGCTTTAGATCATATCTCTGATGGACTTATTGTTGATTTTAAGTCTCAACAAGCTTATTCTTACAAGTTTCTACTGTAAATTAATACCAAGTAAATTCACACCAAAACTGACTCAAGTTACTCTGTTCAATTTACTGCAAATGCCTTTGTGCATGCACTTAGTGCAATTTAAATAGCTTACGGCACTTCAAATCATCTGGGAAATCAAGATAAGCCAACTATGAATTATCTAATGTCCACACAAAATTTGCATCTTCTTAATTACACCTACTTAAAAAACAACAGTCTGTGCCAAGGTGACATGAGTTACGTACAATTCTGGCCTTAACTTCTATCCCAGCAACAAGCAGTTCCAGCATATGGCACCGTCACAAAAGCACCAGACACCTCATCTTCCACAAAGTGTTGAAAAATTATGAGAAAACACAGAAATGCATAGGTAAACAAAGATTATTTGTTGAATATTAACAAAAGCCTCTCTGAATAAGGATTTCTAGAGCTTTCATTTCAGCCAACAGACTTATTTTCCCCCAACAGACTTATTTTGCCCTTTTCCATGCTTCCACAGAGTGCGTGATCCACATTTCCCTAGCTGCCTCTTGTCCTGGTGAATGGAAGAGTATATTCATAAGAAGTCCCTCGAGCAGAGATCAGAAGTCCATATTCACATAGCACTTAGATTAATTAGGGGAAAAGAAGTTACCTCCAAAGCGGCTCTGGAGATAAGCATGTTTGTGTGCAACTTCAGATAATTTTTGCTAGTTTAGACTTATGTAATTGCCCAGTTCCCAAAGGATGCCTCTAATTTAAGTAGGGGGTGCCTGAGAGGAAGCGAGAGTGCTGGAAAGCAGATACCCTATAATTCAATCCCACATATCCCTGGGCACAGCCATAATTGCGTTATTAGCATTGCCAAAAAAAGAAAACAAAGAACAATGTGTATTTACCATTTATAATTAAGAAAGGCATTTTACTTTTTTGTGCATCTCCATCGCGGCAAATGCAATCCGGAACAAATCTTAAATAAGTGGAACACCCCAGGGAACCCTACTTCAAGACACAGAAATGAGCTGTTGCCATATCATATGTGCACTACAGACATACATAACCAGAGCCTTCTTGCTGATGAATTAGAAACGTTTTAACTGGATGAATATTTGTTACCACTGTGTGATTAATATTTTTAACATTGAGGAAAGCTCTAAATTGAAATTATGCAAGAACCCAATGGCAAAAAGCTCTTTGAGGTCACCTGGGGTTGTTTCTTCTTTCTGCATCTGAACATGCAAGTGAGGATGAAGAAAAACAAGATCTACTTTTTGCTGCTCATGGATGATGACAGCACAACCCCCACCAAACGCTGGACTGACACAAGAAGGGGACTTCTTCCCTTCCCCTGCTGGGAGAGGGAAGAAGTGGCTAGAGCAAGTACAGACACATGCTAAATGAGAAGGCAGAGCAGCACAAATTGCCGCAATTACAATTGAGTCCTTCAGACCAAGGCAGTTACTTGGGCCAATGTGGAGGTGCCCATGCACCACCATCTCCCCACTCCTCAGTGTGGCTCAGGCAGATGCTTGCAGAGCCCATGCACCCTCCCTGCCTTTGCTTTCCCTCACCCATGCTTTACTCCATGCAGCTCCTCGTCAGCTGCCATTAACACAACCTCTGCTAGCCCGAAAGCCCAAAGCAGGAGCCAGGCTGCTTGCTCCGGGCTAGCAGCCATCACCACTGCTTCCCGGTGAAAAGCTACACCTAATGAATGGTGTAAATGGTCACCATCGCTTTCTTCTACCTTTTATAAAAGAGGCTGATACCAAGCTGCTGAAAACAGGCTGCTGAGGTTCATGCATAATTCAGCAGGCCCCTGCATGTGCAGAGCTCTCCTCTGCAGCTCTTTCCCTGAATGAAAGTTATCTGTGGAAAACACTGGGTCTCCATTGAAATGGTAAGAGAACACCTGAATTTCAAGGGACCAACTGGCTTAATTTGCCACAAAAACAAAAGCATTGGCAGCATTCCCAGGACCATAAGGTGAAGAGTCCTGGATGGAGACGGAGTCACAGGAGAAGGCAGGGACACAGGAGCAAGCGTTGTGCCTCAGAAATGCGGCTGTAACAGCCAGCACTCACCCAGTGGAGAGAAACAGCCCTCCTAGAGTGTGAAAGTCTGAAATCCTGGGCTGCCCCACCGCACAGGGCAAGGGACCAAGCAGTATAGCGCTCCGCCCAGCACACTCCGTGTTTTCCCTTAAGGGAGTCTTATTGCCACACAGAAGAAACCATCCACAGCACCTCACAAACAGTCTGGACACAGTCAAATTAACTCTCAGGGAGACAACACAGGCACATAGGCTAGGCCAAATTAGTATCCCCACAACTCTCAACCCCCTAAGGCTTGTTTTAAAGCCACTGCTCCCCTGCTTACACTACTCCTCACACACATCCATTGATGCTGCAGCTCCAAGGTCTTCATTTTATTATCCATGTTTAGTTGGAAGCTTCAGATGCTTGGGCTGCGTTTACACAGTCATGACAAGCTCCAGTCTACAGTCTAACTTAGCTAGTAAGAGAGTCAAGATCTTGCAGGATGTGAGGCAATGCTGGAGAGGCTGATCCCACCAAAAAGTGTTACACCAGGCCTGAGGCTTTCCCCCTTCACAATGGGGACTGACTCCTTAGACCTTCAGTCCCTTGGTCCATTAATGAGCACACAGAAAAGCTGATTTCCTCTTTTGCTGCCAACCACCTCGCATCTGGAAGCTGTGGATGCCACCTGCAAAGGTGTGCTGGAGAGGACATATACTGCTTTACAGGCAGCAGGTCTAAGCCTGGGACTGAGGAGCAGGTTAAACATGGTCTCCATAACATACGTAAGAGTCAGCTATTGCCTAGGGGGAAGCAGGTGACTTAAACGGGACTTGCAGCTTATCCCAGGGAGTAATTCTGCACCCCACAGAGGCAGAGTTCGTTTCAGGCAGTTCTCTCCTGCTTCCCTTGGCACTGGGTAATAAAGACAAGGAGAGGGATCTTGATCTGCAGGGAATCTGGAAATAAATTCACACCTCTCCAAAAGCTGGACCAATGTAGCAGTGAAGGGCATTGCACATATGGTGTGCCAGGAGGGGAGAACCGGAGTCAGCCTATCTCATCCCCTGTGGAGGAAAAGGAAGAGAAGGAAGAAACAGAAAAAAAGAACTTGCTAGGATGATGCAAGACATCATTTCACATTACGTTTAAGATGCGGTACTGGGTGTACAGTCACAACACAAGCTGGGTGCGTGTCCTTTTTCCCCTAAAAAGGCAGTCAATTTTGGACAATAAGCAAAGTCGTTGTTTTCCAAGTGACTGCTTCATGCCTAAACTGGAACAGAGATACTTAGCTGACTCTTAGGAGGGGTTATATTGCTGTTAATAACAGATGCTAAATTATATTCATTGCCTCTCCGCTCAAATCACAATTTGTAAGACCAGATCCCTACAGCTCCCTGTCTGCTTTAGGAGAACCACACTACCACGAACCAGGTGAGCATGAGGCTTTGCTTTCACATAAATACGCAATCCAAAGGAGGCGAGCACTTCCAAAGCCAGTGGGGAGGCAAGAAGAGATGCCTAACCCTCTCCATGGCGATTTGGCCACTCTCCTTTTCCACCACGGTTCGCCTTCGAAATGCCGCGTGCGGTGATGACACCAGGCTGAGATGCTGGAGGAAATCCCTGTCCGTCCCCTGCTCTGTCCAGCCGCGGGGAGCCGGGAGGAGAGTCGGCGCAGGCGCCCGGCTTTGGCTGGCGGCTCCCGAGCACCGGCTGCGGCTGCGGCGCAGGAGAGCCTGCCAGGAGCTGCCTTCCTGAGCCGTGCGGTGCGCGCCCTTCTGCAGCGAGGCTCTGGCATGTCATCCCCCCCATGTGCTCCTCTGCTCACATATGCAGCTCCATCTCCTGCAGCCAAGAAATCGATGGGGGAAACAGGGCTTTGGATCTGACTTTGATCTAAATCTAACCTAGTCTGAGGAGGAGCCTTAGCAGGCACTGCAGGCTGGTTTCACCGATTTCCCTTCACCGTCCCAGGCTTATGGGGAGGTGCCTTAATGGAAACAGGAGTTGAGCTCTCTGTTTCTAACTCTGACTTTCACAATTTCATGCCGCTTAATTCCTGGGCCTTTTTTCTCCATCTTCCCCTAGTCTCAGAGTTTTTATTAAAAAAGAAAATAAATAAAGACCTTTCACAGAAAAGGAATACATTTAGCTGGATCATACCTAGCTATGTGAGGCTGATATTAAGTCCTAAGGGAGAAGAGCTTGTTGATTTTTTTGCTAAGTTTAAGTTACCTTAAATAGGCTGCTCCTTTGCAGGTTTCTGCTAAAATACCTCTGCACAAGTGAAATTAACTCCTCTTTAAAATGGCTGGAAAAATTCATGAAGTGTAAGTCATTGCCCTTCCTGACTCACCCCACAAGCTTTATATATCACCCAAACATATGGGTATTAAAATTATACATTATTTTTAAAGTAAGTGATAACTGCCTTTGAGACTCTGGACACAGAAATTATAGCCTCAGAGACCAAGGAGAAGATTGGGCAAAAGTTAGATATATGGTGCTATGGGTTCAAAAGCAAAATAAATTAAAGCAGAGGTAATTTCATAAGTTGGATACTATCCAATTCCCCTGTGAGAAAGTCATCTGGAACAAGGGCACCACTACAGCATCCTGCTGGGAACCAAAAGGGGAAGATATTTGGATGCAGAGTTGCTTTCATTTTATTATTTTGGTGGTACTTCAAATGTCAATCTAACTTGTCTTTTGGCCTCCTTGAATTAAAACAGCACATCTTGACAACCTAAGTGCTTTGCTGTCTCTCTGGAGACCTCTTGCAAACATTTCCACCCCTCTGAGTTCAAATGCAAGTGCAGGACCTGCAAGAGGGGTGCTAATACCCACCTAGGGTGAAAAGGGGAATGCGAAAACAAACAGCAGTGCTTTGAGGAAACTGCCTTTGCTCTCTGCTAAGGCACTTCTGAAAGGTTTCGTAGCAATTGCAGAAACAGGGCAGATTTGAGCCCACAATGCAACTACCCAGGCCACGAGCACAGGACGCACAGTCTCATCGTGCCTAGCCCTCCGCACCCGCCCAGCCTCGCTGCTCCTGGTGCCGTGAGCAGCAGCCCGCGCTCCGGGAGAGCTACCGAGCACGAAGGCTAAGCTCTGGCTCCTTATCCCTTAAGGGATCTCAATTCCTTCCCACCTTGTCCTTTAGTGCCTCTTTACAGCAAAAAGCAGGGACAGAGATAAGGATTACCCTGTGCCACACGCTCTAAATGTCCTTGCTTGAGCAGGGGGGTTTGGACTAGACGCTCTCTAGAGATCCCTTCCAACCTCAACCATTCTGTGATTCCGTGATTAACTTGTGTTTAATGCGTGAAAGAGCCCAATACCTTCTTGTTATGGAAAAGTGCACAGAAAAGACCAAGTTTTTTTTCAGCTAAAACGGTCAGGTTTTGCTGGAATATAAAACAGAATATTCAACTTCCTAACAATGGAAAACTCAAGAGGCTATGGCAGAGAGAAGACGAATGAAAATAGCTTGTAACTGATGAACCAATTTCCCCCCAGTCACTGTCCCCAGACAAGGCAGGGCCTGGCCCCTGTCCTGCTCCTGCCAGCAGGCATTTCTGCAGCCAACTCTCGAGCCCTCAAGTAGCACATAAGGACTCTTGTCCCTAAGATGGTTTCTCTGCTCCCAGCTCCTCGGCGGGACCCTCCTGCTCACCAGGTGTCTGGATCCCCTGCTCCTTCTCCAGGAGTGCAGCACTGGGCACCTGTCCTCCTGTGCCCAGCGTCACCTGAGCTGAACATCCAGCTTGGGGGACACAAGACCCTCGAGGGACAGCACACCAAGCACACAGCCTGTGCCCAGGCACTACCAGCCAGCTGTTTATCCCAGGAAATTAATGGATCTATTTCCTGAGTGTTTCTTTCAAAAGACTGCTCTGAGTTGGGAGCATCCAGAGGGCTTTCGTTGAAAGAAATACAGGGAAGGTCCAAATCACTGTGACTCACAGGATCTGACTATGTCATCAGCTGGTGCCTTTATTTTTAGTGAAGTGGTATGGTCTACGGCAACCACGTGCCCCAGGGAGCACTGCCCTGGCCTCGTCACTGTGACCTTCTCCTGCTGCTTTAATAGCTGGGCAATTTATGGCCGTAATAGATGGTGCTGCTGGCAGCCCCCACAGAAGCTAATAACTAATATCTGCGGAGCGTGTACGGGAATGAGCACGTTGCAGCCACAGTCCCAGGAGATCAAAGCGATGGCAGACGGTGCTTAGAGTGAAAACTCCTAAATCACGGTAGGGCCTTAATGCTGACTTGCCTGGGGAGCAGACGGGCTAGCAAGCGCCCACGTACCGTGCTAGGCTCAGCGGTGGGAGGAAAGGCTGCTACCCGACCGGGTGAAAGGCTCAGTGGTCACTGGGTTTGTTATTTTCTCAGCAGCACAGTGGCGTGTAATGCTCTGTGGAGGTTTGCGTGCGTAATCCAAAAGCCCCCCTCTCCTCATCTGCAGATTCAGTGAAGCTTGTAAAGGACGGCATAGAGCAATGTTAAATATTCATGAAGTGTTCAGCAGGCATGTGTCCCTGTAAACCTACAAGGACAACCTTGGGCTTTCTAGGCAATTCCTCTGCAAAAATAGTACTTGTGCATGCGAACGTTTGCCCATGCACTGCCATGAGGGCATATGCTGCTGTTTGCAACACTCAACATTTTTCAAAGGAGTAACGCTCACGCTACGAGGTGCCGGCACGCATGCTCTGGGCGGCCGTCATGCCCTATTCCGGAGCCCTGATCCCTGAAATGACAACTCCTACAGCATCATTTGAGTATCAGCTCCCCTTTTCGCTCACTGCAGCCAAACCAATTCCTTGCACAGATGTTCTTTGACTCTTAACAAGGCTTTTTAGTCAAGCCTTCAACTGCTGCTGAGGCCCGGAGACACCAACGCTGCCCTGCATCTTTATCTCTGATGCCTTTCCTTAGGTGGAAAAGTATGGAGGGAATGAGGCATCCTCAGCCTGACAGCAACAGAGATGGTGGCAGTGCAGTTAGTTAAACTATGCCTGCTTGAACCTGCCCCGGGATTTATCTTGAAATTTGAAGAAAGGCGGCCACATCTTTAGCTTTTTTTGAAACCATATCCCCTACACTGAAAGGAATAAGAAAATTATTGGAAGAGACACCAACTAGGAACTCTAATTTGGGTCTTATGCTTTGCCCAGCACCTGCTGCAGCTATCCGGGACCTGCACCAGACATGGAAATTATTTCAGTCCAGAGAGTCCTACGTGTAGAGTTTTAAAAACTCTTCTGTTTTGATGTCTTTGACATTTTATTGTTCCTCGTTTTTTCACCAGGACTGTTTGCTTCCCAAAACTTGATCTAAAGTCTGTCTGGTGATGCCAGAAGATTCAGTGATTCAGATCTGCTGTATGATACACAGCCTAGGTCTGTCCATGAAACACAAAACTAGGAAAAGTCTAGCAACCTTTCATACACTTTGCCCTCTGATTGTTCAAAGGAATTAATTCTTCTCAATTTGTATAAGTTAATATCAGCCAACTGTGAATTTATTTGACATATTTAGCAAAAAACAACCCACTAACACCCCAGAAAAATAAACATTTATTCCAAACTGTGAAAGGCTTCAAGCCAGCAAGGAGACTTTAAGAGAAAGCTGGCCACGTTTTTGCCTTTAGCCTCTATTCAGTCTCGCAGAATGAGATTTAGAGGTTCACTCAGTGCCAACTGCTCTTTGAGGTCTTGTCTGCAGATGAAATCTGCTCCAGAGACAGCTATTAGCAGTGTTTTATTCCTTGCCGAGGAAAAGCGCCACACATTTTGTGAACTTCCGAAAGCGGGTGGATGATGCCTCCTATTCCCAAGGGGTCAAGCTAAAACCGGTAACAGAGCACACTTTTCTCTGCATCTACAAAAATGCTTCTCTCACACAAGCACGGAAAATGTCTCTTCCCTGCCCAAACCAGTGCTGCCTCCATCAAAGCACACAAGAAAAGATGAATGCCAGCAATTTCATAAAATGCAGTTTCACTCATTCAATCAGAGCTAATAAGCAAGCTCCAAATGAGCAGGCACATTCACAACAAGGGCTGTTTGGTCTAAACATTCGGCTTCTCACAGAAGCACTCTTGCTTTGACAGAGGCTCCTACAGAACCAGGGACTGTCAGAGGACAAAAGAGCACATGCTTTGTAAAGTATAAATGGATAAATGAACTTTGCATTTGCCTTTAAAGCAAGCTAGTCAGGAGAGCAGCACTATGCATCTCGAGTCAATCTGCCATTGAACACAAGCGTTCAAGAATTTCATCTCACTCACAGCTTTTTTTTGAGCAAAACCTTCAGGATGCTTTTCAATCTTTCACAGGATATTACTTCAAAGTTTTCATCTGGATTATAATAGCAGCACTTCCAACGCCCAGAAACTTAAATGTGCCTTGCTAATAACTCCATCCCTTCTGATGTGTGCATAGGGCTTGGCACTCATCTCTGATGCACTATTGATCTTGACCCGACTAAAAAGCAAAGTTAATGGAGTAATTAAAGTTTGTGTGATGCAAGAGGGGAAAAAAGCTTGTCTGACTTTTTCTGTTCTTCCTCCAAAAGCGACTCTGAAATGTGCCTGGCTGTTTTGTTTCACACTCTCATCTCTGATTTCACAGGGCTGCACAGACCCAGCCTAATGCATTTACAGCAACTGCCTGTATAGCACTGGAGCCAGGAGGGCAGCTCATAAAACAGCTCTTCAGGGATATTTTCAGTATTGTAGTAGGAGGGAGAAGTTCTGTAAAATGTAATACTGACTTTCCAAGGAGAGCTTTTCAAAGACACAAGTTGCAACACTCATCCTGTAATTCTAGCCACTGCCAACCTGGGTTTGTAGGAGCTTGGAGTGAGTTGTTGAGCTATGTGAAAGGTTCTCAAGCGTTGGTGTTCAAGGAGAAATTAGGCTGGCCATCTTTTCCTTTTGAAAAGCCAGGATACTGCCTGAGCAGTGAGCCATCTGCCTCTATGCATGGCTTGATAGGGAGTCAAGAGCTATTTGCAGCCACTACTGCTGTTGCGGCCACATGATGCCCCGTAATCTCTGCTTTGGGTATCACAGCAAGCTCGGTCTGCAGGAATGCCAGGCTACACTGTTACTACAGCAGGATGTAATGAGAGGCTGTGAGAGATGATCACAGGGTGTTGCAGCAGCCTGAAAGGCAGGTTTAGGGCACAGGAGTTGGGTTATGTTGACCGGCAACAGGGCAGAATGGAGACTGCTACTTCATGCAGAAGCAGACGCCCAACCAGAACAACTTCTGTGATACAGCAAAATGGGTGTACAGGGCACACACACAAGGTCTGAGCAGCCAGAGCTCCCACATTCACACGTAAGGAAGCTGACTGCCCAGGGAGTCTGTGAGGAGTTTGCTCTTCCTCTCCAGCACTGGCAGGAGGCACTGCAGAAGGGCCAGGAATATCCTCCGGGAGCTGGCTAAGCTGGGCTCTCACTCATCTGCCTTGTATCTTCAAGCCAATGCTTTGCAGGGAGACGTTTGCAACTCGGTTTATTATGAAATGTCATCCAGAAGTACCAAGCTGAGTTAACACGTCCAAAGCAGTATCTTGTGAATACTCCTCACACAACTGAATGTATAATGTCAGGAAACAACCTCTGCAGCTGTGAGATATTTACAGCTAAAGCGGCCACAGTGAAGCAGCACGTCACTTGTGCTCTCATTCAGGACTTCCAGACTAATGCAGAGGTGCCAGCAGCCCTGCAAAAACCTGGAAAGAGGACTGAGGGAAGCCAGACACATCTCAGGGTTTGTGTTGAGTGAACCAGGGCTGACTTAGGAGTGGGTACCAGTTCTGAGAATTGAAGTGGGTCTGTCCGCAGTGTCTGCTGGGCTGGATGAGTTCAGTTTTTGCGGGCTTTTTGGTTCATATGAACATAATAATCAAACTTGGAAAGATGGAAATGTTGTAAGATGAAATGTCAAGAACAATAACGCCAAGGCCTGAGAGATGAAAGAAGTTTTCAGTAAAACTTCCTTACTTTGGAAATTTTCTAAGCAATGTTTGCTACCGCTTACAGAGGGGAGTATGTTCGCTACCTTTTAAATAAAAAAGCCATGTTTTCCCATCTCCATTGTTCTGCCTCTTTCGTGATGACTGTTGGAAAGCAATAAGAGAGCACTGATATGTGAGCACCAAGGAAAGTTGGACTGCAGCTCCTCCAGAGCTACTGAGTACAAGATACTTCTAACTGGGAGTGCTTTATAAAGGTTGATACAATAGCAGCAGACTAGATACAGGAATTGCTTAATATAAAACTGCAGTTCTTTTTCCATTAAAATAAAATACTGCATCGACCCAAAACACAGTTCTCATGCTGAAATTGCCACCAGAGGCTCTGCCTGCCTTCCGAGGAGCTCTCAGCAGCCGGCCTGGCAGAGGTGTCCCTGCAGCCGCGCGTGGCCCTACGGCAGCCTCTGCTGTTTGCTGCCTTCACTCCCGGAGCCACTTCCTTTTTTTTTCCTCCCACTTGCAATGATCTCATACCTCCTGGATGTATGATCCAGCCAGAATATCACTGAAAAATTGGTCTATCAAATGACCCAGTTCAGGCCCTTTCTACCTGTGGCTGGGGGCTGCCACTTCAGGATGCACCCCAAACAGCACAAAGGAACGCTGTGAGATTTCACAACCCTCCTTGTACCTCTAGCCATAAAAGTGGTGCTGATAGGGACCACCTTCACTAAACCATCTGCTGCCAAAAGCGGAAAAAAACAGACACAAAAATAAAAACAATCCAGTAATAATAATAAAGATTTTTGTGTCTTCACGGACCAGGGTATAGCTAACCTTAAAACATAAGTAAATACTAAGCAATCAATATAACTAAGCAAGACTATGAGCTTTGTATTTACTGTTACAAGGATACAGATAGAATAAAGACACGTTTCATTTTTTAAAAAAAAATCTTAATTATTTACAGATTATTTCCCTATAAAGCACCAGGCACCTTTTGAATACACAATGGTGTATGTGGCACAACATGAAAGTTTTGCTGCCATTTCTTTAGGATGACACACAACTTGGTAAGTAAGTAAAACTTTTGCCAATAAAATTTGTAGCTATAAACTTTGCTAATAAAACCCTTCTACACTATATCATCAAATATTACCTTGCTCACTAATCACAGAGAGATAAAATAATATGCTGAGTGGGTAGATATAGGCAATAGCTCAGTATGAGATACTGGAATAAATCTGCGATAAATCATAAGCCAAACTTGTCCAAATCTTTTAAGTCCGGAAGGTTTAAAAATTACTACAGCAGAGACGTGATGATCACGCAGGAGCTGCTGCCTACTGCACAATTAGCTTGTTCCCACAGAGTTGCTCCAGGCTTCTTCCAAAGGCATGAAACACCCCAGGGAAGGACGACTACCGCTCATATAAACGTGTGCCAAGGAAACATGCTGGCCACGAGGGCGGCTGCCTTAGCCGGTGCGCAGAGCGCGCAGCCTGGAGAGCTCCGGATCGTCTGCAGGATCCAGGTCTGCAGCCTGCTGCCTCCCCTCGGTGCGTCATGTGCACAGCTCGCTGGTAACTGCACTGCATTATGCAGCAAGCCATTCCCTGTGATATGCTCGTGTTGTTAATATGCTGTATTTTTTCCTCTGTTTAAGGGGGGAAACATTAATGCCGGATGTTATGAAAACAAGGGCAATTATGGTTCAGACAGCAAGAAGAAAGCCACAAAGTGGCCAAACATTTCCATCTGCTCCATGAGCAAAGGGACTCTGATGTCTCAATTCGTGCCTTCTGCCATGAGCTGCTGCCACAGGCAACAAGGAAGCTTCACACTTGCAGGAGCCACCGGGCTGATGTTGCCAGCAACACTTTCCTTGGGCGGCCTCCTCATTCCTTGCCTGCTCTGGCGGCGTGTTCTGTTCTAGGTGGGTTCATCCCAGCCTCTTGGAAAGATGCTCGGCAGCTTCCCTTCGAGAGGCTGGAGGTGACAGACCATCTGCCACACCAAAAGAAGCTAATGTTTGAAGTGATGAACTAGGTTGTACAAGAGGTCGGTGCTGATCACAACACCCTCTTCCCAGATCATCACCCTAGCTATAAAGCACGTGTTTCCTGAAAGCATCAGAAAACAGACACATCTTTGCTTTAGTCTGTACGTACTTCACACTTAAATCATTTCCAGAGTCTCTCCACCCTAAGAGAACCTTTTCTGCTCAATATAAAATCAATAATGTTCAGAAAGCAACATAAGCCTTTCCTCTACAACCTGTAAACATCCCTGACTTTTATATCAGTTTTGAGCTTTCAGTGATGCATCCCTGGAGTATTTGGCTTGAAAGGCCTACTGAAAACTTCAAACACTGAGCAGCACTATAAAGGCACCTTATAAATAGTTCCGAGTAACCTCAGTCATTGGATTTCAAGAAATCATTGTTGGTACCTAAGATCTCTGGATCCATTAAGGACTGCTGCAGCATTCAGATGCAGTTCACAGCTCTGTTGCTCACTGTCAGCAGCGCAACAGGAGTTTTAGGTCATTATCCAAGTGGACGGGGAGGTGGATTAGGAATTGGCTTGATGGCAGGGTGCAGAGAGTGGTTGTCAACGGTGCGGAGTCCAGCTGGAGGCCTGTACTTAGTGGTGTCCCCCAGGGGTCAGTACTGGGCCCAGTGCTGTTCAACTTGTTCATCAATGACCTGGACGAGGGCACGGAGTGCACCCTGAGCAAGTTTGCAGATAACACCAAGCTGGGTGGAGTGGCCGACACTCCAGAGGGCTGTGCTGCCATCCAGAGGGACCTGGACAGGCTGGTGAGTTGGGCAGAGAGGAACCTCATGAGGTTCAATAAGGACAAGTGCACCTGGGCAGGAATAACCCCAGGTATCAGTACAGATTAGGGGTCAACCTGCTGGAGAGCAGCTCCAAGGAGAGGGACCTGGGAGTCCTGGTTGACACCAAGTTAACCATGAGGCAGCAGTGTGCCCTCGTGGCCAAGAAGGCCAAGGGATCCTGGCTGCATCAGCAGGATGTTGCCAGCAGGTCAAGGGAGGGGATCCTGCCCCTCTCCTCAGCTCTGGTGAGGCCGCAGCTAGAGCACTGTGTGCAGTTCTGGGCTTCCTGGTATAAGAGAGATGTGGAGCTTCTCGAGAGGGTCCAGAGAAGAGCAACCAAGATGATTAAGGGAATGGAACATCTCTCATACGAGGAGAGGCTAAGTGAGCTGGGCCTGTTTTCTCTGGAGAAGAGAAGGCTGAGAGGGGATCTGATTAATGTGTATAAGTTCAGCAAGGGAGAATGCAGGAAGGGGTCAAGCTTTTCTCATAGTGGCCAGTGACAAGACAAGTGGTAATGAGTGCAAGTTGAAACACAGGAAGTTCCGTCTCCAGGTGAGGAGGAACTTCTTTACTGTGAGGGTGACAGATCAGTGGAACAGGCTGCCCAGGGAGGGTGTGGAGTCTCCTTCTCTGGAGGTCTTCAAAACCCACCTGGATGCCACCCTGTGCCACGTGCTCTAGGTGTGCCTGCTTGAGCAGGAAGGTTGGACTAGATGATCTGTAGAGGTCCCTTCCAACCTTAATCATTCTGTGATTCTGTGGAGCTCTGGCTCACTGGTGTGGCCAATCTGTGAAGTTAGTGATGCTACAAAGCTGGCTTAGCTCACTTGCCTGGTTTCTTCTCACTTGAGGGTGTCCTAGACTCCCCCGAGATTATGTCTCTATCCTGATCCCGAGGGCTGCTTGCACTTGCACCCCAATACCAAAGCAAAAGGTGCTGGGTGACTGAGACCAAGGCCTAGTTTGTGCAAAACGGTTAAGTCCCTCAGTCATATTTTAACAAAATAAGTGCTGTTTCCCGACATGTTCAGGTAGTCCCAGATGCTCCCTAGCTGCCTCATCTGCCCTTGCCAGACTGCACCCACAGTGCCGTGGGAGAAGTTTGCATGTGGGCTGCTCGCGCAGCTCCGGGAGCCTGCATCACTGCTCAGCACCTCAGCTGCAGTGGTTTCTCAGGCTGCTGAGAAGTGTGTAGAAGTGTGTTAAAGATATCGGGCATGTGTTAATCCTTATCAGGTGAGGACAGACTGAAATGTGTTTGTTCATAACGGTGTTAGTATTTGCTAATATATTTTATTAAGTAGATAAAAACAAGAGACTCTCAAAAATCTTGTTTGCCTTTAATGGAAGAGGAGGAGAGAATTTAAAATAATGTTTTCATACACAGAAAATAACAGAGTATTAAGAGTTGCCTCATTCTTATATGAATGACATGTACAGAAGCAGACTATGCTTTGCTCCATATTTACTTGTTATTTTCTGCTAGAAGTTTTTCATGTGGAGTTTTCTTACTCCCGACCCTACTGAAGGTCCCACTCGCAGCCAGGACACAAGCAGTGAGCAAAAGAAGCTAATACACGAGAGGGAAAACCTGGGAGGGTGTGCACAGCATTTGCACCCCTCTCACCATATCCTGTACCAGCAAAGGTGTTTGTGTTTCAATGCGCTTTTGGACTGTGACAACTCATTCCAGAGAAAATGATGATTAGCGCTTCAGGAACGAGTAAGCTTTATTATGAGATTTGTCAAGGTGGGGTCTGAGGTAGTTCTCCTTGGCAACATTTTGTTTATGGAAAAGTTCTGGTGATGCAGATTCATTTTGTTGGCTCCCTATTTTAGTGTCCCACTGGTGTCTGCAAGGGGAGAACGGAGCACACTGATGAATGAATTGAAAGATTCTCTGGTTACACTGCAGTTCCTCTAAGCACTTCCTACATTCCCTATGGAAAATCCCGACAACTCCCTTCAGCCGATCATCTCCACACTGACGCTACACTCACAGAAGTCTCTTTCTCCCCCCTCTCTCCTGCAACAGTAACAAAAACTCCTCATTGATAAAATCCCAGCCAAAAGCAAAAGGTAGTCCAGAAACACCACTGAGGATCTACAATGTCCAGGAGCAAGCAGCTGACAAACGCAATATTGTTAATTCCAACATTTTGAGCTTTGCTCTTTTATACGAAATCGCAACCATAAAGATGATCACCATCCAATTTATCGGGGCCGTTACCAGCCACATGTATGCTGTGCGCACAGGCCCGATTCAGAAGGGTTTCACTGGCAGCAGCCACTTCTGCCAGGGGGATGCTCTGAGTACCGGGGTTACCACGCTCTGTAATGTCCTGCGCTGATTGCTACCCGATGGAGAGAGCTCTTTCAGCATGCATGAGATGTTTTATGCACCGTGGCTGAAAAATGACTCTACATTCTGCTATGAATACAAAGAAAATACTGCTTGGAGAGTTTTCTGAGGCCAAGTTGCATGAGCCCAGAGAGCCATTTTCGAAGGGAGCCTGTGTGGAGATCGCGAGCGTTTCTTCTGCCGGCACGCTATCGTTTGCTCTCCCGCAGGCTACTGCAAAAGCATACTGGAACTAATGGAAGAAATAGGCAGTGCATAAAGTGCCTCTATGTTACAGCAGGCATTACTCTGCGACTGCCCCAAAGATATTATCATCTCAGTTATCCTATTTCTGTTGCACTTGACATGATACTGCTACAAGAAGGCTCTGCCATCCTAAAAAATATTTGTAATTTAAGCTGCTCCATGAGTAGAGGTGTGCGCAAATCACAGCTCAGGTCAGAGCCATCCTATTCCGCCCGTGTGACACTCCTAATTCACTCTTCCTCTTGTTC
Source organism: Nothoprocta pentlandii (assembly GCA_013398315.1). Lineage (NCBI taxonomy): Eukaryota > Metazoa > Chordata > Aves > Tinamiformes > Tinamidae > Nothoprocta > Nothoprocta pentlandii. The sequence continues at coordinate 139,873 of VZSG01000988.1, forward strand.
TTTTGAAATTAGGTGGCACTTTCAACAACAACAGAGGTTTGCTTTGCTTCCATCTTATTTGGAATATAGCAAAAGAATACAGTGAAGGCACAAAGGAAGTAAATTAATATATCCTGAAATATGAAGATATTTGCCTTTAAGATTTAATAGTTACAAGGCCAATACACCTTCCCCTCTCTCTTTCTACATTTTATTTACACGGGATAACTAGTATTTATACTCTGCAACATCCTCTGTGCTAACTACTACAGGCCTGTTCAGCTGCTCATGTGCTTTCCTCCTTTCCTTTCTGGAACTCAAATGTTGAAGCAACTTTTGCGCTGTGGGTGTATCCTCAAAGCTACTTCCTGAATCCAAGTCCTGAACAAAGGAAACGTTTTGTTTGTTTGTTTTTCCTCATGGAAAATGGAATTCCAAATGGATTAAGTATGGCTGAAAATCTTCTTTTGAATAAAGAGGCACTGAGGTGACCAAGGCTCATCAGATCTTTAACTTCTTTCTTAAAGTGAGAACTAAAAGGGTGAAGCAGCAGTTGCCCAAGTTAAATTTGCATCAGTTTCAGAATGCTGGTATCTTACATACAGGAGAATTTTGATACATTAAGGTTAATCTTGGCTACAGTCTCTCTTCTTTTAACCCATACTCCACTCAGCTGCTGTGGCAGCCTCTCCCCTTCTCTGTCAGTGACCCCAAAAATTAGATGAACAGGTCACATAGGTGGAACTGGAAGAACTAAATACATATAGCTTAGGAAAGGGATGACTTGAGAGGAATACAATCACAGCCTATAAATAGCTTCAAGGCAACAACATAAATGTAAAAATGAAAAAAGGGAATTACTCAGCCTCAGAAGTTGGTAGGTAGGCTGGCAGTGTTAAGTTAAAGAAAAGTATAACTGGTAAGTGACTGGCCTCTCAAGGGAAGTGGTTTTGGAATCACATTGTAAATATTCAAAACCAGGCACAATCCAATATTAAGAGAAAAAATGCCTAGAACACATCAACAAAGTCCCTGAAGGCAGACTAGATGATTCAAGGTGTCTTTTCTGGTGTCACCTGCAATACTCACAACATTAGTGTAAGTCCTGGACAGAGAAACCATGACATTCTCCAAACCAAACGTGGCAGCCTAAACGACGATGCTCTTCAAGCAGGTGTTTCTCAGGCTCTGCACCTGCCATCCACTTGGGAACAGCGACAGCTTTTATGACGTGCTAGTGCAGACTGCACTACAACACTGATACAAATTCATAGATGCTAATTATACTATTAATAACACTGAGCCTATCTGCTGCTAATCTTATTGATATAAATAGCATTATTAATCCCATCAGGCGTCAGCAGTGAAGTTGAATGACACCACGTACAGTGATCTCCCTGAATGACTCATTAGGCTCACAGGGATCTATTACCTCCTTCCACAGCTGCACCTGGCTGCCTATGGTATTAACGACTCCAATGTCTTTATTTCCTATCGAACAAATAACCAGCCAAGTGCACTGATATATTTTTATCAAATTCAAACAAAATAGAAAAGTCTCCACCACATGCATGCTAAGATTGCAAAACCAGACAACAACAGGCTGCCCATCACACTTCAAATTTCTCTCCACTGTGCATTCATTACTCACTGTCAAACACTAGGTTTCTATAGAAATCACAGCTCATTTACAGTTACTAGCTTATTTTTTTAACCTCCATATTCCATGTGAACACCTCATTTTTGTGCACTGTACTGATTGCAGTCACGTTTTTCGGCCTTTTTGTTACGCTAACTACTGTTAGCGTTTCACATCCTGCCTCAATATTTCTACAACATTTGGTGTAGTTACAATCCCTTCTGCAATTGTAAAGACTGAGGCAAGCGCTGAGTGCCACTGAAACAGCTAGAATTCTACATTTAAGGACGAAACTTGAGTCCTCCAGAGCGCCCAATTTAGGCCATCTGTTGCAGGTACTCTCACATGCAGCAGGAGCTGAGGGCAGGGCCTTGCTGGCAGTGGTGACACCCTCTGGTAGCTGAACCTTACCATCAAATTAAGCGGTCTCCATTCAACAGGACTGGACTCCGCGGGAACAACACATACAACTCTATCTGTAGCACATGAGATGGTCCGCAGTGACCAAAAAGGAGGCCTCAGTGGTTATAATAGATCTTTCTAAGACAACCAGCTGAAAACAGCACTGCAGCACTGGAAAGATAATCATTAAACTGGTGCGCTTGGTGCACGCACATCCCTGTGGTGTGGGCATTTTCGGGCAAATGCCAAGAAGGTTCATAAAAAAGTTCTAGGACCTGAGGTATTCTTCTCAATAAGGACCAAGAAGCTCTTGATGTACTCAGGATATTCAAGGGTAAGCTTACAAGTGATGTGAGCACTGGAAAAGATTGCTTTCATAGGGAAGAAATCTGATAGCACAGCCTTCCCAGTCTTGCTGACAATGGGCAAGAGCCACTGACTGGAAACTAAGTGAAACAGATTTTAACCTTGAAGTAAAGGCAAATTCTTAGTGTAGGCATAATTAAATATTAAAGCTGATTACTAGGAGAGGAGACAAGCTTGGCTAGATCTGGAAGCTTTAAAATATGTATCTTGGAGAAGTTCTCCAGTGAAAGCAGTAGGGAACAAAGACAGAAAAACAGCTAGAAGTTCAAGGAAACCCTTTTGGTGTTGGTATCTATAAATGCCAATACTCATGCGGTCAGGAGGAATCAAGAAAACAAGAAAGCAGGTGACTAGACAAAGTCACCAGTAGGGAAGTGGCTGCTTTCGGAGGAACAACCAGACGAGCCAGAAAGCGAGGAGAGAGACAAGGGCAGGCATCCCAGAGAACCGAGCAGGTCGGGAATGCTGCCTCAGCATACTGTAGGCATTTCTTCCTGAATTTTTAGGGCTGCCTCCAGTTGACACTCTGCCATACACCGTCATTAAAAGCCGAGTGAATTTTTTATAGCTGCTATTAGAATTGAATCCTGTCTTTGTCCAAAAGGATATCCTGTTTATTAAATTAAATGTCAAAGGCAAAAATAAACCATCTTCCCCTATTTTCACTATCAAATTCATTAATTCATTAAAGTTTTTGTCTGATAATCAATATACATCAAGTTCTGAACTTCAGCTTCAAACCAAAGGCTAAGAATAATACTTGGGTTAGTGACACACGATGACTCATCTCGGTTCCCCCTGGTTCCCAGGGCCTCGGCATCTGCATGAATCACTAATAAACTGAACTGCTGATCCAGACCAACGAAGCTTTCAAGAGCACTGTCTTGTTGATAGCCTCTATAAAATACAAGTATGGCTCAGAAACGCTGATCCACACTAATGTACTTACTTCACAGTACTTCACTCTACAGTCCAATAAAAATACTAATGCACTAGAAGTGCTGACGCAGCCCCATTAGCCAAGATTTCCTCACCATAGAAGCATCCTGGGTTTTTTGCCTGCAAGCTTTGCTTTCAGCAAAGGTTAGCCCAGAACATCCTGAGGAGGAGGAAACATTAAGCAGTTGGGTCCTCAGAGAGACAAGGCTGTAGTGATTCAGAAACAATCACGTAGTGCATGTCAGAGGGCAGTGAGAGGGCAAACAGGAAAAGCATCTTGACTGATGAAGGAACATACATGGATATAACTATGCTCCAGAACAGAAATAATGTTCTACTTTCACTTATTTCCATATGTATGGGCCTATAAGGCTGGAGATGATAAGTGACTTCACAGTTACATCAGGAAAAAAAGTGTTCCTCCAGGGAAGACTGCACCTGCTCACTTAACATGGTGCAGCTCATTTTCGGCCCAACCATTCCCGTACTACTGCACAAGGGTTGGGGGGATTCAGGACATGTCTTAGGGCAAATGGGACAGATATTCATCACCATAGCTCTTCTATCCACCACTGAGGATCACCGATCCTGTGCAAAAACACACAGGTCTAAGCATGTGCCCAACTGATGCCTTGCATTTAGGAAAAGCTGAGAAAGGCAGAACAGAGAAAACCACACAGCAGAGTAAACATTAGGGCCATTAGCACAGGTACTTCATCTGGAGAAGATTTCCCTCTAATGAATACATTCATGTCTATAGAATATAATTAAATCTGATTTTATTTGACAGTGCTCTTCTGAGGCCTCAAAGGAATGCATTTCAAAATGCATTTGTGAAATGTATTGAGTATCTGTATGCTTGCTCACGCAAATTCTACTCCTATGCAGGTTACCACTGAACTGATAAATTGGAGACAAATCTGTAATTAGTATAAACAAGTGTATTTTAGTTTGCTGAATTTAACAGAGGTTTTTATTGAAGCCTATTTATTGGTGTTGTAATCTCCTTCATTGAGTGTATAAAGACCACCAGGATGTCACCTCGATTGTTGCAATTTTTGATATGTTCCACAAAACTCTTTTAAAAGACACCTATACAGTCAGAGGCAGGCAGATTCCATGAAGTCTTGAAGCTCAAGCACTGAAGAAATGAAACAGAGGAAAATATGGACAAAAGAAATCACTTGCAATGCTGGTAAAGGAAGTTGAGCACGTGCTGGTAAGGATAATGGACACATGGAATTGTTTCCTAATAGTTCCACTGTCCTTTCCCTAGCGTCGAGCTTTGTTATCTCACAGCCTCTACGGATACTACGGTGACTCACACGCTCTGGTCAGGAAGCTGTCTTTTAATTCACCTGACTGCTTACGCCCTCTGCAAGACCTCCAGTCTGTCTGGCAAAGAATAAATGTCTCGGGCAACAGGGAATCGAAAAAGGCCAAAATGATAGTTTTCCCGGAAAAGGGCACTGTGATATTTAGCCTGGTGTATTTAGAAAGGCATACAGTAGCAAGAGTAACAACTTTAACCAAAAGCTATTTGTGTTATTAAACTGTGTATGCCCTATCAGGTTGACTTATTGCAGAGAATGCCATCAGCAGCAAGTGTAGGAGAACTGACGCTGAAAATTTTTAAAAGGCTAGCACCCATAGGACAGAACACCTCCTGGCACCACAGCAGGAGATACTCAAATCCCAGAGACTTCTACATAACACGAGCATGCCTTTGGCTGTAATGTTTTGGAAAAGTTCACTCTCAACAGTTTAGACATTTCCCAGCGGTGGCCAGAGAAAATACATTGCTTTGCTCACAGTAAAACCAGAAGGAAAAAAAAAATTATATTCTCTTTAAGAAGATCTACATTTACAGTGTGGAACTGCAGCTTGGCAGGGCAGCAGCTTTCCAGGAATAAATTCTCGTAAGCCGTTCAAAAGCCAGAAGCCAAGACAGCCTCAGTGAAGAGACTCAGGTTTGCTTCAGCTCCCTTGGCAGCTGATTCCCATTAGCTGGGTGGCAGCAACTCCCACCCACAAGCGACTGGCCACTGCCTTCTCTGCAATGCAGATTGCTCACAACAGGGGAAAAGCGAGGTATAAAGGATGAAGAAATGGCACAAGAACAGTTTTGACTAGAAAGTGTGGCGAGATCTACTTTGTGACTGTGAGATAGAAGGCACTTCTGCACCTCCAAAATCTGGAATGGAACCCAAAATATAAATCATAGAATTTCACAAGTTTTATGATGGTAATGAAAGCATCTTGTTTGCTTTGGCTCTGAAATAGGGAAAGCGCAGGGGAAAAAAAACACCAAGCTGTGGCATTCTGAGTCTATGGGCAGGAAATGAACCAACCAAACAGCAGAAGTGTAAAAACAAAATGTACCAGCCTCTGAAGATCTTAGTGTTCTTCCTCAGTAATTCGCAAAATCACATTTCTCTCTCTTTGAGTTATCCCCAGCTCAGCTGCTCAGTCTGGCACCCCGTTCCTCCAGCATGCTGGTCACTTGTACTAGATCATTTACAGTTTCTACACCTAGAGCTAATGTGAAAGATGCAGCTGCTGAAAGCTTTAAGAGCAAGAGGTGTGAAACAATAAAAATGTCACCCTTGGAAACTGCCTTTTATACATTTTAGAAAAATGAGGCAGTCAATTCACTGACTTTCAGAGTGACTTGAAGTACAAGTCCTCTGTAAAATGCTTCCAGTTTTGCCCTGTATGTAGAACACTTGCGAGCATTGGGACTATTCAGTGGTTGCATGTACCTGAGCAGCTACTGACTAATATTTTGCAACATAGACATTGCTTATTTTGAAGCAGAGAGGCTGGCTAAACGCTGTTTAAATACTAGGTGTTCAAACAAGCATGTCTTAACAAAGATCCTCAAAACAAAGTGTGTGATGTTCAAAGAATGCTGAAAGATTTAAGAGCTTCAGTTACAAATACATTTTTGAAAAGGGTTACCTGCTGGGATTAAGTTATGCTCGTGTAGCCTGTGCATTGATATATAAATACAACTGGCTTGGTTTTCAAATGTAATCAACATCCAGAAACGCTCACACGAAAAACTGCAATTCATTTTCTTTGCAAAGACCATTACAGTTGACTAATGGCCAAGTGGCTGAAAAGAAACATTATGCCCTGCTAAAGAAAAGGAGAAATTCCCTTTTTCTTTGGTGCTCTCTTGACAAACAAAGTTTAGTGATCCAAAACTGAAAACTGAATTCATTGCCTTTCTGATGATGTTCTTCCGCTCTGAATTAAGCCACTGTTTGATCCAAACAGCTCAAGATTGTGACTAGAGCCACAAAGACATCCCCGAGCTCCTGGAAAGGAAGGCAGTAAGGGCAGTGCCAAACCAGCTACGCAGCTGGTTAATAATGCAGGGAGTGAAACCTCCTTTCCTGTGAACAGTCTTTACCCTGAAATGTGGACATCTATATGCAGGGAACAAGCCTTGTAGCTCCTTCTCTCCATAAATGTCATGAAGAAGCACAAGAGTCTTCATAGCATCATTAAGATGACCTTGAAAGTCGCCCTCCATACATTATATTTTTGATAAAAGCAAAACTATACCATAGGTGTAAAATCAGATTGTACTTTGGCCAGTACAAAGACAGCAATCTTGCTCAGTCAAGAAGAATCTCCAATTTACTGAAGAGGGAATCCAGAGCCTTGACCAAACTCAATATTCACTCCTTTTGCCTCCTTCCTTTCAAACAAGGGATTTATTAAGGCATGGCCCAGCAGTCTAGATCAATTACTGGGAAAAGGCCAGGGCACAATATATCAATTGAATGACTTTCTACCTCATTAAAGGTGAAAATAAAGGGATTGGAGCAACAGCAGCCTCTTGTGTGCTTGCTGATGGGATTTGAGATTTGCTATTGATTTTCCAAGTGGAGGCACTTAGTTCTTCTTATTTCACTGAAAGGACGTTTTGTCATTAAAATGAATGACAAAAAAATTCACTCCTACAAACCTCAGGGACAGTTAAAGTTACAAGAGATACCCAGTTAGGTGCTATTAAAAATTCCCTCCTCCTGGACTACTGTTACTACAGGGCTTTCCTTAGCAACTGCTCTTTTAACAGCGTGGAAAAAACAGGAAGAGCAGACAGACAAGGCTGGCATGCACTCCCAGCTGTAAGGTACTTCAGCACTTTTCAAAGACATCTAAATCACTTTAAATAAAGTTCTCAAAAATCGTACGAGTTTAGTTAAACAGCACCTTTTTAAGGTACTACTTTGTCACTGACCTAATTAATGAAGACAAATCCAGGTAACAACTAAACTCTGTGTTTTAAATGGTTATAATGCTTACAATCTTAGAAGAAAGCCTATGAAAGACAACCACAGAGAAACATGCATGACTCACTGGAAACCAGCAACTCTATTAGGTAGAAGAGGATGCTCCCGTGGCGCTTCTGGCACCACATATATTTTTCTTGCTCAGGTTCCTTTGACTCTTCAGAACTAATTGCAAACAAAGGTCAAATGATTTTTGTGGTATTTCAAATTCAGAGTAAAAACTATTGCACGTCGTTAATCATGCAAATTGCCAATGTCTCATTCTGCAAAATAAATTGCTTAAGCTGTATCTCTTTTTCTGTAGGTCTGGTTAAGGACTCAAAAGACAAACAGCCTTAAAGAAAAAAAAACATGTATTTTTCATTGGGCTATTCACATGAGGCACTTGCTGAGTTGGTTGGATGCTTGGATGCTTTTGAAAAGGTCATACATAGAAAAGAATACACCTAATCTCCTGCCTTAGAGGAGATGGTCTAAGTCTGATGCTTAATTTGCAGAAAAAGTAGCTTACACAGTGTGCAGTTATCTGAACCATTAGGAATGAAATCATCAACCACAGCCCAAAAAGAGACATTAATTGAAGTATCCTTCCAAGTGAAGCAGAGAAGTTGCAGCAAATCAACGTGGTCACATTCAGTTGAGGTTTCTGAAGTGCACAAAGGGAAGCCAGTGTCCAATGCTACCAACGGTCAGTGAGAGCTGCGTAATTCCTGGAGATCGGCTGATGGTGCTAACTTTAAAGCCAACAATGGTGCCACTTGAAAGCAAGTTTTTTCAAAAGCAGTATGCTAAAATACTGTCATAACTGAAGAATGAACATTTTCTCTCTTACTCCTACATTAAATTAAATTAAATTCTGACCATGGACATGCTTTACTCTTCCCCAGACATATATCACAGCAGAAAATAGAAAATTTCAGAGTTGCCAGGTATAATTACAGTTCTGACCATGTCGAGTGATCCAGAGTACTCAAGCATCAGAGGAAGCCAGTAGGTCTTGTACTACTTAGGACTACATTTGCACATATTCAAATCCAATCTGGAACTGCAATATCCCTTCAAGCCTCTCCCAAACCTATGAACTCCTTCATCCAGCATACAAGTACAGAGCAATTTATTCATTCAGAGCTTTAACACTGACCCATGGGCAATCTACATGTTCATTTGTAAATGGAAACAGCGACGTAGATTTGTTTGCTAGAACTGTTAAATTGTTGGTCAAGAACCCAAGTTGCACCTGAAGAGCTAAAGAGATTTGAAAAGTTTACAGTATTTTCCCATAAAGAAAAATCACATCAAAGGGGACATTTTTCTACTCTGTATCTGATGCTAGCAAAGAAGAACTTCTGCAACAGCAACTTCATCTCCATGGACACTGTGTCCAGCAGCCCTCCTTGCCCACTGGGAGCTGTGGAAGAGGGGCAGTTCTTGGACACAGCAGAGATTTCTGCAGAATCAGCCAGGAGCAGCTGCTGAGCAAGGTATGAGCCGCCTGTATCCTGAATACGCACCAGACTAATGCACCAGACAAGTAAAAGTCTATGTAGTATTATTTTCTTGTCCTTTTTTCTTTTCTGGTTTTTTTAACATCAACTTCCCTGCTTCCTTCTCCCCATTCCCTTGTATGTAAAGTTGTTTGCCCACCTGCTGCCTCTTCTCCCATCCACATTAAGAACATCATCAAAATAACAAGGCATAGGCTCCATTTCCATTCCCACCTCTCTGCTTCCAAGCCTGTCTGATCTCCTGACCCCCTGCACTTTCTGCCTCAGCAGACAATTAACTCTGTCAACAGCATCCAGCACAAGAAGATGGAACAACTGATAGGAATTTTAGTTGCTACCATAACTTTAACAATTGTAAAATGAGGAGAGACAAACCAAGGCCACTATAAACACTTGAATCTTGTTGATCTTCATGGGTTTTACAGTGAGTAGAAGCAAGCATATCCTAAGTAAAAAAGCAGCTTCGTAGGTTTAGAAATTACAAAACAATCCTTAAAATATATGTTCGCAAGCCTACTTGAGCAGAAACACACTCTTACATTAGGAACACGTCTGCCTGCCATTTGTAGCCTTATGCAAGGCCATCACTGAAATCTTTAGCCACTATCACCATAAAAATAAGTAATTACAGTAATAATAGAGAGGTTTTCTAACAGCAGGGGGAGAATAAGCTGAGCGAGATGTGCAGGAAGAGCACTAAAAAGTTTTGCAGCAGTCTCAGTTACCTGCTGAACTGTGAAACACAAACACCGTAAGCAGCAAACGTAGTTAGAAAGCCAGAAAATGCAAGCTCAGTTCAAAGAGGTGGCTTCTTGTCTTCTACGGTCCTGTAGATGTTGCTTTCATTATTAGCTTAACCACTACGTACATACACAGGGAACACTCTTTTAGTTCATAACCATTTGCAAGAGACAGGACATAAAACCTAATTGGAACAGATGCTCAGCCCCTGAAATGCCCAGGCAGTTCCTCTTCACAACGGCAGCGATGGGCACATGCAGCTAAGAGCTTCCCTGCTGCTAAGGACATCGGTCCCCATTGCTGTCAGAGACTAATCAGATCAAAGCAGAGGAGCATCTTCTGCTCTTTAACAAGAAGAAAGGCATCAGCAGCAATGGAAAGGAAAGGGAAGTGTGTGCAAACTCCCTTCGGCGGAGGAGGGAGAGGTGAGTGTCACATCCGCAGCGTTCATACCAAGTTAATGATGCTCTTAGGTGGCTGAGAGGGGCAGTTGCTTCCTCCCCTCGCCGGACAGTGCTCAAGGTGTCCAGAAATGCTTCAGAGCTCTGAAGGAAGGGCAAAAGGGCAGGAGGAAATGGGGTGTTAATGCTGATGATAACAACATCACAGGCGGCCGTAACGTGTCTGAAGTGAGAATGACGGTGCTGAGAGATGCAGCAAACTGCAGCACTGTCAGGGACCGTGGGTGCCGCCGAGCTGCAGCACGGCCTGGCTGCGTACGAGCAGCTCCGCGTCCCGCCGGCTGCCCGCACGCTGCCAAGCACCCGAGTGCAAAAGCTTTCACAGTGACATGGCCATCGCGCAGTGAGGTTGTGCCAAGCAGGGCAAAGAAACAGAGGGGCCCTCTCTAATAAAGTCCTGCTCTGAGCTACCAACTTTGCTTCTCAATTTCACTTAACGTACTCTACCGGGAAGATATGGAACTACAGCTCCATTAGGATCTGTGGTTAACACAGCATTTTCCGAGGCTCAAAAAACCCAGCCCTACTTCAGCAAGATGAACACGTAAAATCGTTGCTTTATAAAAGTTTTAGCAGCGATTACTCTTCATTGTGGAATTTTATTTCCCATTAGGCTAATTTATCCTATATTTTTATTATTACTGCTAAACTGATTAAATGGATGAAACTTTGAGTCTTGCCTGCCCAGCAAAGCAGCCTCTGGCACGGGAGGAGCTGCACAAGCTGCAGCCTCGTTCTTTGAAGAAGTTTGTACCATATCTTATAGAGTGCACAGCAGCTGTGCTTCTGAGGGAGCAAAAGAGATGTGAACGTATTCAGCTTTGCCTTGCCTCCATAGTGGCTGCAAGTAGTTTATTACAAAACAACACAGAGCTCTCAGGAGCAAACAGTCCCTCTTTACTGGGCACCTACAGACATTCTTAACAACTAGGCACCATATGAAAATGAGACTGCTTTGTCTCACTGACGGGGCTTTTGTACTTGGTGAGATATAGCAAATGAACATGCAGAGTTAATGTTTGACACTGCGAGGAATACATTTTCTCAAGTGCATCTGGGGTGTTTTTGATGCAACCCATCAGCTAACACACCGTCATGAAGGACACTCATTTCCGAGGACTTTGCTGACTTGTAGCATTCACATGTCTACTAGCTGATCAGAACACTTAAGCACCTAAGAATGGGACTCATAAAAAATAGATGCTAAATGGAAAGGAAATGCACTGGTAACTGTTAAGCACAGCTTAAACATTATTCCTCATCAGATATAACGTGTCTTTCTTGGAGCTGCAGTGAGGCAAAAACTCTGAAGCATCCCCTGAAGTTAAGTCTCCAGCAGTCCCTCCTCATGAAACACAGTCCATCACAGCAGAACCACCAGGACACTCACTGGCACGTGGGATATAGGGTTCTTTCTTTTTCCAGCTGAGGGAATGGGAAGGCATAGCTCCTACTGGGAAAGTGACAGGGATGCTTCAAGTAAAGATTTCTCAAAGTCTCCTGTTCTTTCCTACTCACAGGGAATTAAAAAAAAAAAAAAAAAGCCAACTGTGCAGGAAAGGATGCAGCAATAAGACAATTAGACGGAATGATCAGGAGAGAAAAGATGCAGACTCCAGTCCATGTTGCAAATAATAAAGTAAAATATTTAAATCCACTGCTGAAGGGATGCAATGAAATCCTTCTATTTCTTTCTAGGACAAATGCCCCATGAAAACAAACTTGCTCTTTGCTCAATAAACACCTTCTCATAAAGCCAAAAGCCCCTGAACAGCAGGAACAGGGCAATGTCTGCTCTCAGCCTACAGTTTGGTAGCAAAGATACGCCCCAAGGGACAAAAGATACATCCATACTCCTTGAAATTCCACATCTCCGGCAGCAGCGGCAGCCACGGAACACCTGGATGAAGGGGCAACACAGACATCACTGGCGTGTTGTGCTGGGCTTCTCCAATGGCATATTGCACGAATGCCGGCCAAACCGCTTTTCAGAGGTGTCTACGTTAGATATCTGGCAAGACTAAGCTAGAAAGGGGGTAGGTCATCCAGAACCATTAACCCTGTGGCATGTCAAGCGTCGGTCTTTACACATCTGTACAACTTTCCATTCAAGAGCTGACCCCTACAGACACTAGGTTCTCACAGTAATAGTCAACAGCATTCCTGAGGTCATTATTTTTGAACTTTGTTCACAGGTAAGATTTAAATACCTAAACCCTTTCACATAAATAGTTCTATATCCTCTCACATAAATGTCTTCGTTTCCTTGAGCCTCTGTTTATTCACATACAAAATGAGCTAGTTATCCTCTGCAGGCCTTAACGTGTTCGCAGGATTTTGACACCCATTGGCAAAAAAAAAAAAAAAAAAAAA
>VZSG01000988.1:152735-181765 GCA_013398315.1 Nothoprocta pentlandii
AAAAAAAAAAAAAAAGAAATGGATGAATAAAATCCAAATGAAGATAAAGACAAATATTTAGACATATCTAGCTACATGATTAATATACACAAAAGCATATGCTTAATGCCCTATGCTCTAATTTGCTTCTACCATACCTACTTTGTAAATTATGGGCTTTTTTTTTTTTTTGAACAAGGATTATCTTACATTCTTAAAAAAAAAAAAAAGCTTAGTTATTTTACATACTGTAAAGAAATTACTACATGGGTATATTCCTTTCCCAATAGTCTTCATCAGACCACTCAGGCAGATTAGTAGTTGGACAATGGACTTCTTAAATTTAGAGGTGTTATATCTCTCTATGCTTGATGCACAGTGCCAATAAATCTCTAAAAGGCTGCTCTCCTCTCTCTGCTCTAATACTACATGTTTCATCATCACAGCAACCTTTTATTCCACCCAAGAACTGCCCTTAATTTAACAATCTGGTTCTAGAAAATTCGACCAGGTAGATACACTAGCTTATTGGTTGATGTTACAATTTGCTTGTATGTGGAATCTTAACGAAGTTTTGGAGAATTATAATATTGCTAATAATCAAGAATTAAGTTAAATAGGTGTTTTCTTCAAGATGCTGCACTACCACGAAGCAGTATGATTTCTGCACAATTGTGAGGCCCAGTCTTTGTAATCACAGAGAGCTGCACTTATTTATTTAGTCGGAATAAATCTGACACAAGAGTGCTCTCAGGCACCGCTATTAGGTTTATGCATGCTTGCCTGGTAGAATCTGCTTTTCTATTTTTTGAGATATTTAGGTTCATCAATATAGCTAAAGGGCACTGAATTAAAAATCAATATAAAGAAAGACTTCTTAAGGCAACAGATAGGTAGTTCATGGAATACATGATTGCCAGAATTCATTAAAAACAGGTGCAGGTAATGAATTTTAAGAAGGTCCCAGTGTTATCATTATGCAACCCCACACATAAAAGGGGTAGTAAAATCACACTTTGGAGTATGAACTGACAGATACAAAGGTCACGAAGCAACTCCTCTGCCTTTTCAACCTTAAGTAAATTACCGCAGAGTTGATGAGATAAATTACTGGAAGGAGCCGAGGGTCACCTTCATAGGCGGCATCACCGTGGGAGGCATCACGCTTCTGCTCCACAGGAGGTAACGATCTAATCTAAATATGGCAAACTCGGCATTAACATACAATATTACCCTATTGTTTCCTCTTTCATTCCTAACATAAGGAGCATCCCTCACCCTTCCCAAAACGCAGCCAGGGAACGAGAAAGCTTTCACTTGTGACCTTGGACAACCTTAAAGCAAAGTAACTATATACAAGTTGATCCGAGACAAACACTGACTGAAAGAAATTGGGCTGTTTCGGAGATTTATTCTTTCAGAAGAGAGGCAAAACTGAAAAAGAAAGAAATCCTCTTCCCAACCCAGTGACAACCATATTTCATTTTAAATCAAAGTTGTCTCTTGGTTTCAGCTATAAAACAGCATCAGCACAATACCAGAAGTCAACTTTTAATGGGCTGTACTGAACTGCAGCCTTTTAAAGGAAATTTCATTGCAATCGCTTACGGTTTTCCGAAAGGTGCTGTAATTATTTTTATTCACTATCACATGCATCTGTGATGGCCACTATCTTGTTCAAAGATAGAATTCAAAAGCAGCATTTCCAAAAGAATTATTAAAAAAAAATCCCAAAATACTTCCCACAACATTTTCATAGAATTGACTATGCTGATAGCCAAATTAAGTTGCTTAACAAGGCTAACGAGAACTAGATATTACCAACACCTAACAAGGTGGTAGTTGTTTCCTCCAGCCTACTCGCTAACTAATCTGACTCTGGACACTCACTACTTTAAAGATATCAGCGTAAACTAATGCAAAATGTGTTGCTTGAACTTGATTTAAGGAAATTACTACACTACGTTTCCCTAAAGCATGTTCATTTATGTAAGCTGAAGTATGGGCCCACATTATCTAGCACGGGTTGAATGCCCCAGAAGACTACATTTCCAGCACAATGTGGATCCTCCTCTAAGGATTTGCATGATGCATTATGAAAATTGCATAATTCTGAATATTCCATTTATACAGTCTAGAAATATATACTATACTATATAATCTATACTATATAGACTATACTATATAGTCTAGAAATATATACTGTATATTTTATAGTCTAGAAATGCAGGGCAATCCAGAAGAAAGAATGGAGAAGATATCAGATGTCTTAACTGCAATTCCTATCTTGTAGATATTAAATACTAAAATGCTCAAATGATTTACTGCAGAGGTAATCAATAATAAAAACTATGCATTTTCAACCTGAGAAGTGTTAAAAGGCTTCCTTTTGATTACAGAAAAGTCAAATGGAGTGTTTGGAAACTCCCACAATGTTGAAATGTCCAATTTCACATTTCAATACCAATTTGGAACAAAAACAAATATTGAAATGCAGGCACTCCCACTGCAATGGAAACTTCAAATTTTGCTCAGCTCTAATCACAGTTATTTCTCTTCTTTAATTCCAAAAGCAACCAACCCTGAAGTCTTGTGTAAGGAGTGACTTAAGCCTGATTTTTTTTTTTTCTAAAGAGAATCACTCATTTCTCTGAGACACGAACGCCTGCTTTGAGGCTTCTAGAGTCGCGTTCAGAACCTCATCAGACGCGGATGGACATGCTAAGGCATGAAACTCAGAAAGCCGTCAGCAGGTCACCTAGAGAAGATCAAGTGACGTTAATGAGTCGTATCAACAATGAACCACATACACCTACGCGGAAAAATCATGCTTTGACAGTGCCAGTGATAATGGGAGACAATGAATTAAATCTAGGATACTGTGCAACGGTTTTTCATTCTGTGTGCATTAGGTAGATACATATACATGAATCTCTCAAGTATTCCTTGATGTGGTATGTGTAAATCTGCAACAGTGACAAGCAATCAGGTTCATGTGGGTAAGGAGACAGCAGTGGCAGCAGGAAACTACAGCACATGGGACAATTCCTTGGTATTCCTAATGAAACATTTGAATCCTGATTTCAGGGAGGAAAATGCCGTTACACATTCCTTGTGTGTTACACAAGGAATGTGTAAGTTGCAGCAACACCAAGGCTAGGATGAAGCCCAAGGCTACCACAGCACTGTGGCCCAGGTAACCTGAAGCCATCTCCACAGCAGACACCTAGAAGCCAGCACTGCCAAAGGTGGCTTTCCATACACGCTTCAGGCTTGCCAAATATTTCTTCTTTTTACTAGCTTGACTTGCAGTAACCTCTAATTGGCTAATCTTTGAAGGGAACATTTGTGGTTTACCTTGTTTTCTTCCTTATGCATTTTTACTCAGGCAGCCCTTGAGGATGACAGGGTCTCCCCTGTTTGCAAGCTGTTTAAGGTCAGGGGGCTCCCGACATCCCACGCACACATTCCCTGTCCCAGTTCTGCTCCTACACGCTTCTCGAGCGCCATGCTGGGACACTTGTTGGGAGCCCTGGAGCACCAGGGCTCCTGGCCACGCAGACCTCACCCTCGAGCACCTCATGCAAGGCCTGCGCCAGCAGCTTGCAGCCTCCTCCCCGTCCAGGGATCACACACACTATTTATGGCTGTAATTACACTGTCTCGTAAAGGAGTCGCCGTCTGCGAAGACGATGCTCGTCCTATATTTTACTTTAATAAGTCCCACAAATAAGTCTGGCTTAATTTACAGTAACTGCATTCTCAAAAATACAAAATTTCCAGCCCGATTTACGACACTGGAGCAGCTGTTCAAAGCATTTTGGAGGGTACTGGTGCACATGGTTTACACCTACTGCTGCTCTGCATTGTGAAAAGAAATAAAATAAAAACATGGAAAATGTTTCATTTCTCCCCTCTGCCTCTCCCCGCCCCAAATAGCAGTAATAACAGTTGAGGGGAAAAAAACATAAAACAGCAGCAGTGAGTTCACACTTGGAAAAAATAGCCTTGTCCCCAGTAAGCTCTGAAAGACACATTAAATAAAAAAATCTCAGAGATTTGGTTCTTACTGGAGCACTAATGTGCTGCCTGGGCAGGATTTCTGGTACTGTCTAGCTGGTGCAAAATCAGCTGTCGTGACGTGAACGCTGCCCTGTGTCTAAAGAACTGGCCCAGGAGTCAGAAAATTAAAACTGGAGGCCAGCTGAGTGTACACTGATAAAAAAAAAGGTCTTTTTTACAACACACATGTATTTCTAGTACTTAGTGCATTGGATCCAGCTGTAATCCACACCTGAAAGCAGCTCTCCTGGGGATCTCCTTCCAAGTGAGCAGTATCAGAGGTTTTCTGAAGTACCAGACATCCAGGGCAGAATCTCTTTGTGTGATTCAACCGGCATTATTTGCTCCACATCCCGCACAGCAACTTATTGATTACTACTTAAAATAGATTTATTTGCACTCTCTTCAGTTAATTATCTGTCAAGAAATTGAAAAGAGGCCATTCTGATGATGTATTCTTACATTTCAGTCTTTCATATTTCCTCCTATTTGAAATAACCCCAAAGTGTAGCAGTATACCTCATACCTCATTTACATTCCTTTCATTCATTTGGTTTTGCCTATTAGTTTTTTTGTGGTTTTTTTTTTTTTTGTCTTTTTGAAAGGACAGCTAAGCAGCCTTCTCTAATATTCAGTCATAGCTTTGAGACATTAGATGCAATCTTTTTTTTTTTCCTTCTTTTAACTGCATGCACTTATGGAAAGGCAGGGATCAGAATGGAAGCACCTACACGACTACTCAAGACAGCCTCACGTACCTCTTATGATTATTGCATCCAAACAGCAATATCAAACAGGTCTGGAAATACACTCAGGTTTCTTTTAGGCACAGACAACGTCACTAGCTGAAAACAACATAACTGCAACACAGATAGCTGTAAGAAAGTCACTGCAATTTAGGGGGATCTGTAGATGACACAGGCTGGGCACAACACTATCTGTGTAACTTGATAAACGTTCACTGAGATGTAAGGACTTATAAACAAGTACTTGTGGCTCATCAGCATTATTAGTGTCTGCTTTATTCTGTTGTAAGCTTTGCCCTATTCAGTGTTTTTCTTACATTTCCTGCTCCTGAAGCTGGGACAACAGGACAATCTCAGAAGTATAAATACTGAAAGCATCCCATTTCATATTAAATATGAATAGAAACATTAATGGTTTTCTCTGAGACAAGAATTTTAAAAAAATAAATAGCTTTCCCATTTCCAGAATTCCAAATAAGTTGTACCGTGTCATCCCCAAGAGAGAAAAGTTGCAAATGACCCACTTGGTTTTACCATCTCAGGCTAAGCAAAATGCAGAAGTGAAAGAGAAAAGCAAACTGTTTGTTTCTCAGCTGCTTCATAACTGCTAGTAGTACTGCAGGCAGTAATTCTAAAACTTAAATAGGCTTTGACGTAATAAATTCTATTTAAGCCATGGAGGTTCCACCAAAGATGTAAAGGAACAAAGGTTAGAACAGTGACATACAACTGTTACTTTATTCCTTGATAATTCCCTGGAACCACTTGCACCTTCCACAGAGATACTCCAGTAGAAAGGGTAAAAGTTTGTATGTAACTACGTGCCTTACCTGGAGCAGTGAACACTAGAGCATGAAAGACATTAACCAATCCAAGAGAGTTAGGACTGAACCATGCAATGAACATAGTCTGCTTCTGTGACGTGAGCATCATCTTCTGAGCATTCTGCATGACAATTTTAATGGAGTTGAACAGTCAGATTGACTTCCCTGGCATTCCTTAAAGATAAGCTTTGCTCTCAGTGTTTTGCTGAATGCAAGCTTAAATGTCCAAAGAAAGACACAGCATCCCAAGTATCCGATTCCGATCTCCTAATAAACTGTACGAGTAATCTACCTAAAATGAGTGGGAAAAATCTCAAGCCTCATGAATTAAATAGTTATGCTTCTATTCAGTTTAGATAGATCAACTGTCATTAGATTGAAAAAAAAAATCTAAGGGAAAAACAGAAGCAGACTTGAAAATTCTAAACTATTGGTGAATGTGGCAGCAAGTAAACTGGAAATAAACTTCAGAGGTTTACCCCTCATCAGTCAAAGCAAGAACAGGAAAGGTAAATCAGTCCTAACTATATGGGAAAAAATAAAAAAAAAAGTGAATACTAGAATGTTAGCTCCTTAAAATGATTTAGTATTTTCTTGTGGTGAATTGGAAGTTAAGCATCTCTCTCTAAGATCTTGCTGCATGCATTAATACTTTCCCTGAAGATGCTTGAAGTTCTGCTGTGAAGATTCTGAGACGTGAATCAGTTTCTCTATAAAAGCTTCATTCAAATCAACAGGAAACTTCTTATAGAGCTAAAAAGAGCTTGGTCTGTCACTAAGTGAAAACACACTGAACCGAGAGGTGGAAAATCTCAAATTTCTGCTCCTAGAAGAACAGACACCAACATTACCATGCTTAGTGGCAACTGTCTTTCACTTTCTAATATTAAATGACAGCACTAATAATATGCAGTATCAAGTTATTAAGCATTCAGTCCCAAGCTGTCCAATTAGTCTGCTGCAATGTAATTAAAAACAACACTAACTCAGGAGTGAAATTCACTGCAGTGCAGATGAGTAAAGCCTAAGATTAGGAGTTCATTAGGATGAGACAAAATTCATACCCGGATTGGTCTAAACTCTGGATAATTAGCTTGAAACAGCTTGACATTATCCAAGGAGGACATGGATAATTGAGTTCAACATCCCTGAAGATCTGCTATGTTTCTAGTGACAATAAACCATTTGTGCTTTGAAGTTGCTTCCAGTTTTCTCAATCAACCCCATTTTACAAGGGCTATTACCTTGATAATTTACTTGTCAAAACTTGTTAGTCAAGGCAGGACAAAAGCAACACGGTATGTGGTTAATCCCAGAGATTAATTTGCTGCAGTGACTTTCAGGGATCCTACCCACTGTACTGGAGATCAAAATCAGCTTTGAAACAGTTTAGTGTAAGCCAGAGATCAAATAGCTGAAGAAAAAAAGCCAAGAATTATTTTATCATCTTATTCAACGTTACTAGAGATACAAGTAGGTATGAAATACATGCCTGGAAAAGCACCTGACCACTGACTTTGAAGTGACTGCAGAGCAACCCTCCACTTAAAATGATACACGCTTCAACTCCATGCCAAGTAACGGCTTCTTTTTAACATATTGTTCCTGACTCCACCATCTCTGAGAAGGGCTACAGCCAAAGGAGAAACCAAGCAAACTTTGACCATGCATAGCCACTAGGCTTAAAATGATACTGTGGTATAAAACTAGTAGTAAAACAGGCACTGTGTCCTCCACTCACTCCATTTTTGAAAAGTAAGTTTCATTCTCAAGTAATAATATGACTACAAAAGTTGGGGTTTTAGGAAAAATGTCAAATATCTTAAGAACTACAAGAAAATTACAAGATGGCAATGCTGTCCTTTGCCCTCAGCATAGCAGATTTTGGTGCCACAAGCCATAAAGCCACAGAAGGATGGTGGTGCTTCCACATAGTTAATTGCCACAGCAACAATGCAATTCCAAAAGCTGTTAGAGATGGAGAGCACATCTACCTTCATCAGCTTTGCCATCTCATGCAGTACTATCCTCAGTAGTAAGGAAGGGCAGGGAATCCAGAAATGATTTGGGGTTTCAGGTCACTGTGTTGCAGGACACTCATTTTTTCAGCTACAGAATTCAACCTGTGTGCAAATGCCCATAAGCAGCCTCTCCTTTCTCAAAGTCTGAGAAGCAGCAAATTACAGAGAAAAGGTATGGAAGCAGACCAAATAAATAGCAAACCAAATATGCAAGGCCTTTCACATCCTACTGATAAGCAGATATCATCAGCTAAGAAATAAAAATATTTTCTTCCCTGAAAGCACATGGGAGAAAAAAGCAAATTATCATTCTAATTGCAAATATCTATCAAAAAGAAAAAAATCCCTCAGAAGAGTTAAGAGCAGTAGGTAAATCCTAGAAACAAAATAAGCAGAAAGTATATCTTCAAGAGAAATCAAACAAATAATAGCTCAACAAGTTGGGGTTGTTCATTTTTTGTTATTGTCTTTAATTAAATATTCTTCATTTTTTTTCTGTTCACATAGTTCATTTTTCCTCTCATTTCCTAGCACCACACCTGGCCCCTAGCAGGTATTTTTCGGTCTGGATAATGTCCTTTAGCAGTTTCTCCATTTCTCTCTTCTTAATTAGCAACAAAGGCAGTCTGCTGTCCTATCAGACATATTCATGTCAATGTATTAGCACTATCATTAAGAATATATGTCCAAACACTCCTGTACTCTGTGCCTGCCTATAGGTTTCAGGTTTCTCTTTCACTCTGAGCAACATCTTTGCTGCACAGAATCACACTTGGCATCAACGCCAGATCTTTCTCCATGAAAACACAGGCTCCTCTTCAGTTTAGATAGAAATTACACACTAATAACCTTAAGCAGCAGCACGTGAGACCAAAAAGCTGATCATCTACACAAATTAAAGTTACTGTTCATCAGCCTTAACAGGTTATACTGTTAAACAAGTGTGGAGAAAGAGCTACACCAAATAGTGCAATGAGAAAGGAGATCTGTTCTGTAAGGTGCAGAAGCAAGAGAAAGCCAAAAATTTCAGGCTTTTCCCAAAATACTCAAAAGCAAAGTGAGTTGTGGAAACAGAAAAAATACGGAAAGCAAAAGAGAAGGCAATTAAGACTACTAGATCCAACATCCCTTGCTTGTGCGGGACACGGAGGAATTGGAGCTATAGGACCCCTATGACGACCGCCCTGCCTAAGGCTCTTCATGGGAGTGTGCAGGAATACAAGCTCTAAGAGAAACTCCTTGGTGAGGCTCATCAAGGTGGGATTAGATTATCTAATTATCTAATCCAAGTGGGGATTAAATGGCTCAGTGTGCATTTTTGACCTTAGCATGAAGCCATGAAAAATAATTGAGCAAATTTTCTACAAACTCAAAGCAATGTGACATACGTGAAAAAGATATTAAGAGTTAAGCAATTTGTCTATGCTCACTGGAA
Source organism: Nothoprocta pentlandii (assembly GCA_013398315.1). Classification (NCBI taxonomy): domain Eukaryota; kingdom Metazoa; phylum Chordata; class Aves; order Tinamiformes; family Tinamidae; genus Nothoprocta; species Nothoprocta pentlandii. The sequence continues at coordinate 161,803 of VZSG01000988.1, forward strand.
AAGTTCTTGATTCTAGAACTTTTTTTTTGCCTTTTCTAATCTTAGAATCTTAAGGCAGTAGAAAAGATTCTATTGTCTTACTGACCAGATAAAATACGAGATGTGCCATTTGGATTTTCTCCAGTAATACCACAACAATAAAAAATGCTAGTTCCACTTTGATTCATGCTTTTCCCATGATAATCTATGACGATCCAGTGAGCTTGCCTACTGTTCTAAATCAGGTAATTTAAGCCTAACAGGCATACAGTGATTAACCATGTAAGAGCACTAACTCATGATAAAGCATAGGACCTCGGGATAGTTATTCAGCAAGGCTCAAATCATCTTCAGGGCCCTGATGAAATAGGAATGGTTTAAGCTCAGTTCTTATTCAAAATTATTCCTTTTTAATAGGTATTTGATTTGAAGTTGTCTATATGAAGAGCAATACTTTTAGCTCTTTACTCCCAGCGAATAGCTAATTAAACCTAGATTAGAGATGCTTATGGTTAATGCAGCCTGGTCTATGAATCTATCTGCAGCATAACCTCAGATGAGACAGATGCATAATAAAAAGACGGGTTTCTTATTTTAAGTCTGCTTAAATCAGAGGAGTTTGTGGTACTTGGAGATCTGGTTGGATATCTCCTGTCTTGTTGTTGACATGTCAGAAGTGGTTTGATGCAAGTTTGTCTGCTGGTTCACTTGCTTCCACCTTACCAGTTGTCCACCACGTGGTCACAGCAACACAGAGAGCCTTTGCCTCCTTGCTTTCCCTAAGCTCTTCTACTTGAATTATGTCATATCTGAAAAATATTGACACTGGACACCCATGAGAGAAAAACATTCTTAAGACTGGACAGTGAACGTAGTCCAGCCATGTGCTTGCTGGGGGCACATAAGCTGCTACTGACTGACTCTTTCAAGGTCATTTGTTTGCCTGTGGTTTGCTTCGCTTCATAGCAGGTTTGCAAATCCGTGCAGTCAGCTCCTGAGCAATGCAGGTCAAAACGTAAGTCAGCGTTTCAGCCTTGGAGTCTTCTCCAAGGTGCAATGTGCCTCTGTGCTACAGAGTCAGTGCAGCACTGTCACCACTGCGGTGCTCCTTCTGCCCATGCCTGCCCTTCCAAGAGGCTTAGAAAAAAAAAATGCAAATACACACGAGAAAGGAAATGAAGCAATTTAGAGCCATTTTATCTCTGCTGTACACCACTTCGCTCAAGTGCATGCTTTTCCCTCCTTGCAGATTGAACAGGATGAGGATACTGAGGATATTCCGCCCCACAAGGAGATTCATCAGGGACCCCATTCTGCAGCATTTCTGAGCCATGGATGTTTCCCTAGTAATGCACTTCCACCTCTGCTCCACAGGGAGGTGGTAAGGGAACAGCCAACTACCTGGAGCAAAGGCATGTCTGTCAGCAAAGAGAAAATCATTCACACCTCAGAGACAAGGGAGCTTCATTACAGATCCCCTATGATCCCTAAGTCTTTGCTGAATGTTAGAAAATGTTCCTCTTTCTGAAGAGCAGAAGCTCAGTGACTGATGGAAGTTCCAGCTGTACAGACCTCTGTTACAGTAATTGCACGAGTTGAGAGTCATTAGCCAGCTGTACAAATATATAACCAAAAATCAAGAGGGTAAGAGCTTTCCCCCTTTCCAGAAGCATTTTCCCATGGTACAGCTCCATGCTGCACTTCAGGTGGCCTTCAGGAAAAGGAGGGATGAATTTCGAGCACACAGCATATACACCTTCAGATTGCTCTAGGTCCTTCACTGATCTGTCCCTAGTACTAGGTTCTGTTCACTAACAGTTTTCAGACACCATCAAGCCATTCATAGATTCACTGACATCAGCTATGACATCAGCTATGGCTCAGGTTATTTTGGTTTGGTCATTAAATAAGCTTTTGCCTTAAAACAAAAGTAAATAAACTAAGCTACAGACCACTGAAAATATGCCATTCAACCCTAGGCACAGGAATGATCGGGAATTTGTCTTGCATTTTTGCACTTCTCTGGACAGAAATCCTATTCCCAAGCATTTCTGCAGTTCTTTTACACTGAGTCGCTCTGTGAAGCTGCAGAGTGATGAATCCAGCTACGGACAAGCCTCCCCACAAAGGGGCCTCCCCTGACCATGGGGACATGCTCCACAGGCTTGGCAGCAGTTTGCCCTGGAGGACTTGGAGACTCAGCTGAGGCATCAGTCGGAGGAGTAGACACGGCCAAGCAATACCCCTTCCTAGTCTCCCAGCAAAACGGGGAAAGCTCCTTTCACCTGAAGGCAAACTGGGTTGAGCAGATCTGGAAACTCTCCTATGGAAATTTAAGGGGACACACACACACACACACACACACACACACACACACACACTCCTCCTCTTCCCACCTGTCCTGCTTCGTGCTTGCCTGAAGGCACGGAAACAGAACATATTTGTACCTTGAATACATTAAAGGAAAATTGCTTTTCTATTTCCAAAGGAGTTCCTGCCCTCAGAGAGGACAGGACATGACCCAGCCTGCGACAGCTCTCATGCGTTTAAGTCTTCAAACAGGCTATATGAATTAATGTACATGACAGAAGAGACCACACTGTGACAGGTAACAGGAGCCCTGACAGGACAGTCACTCCTCTGCTACCAGCACTAAGCCATGGGTAAGCAAGTACCTGTTTGGTCTCACAGGTTTTTTCTTACTGAATAAGGGCAACAATTTCCACAGCCATAACCATACATTCTTTAAGAAAGCATTTTCTCTCTTTTTTTTTTTTCCTGTTCGTCGGCACCTGTGACTTGCTAGCTGCATTGGATGCCCCCAAGCTGTTCTTTGGTAAGACCTTAAGCAATCACCCCTTATTCACCTTTTCCTTATCCATCTTTTTTCTACGCAATCTGTGATCTTACACTTCAAAATATCTTCCAAACGCGCCCATCTGTTTTCTAGGCTGAAGAGACTTAAATGTATTTAAAGATCCCTCCCTGGGAAGCCACACTACATCTTTAATCTCCTCATCTCCCTTCTCCATTGGCTTTACAGCTCTTGCAGCCTTTCAGAGACAAGAGGGGATGCAACTCCATACCCTAACCAAGGTACAAGCACCCTCCTTTCTAAGCAATCAAGTCTAACAGGAGGTTCACAAGTCACGCAGGATAAAACAGAGGCATCTCAAATCACTAGTCATTTCTCAAGTCTTCGCCTTGAATTCATTTATGTTTAGATAAGGAGGGGGAAAATATGCTTCCTTCCCCTACTGCTAACATTACTGTCTATTCCGATAGGCCCTGGAGTTTCAAATCAGATCAGCAATTCACCTACTTTCACACCTTATCTCTGGCAGTGGCAGATGCCTTGGAGAAGGGTAAGGAAATGCCACTGAGGACAAGGAAATAATATATTGCACACAGAAAGCTTCTTCCACACCCCGTAAATGTTTCAAACCTTAACACATGAAGATTTATATCTTTATTATATGCAGGCAACTCAGGAATTGAACCACCTAAAGAAAGCAAGTATCTTCAATGGCAAAATCTTTGAAAAAGAGGAATATAGGGTCCCAAATTTCACATTCAAAAACATTTATCCTATCTTCATTGATACTGTATCAGAACGTGCTCAAGCAGGTTAACTGCACAGAGCACATAAACATTTTCCTTTACTATTGTAAAAGTGATCTTTACTCTTGCTGGATATCTTCTGATTTTATAACATGCGAAGTGGAAAATTGCAGAATACAGGATTGCATTCCTCTTTCTGTCCTCCCCTCATCATACCCTCTCTGATCAATTCTGCCTGGGCAATTTTGTGCCAAAGCGTCCTTTGACTTCAATACCCACATTATTGATCAATAAAAGCCTTTTTGAGGTCGATGGATTGGAAACACAAGTTAAACAGGATCAGGACTACAACCAGCCTCCTTAAGCCAAGCAGCCAGAGACAGGTTTCAAAGACACTCATTGTTATTTGAGGCAGCACAACTAGAAATGCCATGAAGACCCTTGAAATGTCATGTGCCTTTCAGGCAGTCCAGTAGCTTCGAAGAAATACTGAATTTCACAGACTCTAATGCATGTTACCGAATCTGCTCATGGCCTTCCTGACCTTCCCTTGCTGAGGAGTGTCCTTGGTTCCTGTTCACTGGAATCTGAGAAGCAGGCATCCCAACGACCACAATTTTTCACAGAGGACTCAAAGCACACGAAGGCAAACATTATGCAAAATTCACAAGGAATGGAAGGGCCACAACAAAAATGGGAATTATTTAAAAATAATAGCAAAGAGAGGGACATATTGCAATTTAAACAGCAATAGCTTGTTAAGCCTGCTTTAATACCAGCTTAGTTTGTTACTCATTATATAGTGACAGGGAAAATAAAGCTGGAGGAATAGGTAATGATGCCAGAAGTCTGTATTATGCATGTTGCATTTCCTAATCTTTCAAAATCAAACAACAACAAAGTGCTAACTGATCATCTATTCCTAGTCTCCTGATTTCATATCAAATTGCCAGCAAATAAATCCATAAATCCACTTATGGGGATTTATGAGTTCCTTTTGTGCAGTGGTTTAATTAGATTCCACCAATGAGTCTCTGAATGCAACATAATTTCTCATCTCCGAGCAGTTGGCTGAGACTTGCTCTCTCCCCATGAAAACTGGAAAACTGCCTCTGCCTGCCTGCAGCACCTGTCCTGCTCCTGGCGCAAGAGTGAGGCCACAGCCCACAGCCCTTGGGCGCCCGGCACTTCCCCTCCCTCCCCTCATTGCCTTTCCAGATCACTTAACAGGTGACCATCCTCCATCTCCTACAAGTCAATGCTTTGGAACCTGATGGTTCAAATTTCTCTTTATTTTCTTTCTCCTTGGTTCTGCTGGGGACACTCTCTTGGTAGCCACTGGGGTGAAGCACACCTTGGGCATTTCATAAATGCACTTATGGTTCTAGAAAGTTCTGGTTTCACTCAGCTGTCTCCCCAATCACCTGCCAACGTGTTCTGCCCAGACAGCCAAACTGCGAGCACCAAAGCTGTGTGAGCTTAGGTAGAAGGGAAGGGAGGTGGCACAATAATTTGCTCACGCAAGCAAAGGCACAGCAAGAGGCATCACTGCAGAGCTTCAAAACACATGCACTTCATACCAACGTCCATCACATGCTCTTGTTCAAATCCGCTTCTCTAGGGATCAAGTCAATGACTGGATCCCTAGATCCAGTCGTTCAACATGCCAAGCAACATTCAAAGACTATGCATTCACCCAGGACTGTCACTTGCACGTCATTGCTTGAAACATTAAAAAGGGTCTTGCCTTTGTCAAAGGCAAGGTATTGAGATGAGGATAGCCAATTCCCTCACGATGACAGAAAGTTGGAAGCTGCTAGCTTTGCACAGAAGATGTTCCCAGGAGCTCTGTCTTTCCACTCATACATCCAGCAAAACCGGTGACAAACTTTGGGAGGACCAAAAATTCCTGTTAACAGTGGGAGATAATTATATGTCTCACTGAAAATAATGGGACTCTTTCTTCAAATTGCTATTACCCAGTGGGATTAAAAGTAGCAAAATAGAGATTTTACCCACTAAATTCTTTCTCATATAGCTGAATTTCTCTGTAGTGTAGAACAGTCACTAAGTATTTTTTTATATATAATCTCCAGTTCACATTGCTTGCCACTGACAAGCCATTGCATATACTTGCTCCATGCACATGTGACTAATTTTATTGACTTGCGGGATCAAACACTTGATGTACATCTCCCCGTAGTTCTAGAAGATATGAAATATCAATTAAGTAAAAAATTGTCTTTGATATCCATTGTATGCTTGGGAAAGGACTGATAAAGGCAGGAGAACACAGTGTTTGACATAGTTTTTACTTACAAAGAGGCCCCTGATGGGTGGTGGGGGACCCTAAGGCAAAATACAGTCATCCCAACACCCCATTCCTTGAAGAAACCTTGGCCCAACCAGGAAAGGAGAAGCCCCCATGCATTTAAACTCTGTCATGAAGTCTTTAAAAAAGTCTGTGCCATCTGGCACACTGATCCCAGTTGCTTTCAGTTACTACAAGGTTATACAAACTACATATTTGGCCATATCGCTGAGGAAAAGCACTTTCAAGGGACTTAAATATTTACATGCCAATCTCTCAAACCAGCAAGAACAAATCAAAAGCTAAGACAGAGGCTGATGAAGTTTTAGTGAAATTCTTGACATGTTAGGATACCATGTAGTGGTTAAAATATACCTTAATATGAATTAAAGCAGCCCTGGGGCATTCTTATTTCCAACTGAATTACAGTCTCACAGCATGGCAGCCACTTGTAAAGATCTCACTGGAAATTGTGCTGTATCTCAGGGCAGGGTGGGCAAGAAAAAATAGGGTATGAAATTACAGCGTGTCACCGTAGAACAACGTCCTCGTCGGAGCTAATCAGAGCACTGGGGAAAACCACACAGAGCACCAGGAAAGTTGGAGAAGATTAGATTGATCCCAAAGTCAAGAAGAAGTCTAGGAGACAAGAAAAGATAACAAAAATCAATCCACGCCGTGCAGAATGAAAAAAATAGTTTGCTGGTGATAATGAAACTCCACAACATCTCATCCGCAGCAGATGATGTGCACTCAAACTGGTATTTATTTTTGTATAATAGAATAGGTTAAAAGGTGAAGGAAGAACAGAAGGCTGGAAGGAAACAGAAAACAGATTCTAATACAATTAATTTTTATATAGCAGCCTTATTGCGAAGTGTTATAAAACACTTCTTTGCAAGAGAGTCAGTCAGAACCTAAAGGAACAATAAAGTTTTACAGCAAGATAAATAGAGGGGAAATGGCTGAGGGGAGACGGAATTTATTTAAGGAAAAAAGAAAAAGAAAAAAATCAATGTCAAACATAATAGGGTCAATCTGGAGGTGTCAGAGAATATTACAATGTAATCTCAAAAAATAGTGCGCTTGGATGCATCTTTGCATGGTATTTGAGAAAGCTGATTTTTTTTTTCTCCTCCTCAAGACTAACGAGCATCCACACAGACGACCATAAGCAAGCGGCACCAAGGCGCTGGTAAAAATACTTGTTCTTGCAAGCTCCCTCCTCTCCTGTGCCAGCTGGCAAATATCCGGCGAGAATCCTACATATATCAATGACCACGCAGAGATGTTCTTCTATAGGTCGCGTAGGATCACTGCAGCCACACAAGACTTGAGCTCACCCCTAAAGCAGGAACCAGCTGCGTTGCACTCGCTAAGGTCTCGCCTCTGGAAGCTTCAGATTACAGAACACACGCAGCACCAGTTGTGCTGAGAAAGCACCTCTGGAATTCTGACACAATCCCATACCTTCATACACATACGTACCCTGACAGAGAGATGCCAATTCATAAGTTGTGTTGCTCAAATAAAACATTTGAGTTGGGTTGTTGTCACACAATAGATGCCAAAATATTCAAACCTCCAATGACTTTTTGTTTACTCCTTACACTTACTTACTGACACTAAAATCCCACCATTTAACCCCAAAGAACTCCCTTTACTAAGCTTACTCCTGCCAAGCTGCATGAATGTAGCCTCCTTCCTATCAAGAGCTCATACATCTGTATGCATTGCCGCCTTCACCTGAAGACTGCCACAACGTGTCAGCTATTGATTCCTGTAGGCTGCTTTCCCATCAATAGCACTAAGTGATTGCTTATTAGATGGACAGGAGAGAACTGGAATCTGTGAGCAGGGTCATTTCTCTTGGAAATGAAGAGCTCTGCAATGAGAGGCAAGGGTTAGGAGGAGGAGGAGGCAGCGGCAGCAGCAGGAATCCTGCCAGGGCTGAAGGATGCTGGCGCCCAGCCAGAGCTGGTGTGCTGGAAAGCAGGTGAAATCAACGCTCTGCAATGACTCTCTTCCCAGAGAAATTCTCTAAATCTTTAACCTGAGAGTGAACTTGGTCACCATGATCAGAGAGCAGAAGCAATGGAAAAGTTATGGTTTGGTTTAGATATCCCTGAGCCGTTTGGAATTAGCTCAGGGTGGCATAGAGTGCCCTGAAGCTCAGAGGATGGCTCTTGCAGAGGCAATGCAGAGCAGTATCGATTCCCTGGCATCACTGCAGGCACTTCAGGTCTGCAATGAAGTTTAATGAAGGCAATGAGGTGGAGAAGAGTGCCTTTCCTCTAGAGACCCTCGCAGACTCTTGCTTTGCAAGCCTATGCAAAACCATAGCATTGACAATCTTCTTTCTCCCATCCATTAACAGTTTCAAATCAGCAAAAAAACACCACCGTGTCTACAGGTGTCCACGGGTTAGTTCAATAATTACAAGGCATCACACTCCTCCATAAAAACCGCCAAGACACTGCCACTTTTGCAGGAGACTTCCTGTCTTGGAAGTGAGATCAGCTTCCCCAAGGAAGCGGACGTCTAGAGAAAACTCCTACAGTTTGCATACAAAATCCTACTCTTGCAAGCTACGTTACTTGTGATCAGGACAACAGCACCTGCCTCAGCAACACTATTTATTAGTATAACAGGAATTGAGAAAGGGAAACAGAACCAGTGTAAGTGGTTAAATAAACGACCTTTCAGCTCTCAGGGATAACATCCTTATTAAGATGCTTCACAAGTCCTTCAGCTGCCTCTCCTCCACCTTCCCATATACTTCTCATACCACTTCCCATACAAACAGAATAAACTGCCTGTGATTAATTGCTGGAAATAGATGGCATCAATAAATGCCAGCTCCAACTTCTTTTACATCTTCATCCTACTGCTGGGCACATCCACAGCAGCAGGATCATCAGCAAGATGATGCGGGGAATGGACGGAAGGACTGTCCTGGATGGAGGAGCTGACAGCAAAATCCATCTGGGAGAATATAAATTGAATGTCTCATTCCTAGGCTTATTCACTTGGTCTCTGTGTCATTTTGACTCTTTGCTGGGGAGGGGACAGGGCTTGAACTCCCTTACGGTAACAGGGTGCAACTATATGCCCAGGGGAACATCATCAGCCCGTAAGTGAGAGGATCCTTCCAACTGGTCCTGGGCAACAGGCCATTGCTCCAAACATCACTGAGCCCTACTGCCAACTCAGGATCCTTTTCAGTGGCAAAAATCCCTGTGAAACACCAGCCCACCGTAAAAGCTTACAATAAGGTAGAAAGACAATCTCCACCACTATTGTTTTGCAGAAAACGTGCTGTTATGCAAAGAGGGCTCAAGCGTGCAGGTTGTTTTCCATATCTTCAGATTTACAGGCCATTCCTGAGAATTCGCTCCACACGTTCCTGTCTCAAACCTCAGGATTTCTTGCTTGCTTCGACAACATCCATTTTTTTCTTGCTGATCTTTCACTATATAAAGGGAATAGGCTTCTCTCGACTCAAGGGCTCTACTTAATTCTGTAATGACTACAGTATAATAAACTAATTTCAAAAGAGCAAAGAATGGCTGTTTTGTAGTATCTGGAAATCATTACAGATCTTAAGACGCATGGAGATAAGCAGTTAGCTACTGAATGCTTTGGATCCCAAACACCTTTAAAAAACCCTCTCTCCCTACATCAGGCTTCCAGCACATAACTGCCATCAACCTCCCTTTTTTTCTTCTTCACTCGTTTTCTTATTTCCGTTTCTTTTGCAGCACCAAACCAACATTCTGGTACCCAGCAGTGGTTTTAATCATTGAACAACTCTTCCTTTCCCCTGCCTCTTATTCTAAGCATTAGCTACCTACAAAATATCCGTACTTGGACAGCAATTAAAAAACGACAGTCCTTAAAGCTGCTGCAACCTTAAAGCTGCTGCAAAATATGCTCCCAGCGCCAGGCTGCACAGGGTGCTACCTTGCCTTTCCAGAGACTTTTCTGAAGCCACTCCTCGTGGGGCTCTACGATTTCTCACTCTCCAAGACATGCACCTATTGCTCCAAAACCGGCTCTGTAGCACCATTTCCAAGCCCGCTACGTTTCTAAGTCCCACAGTTGTCAAATGTTATTTCCAAATCTAAGTGAAATACAATCTTGTTAGCCAAAACTTACCACTGACTTGCAGCAGTTCACTTACCTCTCTCTCACACAAACACATACGTACACGCACAGGCATGCAGCGAAGAAACCACCTGTATAAGATACCTAAATTCCACATTCTGCCCAAAGCAGGAAATCATTGAGGTGAAAATCTTCTCTTTTCTGAAAATAAAAACCTGTTTTCTGTAGCTTGTCCTCTTTTTAGGCATGTTTTTCCATCCACCCCGAGACAGGACCACCAGGCAAGCAACACAGGATACTGGCTAGTGATGGCTCAGGATTCCCAGAGGCCTCTGGTAATTCCGTGCCTTGCGTTTCCTTTTAACAATAGAGCAAGTAAAAGTGTTTGAGGCAAACGACTGGCTCTGCAGAGGGATGTCAGCAGGGAAAACTACGCAAAGGAGATACAAGCGGTGGCAGAAGAAAATGGATTGCAGCGAGAAGCACATTATCTCCAGGCTTAACTAAACACTGCTTGCCATAAATTGGGGCATTCCCCAGGTCTGCTTTTACACAGTGGTCTTGGGAACGCAATAGTCAAAACCAGAGACAAAACCAGAAATCAACCCCAAACCTCTTTGTGCAACACCGCCTCTCTGAGTAGCCTGCCAGGAATGAGTTAAAATAGGCTGGCCTTCCAAGAAAATGGACTTGTTGAGTAAGTCAGTTGCGGAGTGACATCTATATCAAGTGGCTGAATCAGTGCATAACAGCTAATGGTAGCTGTGATGAGAAAAAGACTGTTCTACGGAGCCGATTTGGGACTGAAGCCTGTAAAAGCACTGTACTCACAGTGCAACCCAACAGCTCCTATTACCCCAGCAGACAGCCAACTGGGGTCCAGTTGGAATAAATTCCGGAACTGGCTTCCCACTAGTCTCACATGGCTGCGGAGTATTTGCACCTTTACGTACACAGTAACAAAGAAAACTAAACAATTCTTCAACAAGTGGCCGGAGAAAGGAAAAACATTAGCTAGTGAAAAAACAGCAGCAAGGACAAACTGCAGCGATGCACACAGAGCGCTTGCTCACGCACGCTAAGCAAAGCAAGACAACCTACAACAAAGCACTGGCAGCATGCAATGTGACTCCAAAACATGATGGTCTGATTCAGCCTCCAATAGCACTGAGCAACTGCTAGGCCCCATGTCTGATCCTAAGTGCATGCGCTGCATCAAACCACATACAGTAGGTCTGACATCCCGGGGGCTGCTTCCACTGTCGTACGTCCCCACATCGCTTTACATCCAGTGTACTTCACCAAATAACCAACTGCCCACGTCAAACACCCTCCAGCCGCTCAGGAGCCTGTGAAGGAAGGTGTGACACCTTTCCCCTCCACTCTAGGGAAGGGAGGTACAGGAAAAAAGCTTTCCAGGTCTATTGCAATGCCACTGTCTGATTTTGCCACCACAGCCCTCAGCTGCTATCCTTCCTCAGAGGTTAAACTCTTCCTTCTAGTGCTACTGTATTGCTAAAGTTATTACCAGCAAGCAACATCATCATCACCTCTTCCACTTCATAGAGCCAATGTACAAAGCAGGTAACTTCCAAGCCATGGTTCCAAGACTGACATGCAAAACTCCAGAGGTTTGAAGTGGCCTCTGGAAAAAAACTAGACTGGACTTTAAATTCACATCAATGAATCTAATTTAGTATCGTGCATAGTAGAAGAGAGCAAGCCAACAAAACTCTCTTCCCTCTGCTCCGCTCTGCCTGATGAATGCATGCAGAGCTGCTTTTCTTAAGTCTTGGTGGCCAAAAGACATTCCCCCCAGCAGAGGAACAACTAATCACAGCAAAAGCGTTCTTGCCACTGCTGCTCACACACGTCCTCTGAACAAAACCAGCTTTCCTGGCAAAAGTGCAACTTGGCCTGCATCACTGTAGCCACACGACAGCTGTCTAATCCCACCTGAGGCCTGCCATGGCCTCGTTCACTAAGGCAATGAGATTTTTGCTCCAAAGTGCTAAGTCTGTTTTAAACAGGGGCCTTAAGCTCTTTAATTCTAAGCAGCCCACCCTGCACCTGCTGTTTGATACTTCCCATTGGCAGCAGTGACAGAGAAAATCTGTTTGGGGGGGGTGGGGGGGTGGAGAGTGACATTTTCTTCCCAAGGGAGACACAAGCAGTGGCTCCCTGACCGACTGGTGCTGCTCTTTCGCCTCCCCTGAGCACAGGTTCTCTCGGTCTCCAAGCCCTGGCTAAGTGCCATTTGGCACCGAAAGGAGACCGCTCCCCACGCGAGTGCAGCGGGAGCAGCGGCTTCACCAGGCATGCATTCCCTGGGGACGGCCAGGGGCTCCTTCCGGGCAAGGAACCGCAGGAAGAAGCCAAGGAGACGGGCACAGTATATCTAAAGTTAGTACAGATCAACCCGACATGGATTCAGAGGCACACGGAAAAGTGCACAGCTCAGAGGAGCTATGAGAATAAAATGATGGAGAGTAATAGCTGTGGCCACAGGATTTTGAATGCACTTGAGAAGCAGCAAAGGTGCCATGGGCAAGGTAAGAATAGAAATCTGAATCTGAAATACTACGTAAGAGAAAAAACACCTTGAAACTGCTGAATATCTCTATGTAAGACATTGCCAAGTCAGGTCATTTGGGTCTTCTGACCTTGTGTAACAACCTTCTGCCTCACCCACGCTACTATCCACACGTACGGCATCTTAAGAATAAGCCTCATTCCACTGTTCACAATCATATTTGATTATCAGGCTTTGCATGCATTTCACTCAAAGCCCGTTGAGAGAGTGTTTTGGAGGGTATTAGGTTTTCTGTTGAAGATTTAAGATGCGTTACAGTATGACAGTCTAATTACAGACTGCAATTTCAATTTCATTTACTTCTGTAGCATCTTGTGACGTTGAACATTTCCAGGAGAAACAATTAGAGGTAAGAAACACAGTTCAGCATCTGCAATCACACACACGCAGAAGTCAATCCATCTGACTCTATGTCTCATTTTTGATCTGACACTGCTCACTTTATTAACACCCAAGAGGGGTGTCCTTATATATCTCACATAGATGCTTTATGTTACTAATCTAGCTACCTGATTTGCTATCTTAGCCAAAAGTTGGGCTTAAAATCAACAAATAAACTGCAGAGCAGCATTCATCATGTTTACAACAGCAGTATCTGGATACGGACAGAGACTGAGGCTCTAGTTTTCTAGATAATCTATGCATACAGTAGTGCAGGTACAGCGGTGCAAACAAAACAGATGCACTCTAGGGAAGGGTCCAAAGAAGATGAAAAGGATAAAATACACGAGCAGAGTAAACGGTGATGTAGTGGCACATGTACTGGTTACTCTGCCATTGAACATAGCTCCCCCAAGGGGAAGATAAAAGTCTTGCCTGACTTTCAGAAATCTTCATATGAAGCTGCAAAGGAGGAGGAAGGGTGGAAATCATCTCATCAACCTTTGCCATCCTTCACATTGTCTGTAGTATTGACTACAATGGACTTAACGTCTGTCACTGTCCAGAAGGGAGCCCTTTTGCACATTGCTCCAAGAAGGCCACCTCTCCACACACTTGGGGCGCGGGGCTGAGTGCGCTTACCCACCAGCAGCCTTCCTTGCTCCTTTGAACTAACAAAGATATATAAAAAATACTACACAGTGGTTATACCTGGGAGCAGAACTGCGACATTAGATGTTCAGCCCTTGCCAGAACTATTGCTAAAGAACAAGGAGCATGTTAGCAACCCCACTTACAGCCACAGAGCTCCTCTTTGGCAAGAGAAGCAGGCCTATGGTGAGCAATTTGAAGACTGCACCTAAGACACAGCCAACCTAAAGGTGTTTTTTCCCCCTCTGTACTAGAAGTCCTCCTTGCCTGGCCTCGTAAGGAAATGAAGATGAGGAAATTGAACTGCGCTGGCAGAGCGTCGCACAAATAACTCACAAGGCCATTTATCAACGTCTGCCTGATTTGACAGCTACGTCCCTTTTCAAAGTCATTAGCTTCGGAAAGCTTTTCAGAAGATACGCGCTCAGGTAGTGAATGAAGCCCTTCGCAATGCCTTCCCCGGGAGATAAGGCTGCAGCATGATCCCAAGCTCGATCAAACCGCAGAATCGGCACAGGAAAGCACTGCTCTGAATGGTGCCGCGATGGGAAAAGCTCTAATTGGTGCCCGTATAAATCAGACATGTGGCAATATCATTCTCTCTCTCTCTCCCTCAGATACCTTGTCTCAATAGTTCTCTCTCTCATGGAAATGCCTTTTTTTTTTGAAGAGCATAATTTCTGTATCAAATGACTCTCTTCTCCTTTAAAGCAATGCTGCTTAAAAATACATCCTTGGAGAGGCCTCATAAAGCCAGAGATAAGATGTCAGTGCGAGACACAGTAGCTCCTGGAGGAGTTAAATAACAAAGAAGAAGCAGAGCAAGCAAAGCTGCTATAGAAAACGATGTTTAGGGGCAAACCTTCCTTTGTACCAACTGCATAGGAGTCAAATGGATCGTGCCTTAAGATCCGGCCTTTGGTGATCACAGTTTACCCGCCTGCTCCACGTGAGCAAGCAGACTGCCTGCTTTAGGCATTGCCAGACTGTTTCCTGCAAGTGACGGCCAAGCCACGGACGCGTGACGGCCTGCCCTGCAGCAGGGCACGTGGCAGCCCTTCCCCATGCGCAGCTCCACAGAAGCAGCCGCAGGACTCGTGCAAAAGCCACGATGAATCGATGGGGTCACTTCCAGCAACAGCCCACCACCATGCTTACGGGCTCCCCGGCTGAGCCTGGGTTTCCTAGGGCCCTGTTTGCAACCGCCTTCCTCACTTTGGAGAGCCTGCCTGGTTAAACGAGGGCAGGTCATATAATCACCATTACTGTTTAGCATTCCAGCAGCAATAACCTATTTTGTGCCACAGGAGAGTGGATAAAGCCAGGGGGGCTGAGCAGTAGCAAACAATAAAGTCTCAGCAATGTTAGAAATCTACTGCTCTTTCCCCTCCCCGTCCTCAATTTAAAACTGCAGCCGCATATAGGTATGCAATGATTACTGTCCTCAGCCACCAGCATGCTCTGGAATTTCTAACTGGCCGTCAATCTCATTCACTTGACTGCTGTTGGATGGAGGATGTAGATGAAGGACAACTCAACAAAATCAGCTGCTCCTCTCCTCAGATTTCCCAGCTTTGTGAAGAGGCAAGTGCTCAGCTAATGTCTCTCCTCCTAAGCTAACAAGGTCAGATAGTTTCTAAATGAGGTACAAAAGTGCAAAGAGAAACCTCTCTACCCCCACCCTCTGGCCAAACGGACCATCCAGCTTCCCACAGACCGCCGAACTTCTCACAGACCACCCAACAGCCCACAGCACATTTTCATCCCTGCTGCTCCTTCTTCTGGCTCCTCAGAGTACAAGGGCCCTGCATGCTGGAACCCGCACAGATCTCACACAGGTGCAGTTCTCAATGAAACATTCCTATGCCATGTCAGCTGAAGTGCAAGGAAGGAAAATTATCCCCCAAAGGTCTCCTTACTCCCTTTGTCCTTTCCAATTATACCCAAATAATAAGGATTGCTGCTACAGTATCCCTATAGCACCCAGTCAGCAACGTTGGCACTTCCCAAGCTGGGTCCGCAGTTGCAAGGCTAAGACCAAGGCCCACAGCCGGTCCTTGGAGCTAGATTAAATAGCAAACAAACTTCCACCATCTCCATTATGTTCTCAGTGAAATATTTCATGGGAAGGCCCCAGGGAAGCCCACAAGGGAGTTCTGCTCAGGAACCAGGTGGTCGCTGCTCAGCCTCGCTCACCATACTTCATGTTTATGAAGCCAACATACACCTGAGCTCTTCTTTGCCTCCTCTCTTTTGTTGCTCTCTCCTCTCTCTATGCCAGTCTTCCACAGCACAGCTTCACACACTGTGTGTTTTACTGTTTTCCAATCTTGGCTAGAGTATTATCTCATGTGTCTAACATCAAAATTCAATTCTCGAGGGGGGGGGGGGCAAACTTCCACTAATCTAGCAAGTCTTCTCTAGCACAACGCTCTCTAAGGAAAGCAAGAGCTGCTGGAAACGTAGGTACAGCTAAAAGTGTTTCCCTTTCCAGGTGTCAGTGGCTTGGGAGTAGCAAGTCAAAAAGAGCAGGAATGCTGGCAAAAGCTAAGGGAGATTAAGGAGATGACATTTTCCTTTCTACAGCACTCATGTAGCCCTGAGGACATATCCTATGTTTTTTAAACAAAAAAAGAAAAGGCAAGCAGAGTCTTGCATTACAAGTGCAGAAAGCAAATACCTCATTTTACTGACTGTCATAAAGGAGCTCAGGATATTTTGGGGGCAGAATGCAGAACACAAATGTTTTCCCCCAGGTATTTCACAACAAAATAAGTCTATTTCATTATGAAAGAAAAATATTCTGCTTTGTGATCAGCCAAGATCTTCAGTTTCAGTAGTTCAACAAAAGAAAACTGAAGTCTGTATAAATGGATGAAGCCAGGCAAATATTATGCATCAGGTGGCAAAGGCTGTTTAGGTAACTCACAAGCCAGCGCGGAGAGACGGGGATTGCCGGAGAGACAGGGATTGCTGCCTACTGCTGGCCAGGTGCCACAAAATGACACCTGCATGACAATTCCCATGTGAGCTGCCGTGCTGCCTTCCAGCAACCCTGTGTCTGTGTTCTCTTGCCTTAATGCCCTGGGGTGACTGCAAATGTCCCACGAGCAGCTTGGGCAGGTCTCTGCCCAAGAGAAAAGAGCAATGCAAGCAGGACTTTTCAAGGAGGAAGGAGCTATTTGAAGCAATAAGACCACCAGGTTTGCACTCTACAGTAACTGCTCCTGGTTTGCTGGGCCCATAGACAGATTTGGCACCACCACCGACCAGGCACCTGAGCCATAGACACCCTCAAAAGGACTCTCTGCTCTCCAGCTGTGAGATTGGGGTGGAGAAACTTGCTCTATTTTCACAGGTTATATGACAGCTTGTAAAAATTTTACAGCGTGACTGCAGCACCTAATCCAATAAAGCTTGCCAGGAACATTTAAAATCAAGGTCTCTGGGATTTTGTTTCCTATAAATTCGCCAGGTTTGTAATGAAGAATCGCCCTTGCAGAAGCGCAGCAGTGATCTCACTGGAGCCACATGGAGCTGGGGACTGCCACAACTTCACCACCTATCTGCAGGGCAGCTCGAACTGCTGGGGACGGGGCTGTAGAGGGGCACTAAAGTGACCAGAGCTAACGAAAAGGGACAGGAAGAGGAGAATGGAAATGGAATATAAAGCAGAAGGAACCTATAACTTTTAATTCTTTCATTGCAGGAAAAAAAAAATCAGCAGCTTTTATTTGGAGGTCAAAATACGGAAAGACACTGTTTCTGTTTCTACTTTCTTGTGCCTGTCACTAACCAGCTACCTAGCAAAGGCTGGAGGGGAAAACAGGATAAGACAGCAAAACTTGGTCAAGTAAGTATCTGAAGAGAAATCCTATCCCCACGCAGACACTCCCCCACTTTCATTTCCCAAGAAGCAGATGACACATAACTGACAACAACATTAAAAACAAAACAGCAGCGGCAGCCTATAATCACAACGAGATTTCTGATCAGTAGAAGATTTTTTTTTCCTGAAGATGGGTCAGCTTAAGCCACTACTTTTTAAAATGTTTTCTTTTCAGCAGCTCTCCCCAGTGGCAGGAGCTGAATAACAGCGTACATTATAACTCCATGCTGTGCAAACCTCATTTGGGCCTGAGCATCATCAGTCACTCCTGCTGTGCAGGTAGCACGCCAAGAGGAAATGCAAAGGAAGTCGTGCTGCGGTATCTGCCACCACCCGTTCCTCTGCGCACGGGCTTCAATTCACTTATAATCCTCCCAGCTGGCACGTGGTCGTTCGCTCTTTATGGGACCCCTCCTTTTCCTCTCCCTCCAAGCACTGGAGAAGGGCTTTCATGATTTTAGGGAAAGGACAAAAGAGTAAGGCACACTAGGGAAAGGCACACCAGGGATACCGTTGTGTGCAGTGTGCCCTTGCTGAACGCACACGGTACCGACAGCAGTGCACTCTTCTTGGTGAATGCGCATGCCTCAGCGCAAGATGAATACTCTGATGAATGGGAAGGCAGCAAGTACCCTTTGTGGCAGAGCCACGCACAGCTCTGAAAAGAGCTCCTCACACCAGCGGCCACTTGCCTTTCCCCAGCACACGCTTCAGCCAGCCGACAGTGCTGCCATCTCCCCTGGGGACGGCCAGGAGAGACACATGGCTTAGCAGGACAGTAAAGCTCACGCCTCCGTATTGTTCCAAAAGCTTTAATGAAGCTCGAGTTGGAAAATATTCAGGAACCCAGAGGCAACCTGGGTCAGAGTTGGAAGACGAACTGCAGTCTTACTAAGACTCTCTTCTAGTTTATCTAGAGCTTAAAGAGGGCTCCCTCCTCCTAGTTCACAGTGCTGGTTTGGACCACGTCAACTCAGTGGACTTGCAACAGTTAATTGCATCCCGGCACCTCCATGGACTTGCAACAGTTAATTGCATCCCAGCACCTCCATGGACTTGCAACAGTTAATTGCATCCTGGCACCTCCATCCAGCTCAGGTCAGCTGAAGTTGCCTGTACTTTACGTTCCCTAATGAACCAGCTCTGCAGCTCCTCATTTTGGCGGTACAGCAGCACGCACTGGAGAACAGCTCTTCAGATTCCCCCAACATCCTCCTGCACAGCTCAGACAAATCGTATGGAGAACAGGCAATGAGAAAAAACTGCAGTCCCCTCCTCCTTCTGAAGTGCCGAGCAGACGTGGTGCTACTTCTCAACACTCCTGTTCCCCTCAGTGCGTTAACCAGCCATCACAGAAGAATGAGGCATTTAAAGGCACCTTCTAACACCCTGACCACAAACCTTCCTACATAGCAGTCCAGACAGGTGACTTTGAACCTGACTTCATCTCCCTTCCTACTCCAGCAACTATGCCACTCCACTTTCCATGCGATAAACTGCTCGTGTAACCCGGACCCCGCATTGGGCTCCTTCCAACTCCTTCCACAAGCTGCACACTCACTCATGGCAGCGAAACTCCCAACTGCCCTGCTTTGACCAGCTACCACCTCCACTGCAAGGCCACGTGTCCTTGTCCTAGCATCCTGCTGGCACATGTTTGCCCACAGTTCACCAAGCTCTTGCCAAAATGACAGCCCCACAAGCAGTAAGACAGGCTCTACTCCAGGACTCAGGACTCACCAGGACCAAGAAGGATTGCCTGATAGTGGCTCTAAGGTGGCAATGTGCTGAGCATGCCATCCCTGAACCATCAGTGCCCCCGATAACCAATCTTACTTTGTGCCACAGTTTTAAAGCGCTTCTGGAATGCTGGTAAGACCAGGATGAAGGCAGCAACTCCCACAGGTCACCCGCACAGACCAACAGTGTGGCCTAATGCCTACCTCGCTTGTCCCGCTCCCAAGACCTAAGTTTACAAGCAGTAGCGAGCTCCCCTTCCACCGTGCAAGCAGGGCCGAGCGCGGCGCACACGCTTTCCGAGCAGTACTCACCCAGAAGAGGAGGTTGAACACAAACATTAGGTACTTGATGCACTGCAGGCAGTTGTGAGCCATGCTGCACCTCTTCAGCTCTAGGAGAAAAATAAATGAGAGATCCAGGTAAAAGACAACGTACTTGTTCCCCTTGGGAGACGTGTACTTAGCCTTGGTGGCCTTGGGGCCCGGGTTGGTGTGAAAGCCAAAAAAAGAGTTGCTGGCGGTCCCAAACTGGCCGCCATACATGCTGCTGTAGCGGCGAAAGGTGCCATGGGGAAAGCTGTAATCCTTGCTGTCCAGGGACGGGCTCCGGCGGTACGTGGACTCGTCCGTGCTGGACCTGCGCATGGTGCCTGCGGGCAGCCCGGGCACAGGCGCCGAGGGCGGCAGCTCCGCGGCTCGCCCGCCGCCCGCGTCTCCGCTCCGCAGCGGCTAGCGCCGGCCGCCCGCCGGGC
>VZSG01000988.1:187698-206053 GCA_013398315.1 Nothoprocta pentlandii
AAAAAAAAAAAAAAAAAAAAAAAAAAAAAAAAAAAAAAAAAAAAAAAAAAAAAAAAAAAAAAAAAGGAGATATCAGATGGTAAAGAACCCACATGAAAGACGACTGGGGTGAGGGGGTTGATATACATCCTCCCTGCTGACTCTCAGAGACATCAGGGAAGAGAACGCAGACACAGGCTCCCCATTTTCCATATTCTGCAAGGCCAACACATCCCTGGGTTTAGACAGGATTTCTTATTTGATGAAGAAAGCTGCCACCCTTAGGAACTTCCTTATTTACTTTGCAGATGTTTCCAGGTATCTGAAGTCCAAAGCAAACTTCCACATAGCTCTAGTATTGCTAAAATTCTTCTCTAAAATAGTGCATAATTGTGATCCAATTGCCTGGCAGCCCCGAGGGAATTAGCTAGCCAGCGATGCCACACACAGCCAGGCCCACGGCCGCACGTGGTGCTTTCAGCCGCATGAAGCTGCTGTACTTAAAGCCACCAAGAGGTTTTCCTTGGTTTTTGCAGGACTGCAAAGCTCGTGCAACCAGGGGACCTCGGAGGCAACTTTGTGTAATTATGTTCTAAACAAACAAAAAAATCTTTTCACATTAACATTAATTTCTGTAACCCAGCTTTAAAACAGAATAAAACCCAAAATCAATCAATCTAACCAGCAGGTGTGAATAAATCCCCATACAAACAGCAGACCCCTCTGTGGGCCTTGACTAAGGGTCCTGGGTCCTAATCCCAAATCCTCCACCAAACCTGTACAGATCAGGCTGGCAGCTCTGTTTGAACCAGCAAGAGCAGCCAAAACCATTCGAGTATTCACTTTGCACGTTGATACTCTTGCCCAATTTGATTGCCTACACAGTTGTATACACAGTTACACAGGGTGCCTCACCCTGGCTGGATGCGCCCCTGCACCTCAAGAAGGTCTCCAGATGATTCTGCAAACACACTCTGTGCGCGTGCTTGTAAGCCACGCACACGTGCATATGCGCTGGTGCCAGAGGATGCATTTTCACAGGAAACCAGTTCCTAAAGAAATTAACAGGTACCTCTGATAAATGAGTTAGTAGATGTTTTTAATATTTATTTTTAAACTTTCTTGGGGGAGCTGGATTTTGGGCTGAGTGGGAACCAGCAAAGCTCATGATGCTCTGGGGTAGCAGGGCCTGAATCTCTACCTAAATGGGTGCACTGAAGCATCATGCACTTAAACTAGATGTGCTTTTAACAGCATATGCTAACCAGCCATCAGCTGTTGCAGTGAAATCCCCGGAGGCCCATGCTCCTCTGTCATGATTCAGATGCAGAAGCGAGATCCTCGGCTCCCCCCACGCCAGAGCAGCTTAACTGCCAGGAAAGCAGAAAACCTATGTGGGTTTACACCACTGGCAACTCAGCCGACCATCCTGAAATTGCACAGGGTTCAGGCTCAGGCAAACACCCCGGCTTTTTGTTTATGTTTCTCTTGTCCTCTTGCAGCAGGGCTCTGCTGCTGGCCTCGGCATGAGGAAGCCACCTCGCAGATTTGCCATCCCAGGGCAGCAGGCCGTGCTGCCGCCTCCCGCTCCTGCCGAACGCTGTAGTTTAGAAGGATCAGGCCCTTCACGACAGCCTGAGTCTACACTTTATCAAGTGTTCTGAGGAGATGGACTATGTAGGTAAGGATAGGCCAGGACAGAGGCATAGGGTGATGCCACATGGGACTACTTTTTTTTTCCCCCCCCCCGCTTTTTTTGTCAGACAGAATCAGGTAAAAGGAGATGAGGATGCTGCAGGGCTCCTGAGCGGGAGGTCTGTCACTGAGCCTGGAGAGCACAAAGGTAAATTTCTGAGAAACCTTTTCATTTACGGATAATTTAAAGCCATCTCCCTGCAGTAGCTGTAAATTAGCTATGTATAAGGCACCAGCAGCAACTTGCCTGGCTGCTCTGAGCTCCCTTCTGTGCTGAGCTCATACAGACAGAAGAGCTCAATTTGCCTCCCAACATGTCCAGCAAGTGCAAACACCCTGGAAAACAACCACCCAAAAATGAACAGCCAAGTTTACAGGCTCCAGAAGTCATTTCACATGAAGTCAATGGCTGCTTTTGTAACGCGTACATGGGAGCACAACCCAGCCCGAACAGGTCCTGCAGCGCAAGCCAGCGCTTTCAAAAGGTCAAAGGAAAGAGCTGCCAAGGGGATACAACAAAACATGTCAAGTGGCTTGTGTTAGCAGATGTTACAGCAAGTAAAGTATACATGAAATAGATCTCAATAAACGTACCCTTCAGCTCCTTTTCCCCCCCCTTCTTTGTTACTGACACTTATATTATAAATCAATATGGTTTTGGCTCTCAGAACTCTTGTTCCATCTACTTTATGAAGACATCCTTAATAAATCATATCTGACAGGATAAATCATGCCTTACCACAAATGAGATTTTGAGGAACTCTACTCCAAATGCAGCTGATTAGCAGAGGCAGTAAGATGGGCCACAATTTACATTCCAGTTCTCATCTGTATTATTTTTAGCACACACGTTCTCAAAGTAAAGAAGAGCAAACAGACTCGCTTACTGCATCTTGACACACCTTAAAAACAGGCAAACAGAAAGACCTCACGTAATTCTCACTAACATTCATCTAGAGGCATACAAGAGCCATGTTTCCTAGTGCAAACGTGAGAAACACACTCCAGCTGATCCTATAAGCATATTCCACACCTGAACTGCACATTCTGGCTTTCAGAGTAAACCACCAAGTGTAATTTCTGCCTCAAAGGTTGCACCAACAATGAGGAGAGCTCTGGATCCTACTGCCACTTCCACTACATGTTTTACTACAGAAGTTACGCAAAATTCAGTGCCAAGTCACCGTACTGGTCTGTGCTTTAGACCTGAGCTGCAGCTGCTTCAACCTCTTCAGATCCCAGTCTCAAACTGCAGCAGAAAGGGCCAAATCTGCCTAACGTGAGTTCAAATCCAATGCTGCAGCTTTCCCTGCAAACACCATCAGCAGAGTGTCTTCTAGTTGGGAGGTACATCAGATAAAATTTCAGATGCTTTTCAAGGAGCTGCTGTGACATTTTCCTTACCTCCTACCAGTGGCAGGACCAGAGACCTCTCCTTCCCAGAGAACCAGGTCCATCCTCCTTCCCAGGGCCAAGGTCCTACTGCTTTGCTTGCGCAGCCCCCACCAGGTCCCCACAGCACCCCAGCATGCTGGTCACAGCGAGTCCCACAGTGACCAACAAGTCACAATCTCACCATGGCAGCAGCTGAGCTGGGGGCACTTGGTGCTGGTGAGGACACAGCAGTGCACGCCCCTCAGCCAAGGATTGGGAAGAGCCCCCAAGGAGGCGGTAAGGTAAGGAAGCCAAGCTGAGCTTCCTTGATATGCTGGCCATGATTGACTCCTCCTTCCCCATTACCTCCCTGAGGACATTGTGCCTGGAGATGTTTAACATTACGCTTCAATTCTCAGCCAACAGATAAGGCACATCTCTGTCATCTACTATGCAGACAGGCAAAAAAGCACCTCTCTCAGCACTGAAAGTCAGCTTTAATAGAACAGCATTTGTTATGTTTAAGAAATCTTTGATGAATCTATTAAAAGGACTTAATAAGACCAAAAACTGTTAAATTGTATCAGATAACTCATGTGTATTTTCTGTAGCACAGATCCTTCTCAGTGCTCTAACAGCACAGCTAAAAGCATCTCATGACAAGCTTGCCCACTGAGGCAGGTAATGGAGTAGAGTAGTTCAAGGCTCTCGTTATGGACACAATGTGCCAGCGTTCATCACAACCCTCTCTGGGCTGGCAAATTTAATTTCCATAATTTGTCACCACTGCAGCTCTGCTCAACTTGGCTGCGGCTTGAGCATGCACAGAAGTCAGCTTAAGTTAAGCCCAGGAGAGGGGCTGCAGATGGGTCCCAAGTGCAGCAATGGGGATACAGCCATAAAACCCCTGCTAACCTCATGCTATCGTGACACTGGTGACTCTCCTCACCTGGCTTCTTTCTGCTGTGGTGGCTTATTAAGAACAAATC
This sequence comes from Nothoprocta pentlandii, assembly GCA_013398315.1. NCBI lineage: Eukaryota > Metazoa > Chordata > Aves > Tinamiformes > Tinamidae > Nothoprocta > Nothoprocta pentlandii. Next base: position 191,736 of record VZSG01000988.1, read on the forward strand.
AAACAGGTTCAATTTGCAAGAGAATATTTTACTCCCCATATCCTGCAAATTCACAGTGGGAGTTCCTAAAGTCAAGCTGACATCTTTCCTCCTGACTATTTTCAAAGCACTTGCACAGGAAGAGCAGATCAGAATTCAGGAGAAGATCTTTTGAACAAACCACAAGCTGCATGAGAGCACAGCTCATCCTTCTGGTCTTGTCACTCTTCTGGGATAATAAAAAGGTGGTGGGGGGAGGGAAGTAGTAAAACCTGACACTAAGATTCAACACGCGTCACTGGAGATAGTCAGAACCCGTCTGGGTGTGATCCTGTGCAATGTGCTCTGTGTGACCTTGCTTGTGCGAGGGCTGGACTGGACAATCTCCAGAGGTCCCTTCCAGCCTTCAGCTTTCTGTCATTCTGTGCTTTCAGGGGCATTTTTATGTATTCTGAAAAACAGGCCCTAACCTTGTCCCACTGAGGAGTAGCAGTTCTGATGAACACCGCAAGGCATCCGGCACGTGCATTTCTCCGAATCCAACCTGTGAGTGGCAGCCCACTGGCCACCACTGCTGCCCGCCACAGCAGCGGCCCCTGAGCAGCAGCAAGGGAAAGGCAGCAGGACACAACACACATGCCTGTTGCAAGACACAAATGGGAACTGAGCAAGTGTGTTGGCCAACAGAAAAACGTAACTAAAACCCTACTGAGTAACATAAAAATCAATTTAGCCTCATCTTCTAACAAAGTCTACAAAGATGCTTAGAAGTATGAGAAATTCAACAACTACAATGTGATTTTTTTTTCCTCTACACATCTTTTTACTTTCTGATTATCTCTGCTTTAGGTATTTCCTGACAGCGAGATTTGCAGAATGATTAATAGTGTCTGGAAAGAAAAGACACTAAAATAAGGGATAATGAGATAACAACTCTTTCGGCAATTGCAAGTATTTAGAAGTCCTTGAGTTTGAAATGAAAAGAAAAAGAGCAGAGTGGGAGATTAAACAAAAAAAGTTTAAAAGTACAAATTAGAGTTAAGACAATAAATATTTGCTCAATTATATAAAAGATTTCTATTTATATATACATACATAGATATTTTTATATATACACAGTGGAAAAGCTGAATATCCAGAATAAACGATGAGTGTCCAGCTGCAAGGGGCTACCAATCACATCACAAATTAACTACTTTAAGATGAGATGGAGAAGATGAAAGGGAAGTCATTCAAGAAATACTACAAACATCACGTCTGCTCTGCATAGGAGGACAAGGATTTTGGCCAGAACACAACACATACAAGTATATATGGAAATCTTTGTACAGTAAACTGGTTTAAGAGAGTCCTTCTTTCATGGATTTTGCCTTATATTACTGAGTACAGTCCTCAGGCATCTTGGTTCTCAGATACAATAAACAGATACGCAGGGCACAGCAGGGTGATCGCTTGGATCCTGAGGAACCTGGCAGGAATCTGCACTGAAGGCCGTTTAGCCCAGTTCATATGAACACAAGGACAGGTAAGGACACTGAAGATCTGCATCCCCATCAGTTAGTCCCTCTGGGACTGGGTCACACACTGACATGGCTGAAGTCATGAGCAGTACAAGAGGACAAGAGTATGAAGGATACAGCCCATTTTTGGATAGAGGAATCCACTAGCTTTCACACCAGAGAAACCCAAAGCAACACTGATGCATGCCTCCTTGTGGGGCTCAGCTGGGAAGGGAAAGGCTTGGAGGGAAGTCTGAAGTGCTCCTGAAACCCAGCAAGGGAGAGCAGCACCTGCGGAGCTCACAGGGCAAGCGCTGGGGAAAGAGGACAAGCCCCCTGCTCCTGGGGAGCCTGTCAGAGGTCAGGTGAGAGGCACCAGTTCAGTTTGGATTTAAAAAGCGTGGGAGAGCACTGGGAAAGTGAACAGGCCTGTAAGGGACAGCAAGCAGTACTGGTGGAATATTTCCGTCCTCTCAACAGAAACACAAATGAAATAAATCCCCGTCCCAGAAAAGCACACCAGCAAGTCTGGTACCAAGTCAGCTCAGCACACAGCTCTGCTAATTCTGTCCAAGTATTTGCTGCTTGCTGAGAGACCGCGTTGCTACTCACTGAACCAGGGCTATCTCCTCCCTGCACTACCAGCCTGGCGGTCAGAAGGGAGCCTGGCAAAGAGGTCTAAGAGCAAGGGCGAAGCAATCTTCCCTCCGAGGCCCTGTGCCAAGAGGCAGAGCTGCCTGTCGCCAGCAGCAGCAGCGTGTGCACCAGGGACTCCAGCAGGAGCTGCTCTTCCCTGCAGGTGAGCAGGTGTCATCTCCGGGGCAGCCCATCTGCTAACTTCATCGCGTGAGGGACATGGAGAGCGACGCAGAAGGCAAACAGCGGGAGCTGAGAAAATAGCCTTTTGCCTTGTGGCTGCCCTCAGAGCTCAGCAATGCACTGCCTCGTCCCTACAGTGCAAGGAGCTGACAGATCTGATGACACTCTCCCTACCCTGCTGCTCCAAGCATCCATGCTGCTCGGGAACAAGCTTCGGCACTAAGTTCCCAAGGAAACTGGAGCTCCCTGCTACTACCAGTTGATATTTTGCAGACCAAGCTAAGTATGACTCCATAGGAGACACGACCAACTAGCAGGACTGCTCACAGGAGGTGCGAAGAGGTGACAGCGCATCGGCTTGGCCATCATGCTCCCAACTCACTACTCTCAACGTAACAGCATTGCACTGCTGCCCATCACCACGCACTAGTGCAACTCTATGCAACTCCAGCTGCATGATCTTCCAGCTGTGCTTTCCCTTGGCACTGCAGGGTGACTCTCTGAAGCTGCAGAAAAATATCTGGAGGAGGTTTGGTGGGGCAAAAAGGCCAGCAAGCACCTAGTGAGACATGGGTGCAATTTTGCAAACACAGGGGTTCCTTGGTACCTCTTTGGGGGCTTTAGGATTGCCCTCACAAGCTAGCAGGGCTCCCTAGAGCTTGCCAGAGCCCTTGCAACCACCCTGCCACAGGCTATGGCCCAAACTTCTCCTTGGTGCTTCAGCAAACTTGTTGATGGGCCCATGGTTGGCTCCTGGGTACTAGCTGAGTTTCTTTCCAGCTAAGGATCCAGAGTCCACGCAAGGCCCATGTGCTGAAGAGCAGGAAATTTCCTCCCAACACTCATAACATTTTTAGTTCCCTTCCCACTCTTTGGTCCAGAACCTCCAGCTCCTTCTTTGACCTGCAGAGAACAAGGAACCACATAAATACTTCCTCAGACCAAGTAGCCTAGGACAGTACCCCACCTCAAAGTTCATATTATCTCAAATCTTTTTTTAATCCTCTCCATAACTTTTGTGTTACAAAGACCTGGTCACTATTTGTCCTGCATCCCCAGACAACTCACCTTCTGTACCCTCCAATTCCCTCCTCCAAACCTGTCATTGCCATCCCTTTAGAAGGAATATGCTTCGCAGCCATTGAAACGTGTAGTGCCAGTTGAGAATTTTGCAAAGATTGTTCTTAACTTGGAAATGAATTTAAATTGTCACTCCAAGTGCTTGCAGAATATTTTAACAGCTGCTTTCTCCCCTGCCTGCACCCCCCTTTCCTCTGTTCCCATTTGCACCGTGCCCCTTGTCGCAGCTCACTGGCATGCTCTGAACTCCTCACTGTGTGTTCAGCCAGACTAGAGAAACCAAACCGAGCTGTAATCAAGCATTCACATCACCCCAGGTAGGCTCACTCGATAACTTCAATAACTAAGCCCTCTTGCGGCAAAAGCCACCGACGCATGACGCTCGCGTATGCCGGGCGGAAGCTGCGCTGCTAACGCGCCACGGTCCTCGGGGACTCTCCCCAGAAGACTGCTAACTAGATAGAGGGGGCAAACGCAGAATTAATGACGAACACACCACAAGCAACACTAAATTGGAGGGTGGAGGCACTACAGAAAACTTCCCAGAAGACGGAGGCCAGGGCCTCTTCCCTGGGTGCGAGAGTGAGCTGCACTGAACTGCTCCTCGGAAGCGCAGCTCTCCTGCCAGGCGCTAGCTCTGCATTCCGCCCCTCTGCCCAAGGCATTCCCTGCATCATCCAAGGAACAAGCTGCTCACCCACACCTACCCAGTGAGTGCAAAAACTAGAGGTGATGGAGGGTTAACGCCCACACAGAGCAACTCGCAGTCTCGTGGTGACCCCCAGCAGCACTGCAATGCCAGAGCAAAGCGTGTTTTTCTGGAGCTCTAAACTGTGTGTCATTTCTTTGCTCCTTAGCTCAAAGTGCACAACAGGCAGAACCTGGCCTCAGACTTACGGAAGCGGGAGAGAGCAAGGCTCTGAGGAAAGGACTGCTCCTATCACTGCTGGGGACTTGTAAGGGCCACCAAAGATCTGTCTGTAACATCAAGAAGAAAAAAAAAAAAAAAAAAAAAAAAAGGAGAGGAGAGAGACATGATGAGGCCTGGGCAGNAAAGGACTGCTCCTATCACTGCTGGGGACTTGTAAAAAAAAAAAAAAAAAAAAAAAAAAAAAAAAAAAAAAAAAAAAAAAAAAAAAGAGAGAGAGGAGAGGAGAGAGACATGATGAGGCCTGGGCAGCGGGAGTCTCTTGTCTCACAGTAATCCTGGCCAGACCACCTGGACACACACATCTAGGAGCGTGAGTGTGTGTGGATGAATGAAATTATGAAAGAAGGAGTGTGACTAGGTAAGATTTTGTAGATAAATGCTACCACCTCTGCCACAAGCTCCTGCTTTGAAGCTTGTTACTCTACTTTCCCTACATACCCACAATTTCTGTAGCAGTCAGCCCTTGACTGCAGTAGAAAATGAGCCTGGTTGACCCTCCTTTTATAAATTCCAACTGTTCTACTTCCCAGCCCCTTCTTCACAGCCCTTGCCACCCTCAGACCTGCTCAGGCCCCAGGATCTCCATAGTTTATGCTGAGCTCAAGCAGGAGACTTCTCACCACCAGAAGTCCCCAAACCATTTCACAAAAACGCTCCCTTCTTGCAGCTGGGTAGTTAGGGCAGGACATCGAGCCCAAAGAAGCCAGTTGGATACAGCAATGTCCAAGAGCTGACAAACCATTTGTACTAGCACTCACTGCATTAGTCTCAGGGCCTAAACTAAAGAAAGAGCATCGGCTTCACTTAGGTTTGGAAGCATTTCTCTTTTCCCCTAATGTATGCTCACAGGCATCTTAAGGACAATTTGCCATTTATAGGAAGTTTCCAGTGCCAGCATGTCTCCCCTGTTCTTCATTCATGATAAAGCAGAAACTTCAGGCTGACAGCTACTGGGGTGCTGGCACCCCCAGGAGGGAGGCTGCGGTGCCAAGCACTTCCCTGAGCCAACTGAAGAAAGAAGAGTTGTAATTCACACATGCTAAGATATATAAAAATAAATAAAATAAATCTACACTAAAAGATGAGACATATTGAAATTCCAGCGTGCAACAGGCTGGCTGCAAGGCAGGGGACGTGCGCGGGGACGAGACCCTTCCTCCGCGCGTCCCCTCTGTGACCAGAGGAGCTTCCTGAGGTGCAGGCAAAGCAGCTGAGCGCCGTGTCCGTCACACAGGCAGCCCTGGCTCTGCGATAAGCGGAGGCTGCAGAGCCACCGCGGTGAAGGCGCCAAACAACTGCTGGGCTCACGTGAGGCAGATTGCGGCGCTTTGTTGTCGGCTCCTCGCTTTATTTAAATTCTACCAGAGAAGGGAGTTATCTCCAGGCCCTACTCTGCTTCCTGCATTTTAAATCGTTTATGCTCCTTTGTTTGGTCTTAAGTTTGCATTAGCAAGGGAGAGACTGCTCCCAAAACTCTATCAGCGTTCACACACCACTGAATGCAGCAAAGACTCAAAACTCAATGAAAATTGTAAGAGGATTTTGTAACACATACATAGCCTACAAGCTCCTTACTCATTACACTTAATGTTACACATTTGTAGTCACCAACATTAAGCAGGCACAAAAGCTTTGCTGCAAAAGTAGTAAGACACATGAAAAGATGAACTCCTCTACAAGTGAGATGCCACCAGTGGATAGACAAGACTCATCCTATCTTGTGGATGAATCTATTGTTAGGAACAACGTTAGTTCTCTTGATAACACACCCCAACATTAGATATTCAATAAAAAAGAAATTTAGATTAAGACTTTGTGCTTCTGGGGGCTTAATACAGTCATAACATATCAGGAGAATGGTCTCTGCAAGCCCAAACAAATGCTGCTCAGCACACGGCCATGGTGTTCGAGGCTCAGGGCAGCTTTAATGAGAAACGCTCTGTGCCGTGGCAAGTCACTTGTTTCTCATTGGCAAAAGAAGGAGCTTTGGTCACTTGTCTCCTTTATGAAAAACATTTTGAGAGTGGACTCCAGAACCAAATTCCCAGGTGCAGGACAGTTTAGGAAAACAGAACTTTCTTATGAAGAACCACCAAAGGCTATCAGCAGTTCGGAAAACCTCAAACCACCTCCAGCTACTTAAAAGCACAAAGAAATGAAGAAATCAATGTTTAGTCTATGGGGTGTGCTGCACTTCAAAGTCAGAACTTGGCCTTGAAAATGAAAATGCCCATTTTCTAAAATATTGGGCAAATTAGAATTCAAATCTTTGTTTCATAAATCCAAGTTACTGTGCTGATGGCACTTGCGCTTTAGGGCATGGAAAAATCAATAAAGTGAACAACTTCTACAGATACCACTCACATTTTCCTACTTTCAAATAGGAGCAGGAAAGGTTATATAAGGAACAAAAAAAAGAAGATTGCAGTGATATCACCAGAGGATTTTTAATCCTTTGACTAAGAAAGGGAATTAAACTGGACTATAGGGTTTAAATCTGGCACTCTGGGACTAAAGTTCAGTTACTGCCTGGCACAGACAGCGTGGTAGAACCCCAAGGTGCTTCCAAATTCTGCAAAGGCTGACTTTATCATCACATACTTGACTAACATTATCACCCTGCGGGTCCAGAGCACTTCACTGCTTTGCTGTATGCAACACTGCCCATACTTCACTGCTTTGCTGCATGCAACATTGAACCCTGGGCTTTTGGCACTGTTAAACGTGGGGAAACATGCACCATTTGTGGTCACTTTTGCTCTATAGTCCTGCCTGAACTGTTCCCTGTTTGGCAGGGCTGTATTTCCCAGCACCACTACTGTGCTACCAAGTATATTTAGCTCTCACTCAACATGGTCACCATTCTGCTGCTTCTGTTTGCTACGTGAGAATGCGGCAACGTGAGGAAAAGGTGCCTCGCCTGCCCCTCTGCGCATGCTCCCAAACCTGGCTGCTTCCTGCTAAGCTATGCAGACCCAGAGGCGCAGCTCCCTCTGGTCTCCGAACCTGTCAACGTGGAGCAAAAGTTCAGAGAGAGAGAAAATCTCCACAACTGCTCACCAGCAAGCAGCAAGCACTACGGGTAGGAGAGCCCCAGAGGCAGTGGCACACACTGGGACAGATGCCTGCCCAACACAAGCTAGGAAGCAGCGTGTACTACTTTTAAAGCCACTTGCCAAGGGGAGAATGCAAATGGGCAACCTCTGTTGACAGTGTGACTGAACGTGTAGCATTTCAACTGGAAAAATCCCTCCTCCCTTCTCATCCTGTGCCCTTCCTGTTAGCACATTCTCCGACAGCTGCCAGCTGGCCCCTTTCATGACCAACCTGTGCTCCTGCCTCCTGCTGAGGCACCGCGTCCCACTCTGGCTCCCCATCACCAACCTGGACAGGAGGCTGCCATGGCTTTTTGCACTTAGTCCTTAGCACGTGGAGCTGGAAGGTCCTCATCTCCTTCCCTGCAAAACCTCCCCGTTGCTGCTGCAGCAAGCGAGCAAGCAAAGCCTTCGCGTTTCTCAGCAATCGCCTTGACTTTGATGAATTGTCTGGCAGTGGCACCTGCTGCTAAGGATATAGATGTACAAGATAAACTAAAAAGCATTTCTCCATAAAGCTGACAACATGGACACGCATATGTCACTACACTAATATGTATTTTTCTTCCCAGCTGATCCAGGTCTTTCACTTTGGTGTGTGTTGTTGCTTTTAAATTCACAATAGGTATAAAATGCTCTGGGACCATTTGCAGTGCAATCCGATCTGTTCAAGTAAAGTTTATTGTCCTAATTTCCACTTGATGCATATTTAGTTGAGGATACTTAGATTACAGGATGTGTTTACCTTGTGTTAAAGCAGTTCACATGTTAGAAGAACTGAGCAGAGAATCTTGAGATATCTAGATCACAACAGAGATCTGATGACCCTACCTTAGTAAACTAAAAAATCCAGAAATAAATTAATGGTTTGAGGAAGTGATTGCAAATACGCTGCTTTTCAGTGTATATTTAAGAGCAGCTTCTGAAAAGTTTTTAAACATTATCCTAGATAAGTAACTCAAAGGCCTGCATCTGTCCTACAACAAGCCCAGTCCTCATAAACTCTCATCTTCTATTACTTTAGACCCAACTTTTAAAGGTATTTTTAGCTTCATAACAAATTCAGGAAGAGCGAGGTACCTTTACGTCTTTCCAGATCTGAGTTTTAATTTTTTTTTGTTCTCCAACAGACATGCTGTGCTCTACAGAAGTGCCTGTTCCATACTGGCATGCCACTTAGAGCAGCTTGCATTTTACTCATCTAAAGCCCTTTCCCATGAACATTATTCTGCTTGATTTCCATTTTGTTACCTATGTGTACACAGCTGCCAGGAATATTCCTCGTAGGAGCGTGCCCTGCAGGCTCACCCATGGGTCTCCATCCTGCAACGTGCTGAGCCTTTCCAGAGGTGCTTAGCCCTTATTTCAACTCTTCCTGACCCCATGCTCCTTAACCAGACATCCCTTGCTGTTGTGCTCAGTTCCCTCATATGCCAGCACCCTGAACTGTTTCCCACACAGGTTCAAATTATAGTATCTCCTGGCAGCACAACGGGCTTTGTGCTGGCAGAGGGAAGCTCACAGGCAGAAAGGCCTCCAAGATCTGCTGCTTGTGTGCCACCTCCTGGCATACCAGCACCACACGGTTACGTCCTCCCAGTACATCAACCTAACAGCATGGCAATATGCTAAATACAGAAATTGTTTTAGGGATATTTGTAATATCATCCTGCTAAAGATAGAGAATTCTTGTTAGAGGGGAGAAGATAGCATACACTATTAACAAAGTTTTTATCTGACCTTGCTCACATACCTCTTGGTTGCTGGCATTTCCTCCTACATGCCATGCCCTGCTTCATATTCAGAAATGAGGTGTGTAGGGATGTGCCTGCTGACGGAGCTAACTATTTTACCAACTATAGCAAAGACTTAGTATTGCACAGCACAGTGCTGGCTGGAAATAATCTGGAAAGCACGTGCTCCAAAATTCCCATGGAGAACGTGAGAATGCCGGGCGCCTGCCGGCTCTGCTGCTCTTCCTGCACCGCCCCAGCTGCTCCACTGCACTTCTGAACTCAGAGCGGGAGTGCTTGCGCTCGGGAGCACAAAAGGGCCCAGCCAAGCCTCTCTCTCTAGATCGTGACAGGCAAAAGGCTATTTTAAATGTACTGCTCGTCAGGCAGGAGAAAGTCTCAACAAGTTACACTCTGGAGCCTGCAGAAGGCAAACCACCCCCCTCAAATGTGTATTGAGCCCAGCTCTCTGTTCAGACTCTTGACAGGCAGCGCTTGCAAGCGCCAGGAGTGTAAGGACAGGGCACAGAGCTAGCGGTAGCCTCTGGGGTATAAAGTCCCAGCCGCCAGCAACATGTGGCTCAGGAAATTCCTGAGCTGCAACCAGTATTTTTATGTTTAAAAGTTTTCAACAGATTTCGTTAGCATAAAATTGTGTAACTGTTTGCAGTATCCACGACATCCTGCAGCAGCAAGTTCCTCAGGTTAACTAGGCACTGTGTGAAAAACTACTTCCCGTTTTTGCATTTGCCACCTTCCAGTTCCATGTGTTGCCCTACAGCTCCTGCGTTTCATGAAGCTGAGGATAAGCAATTATTTCTGAATCATTTTTCCTGTTATTTATGACTGCTATTCCAGCTTTCTCCCCTGCCTTGTGACCAGGACCTTAGCTGAAAAAGCAAAAGCCCTTGGGGGAACTGCAGCCACTGCCTTCTATAGAGAACAAAGGACATTAATTTCCACATCAAAACATATGATCCCACAGAATTAGAGAATCACAGGATTGAGGAGACCTGAAAAGATGCCACTGTCAAAGGTCCGAACAGGTTGGACCCACGTCACCCCAGGCAGCCAGCCACTGCATCGGCACTTAGTGCCCAGCCAGGGTGCATTTTCCCCAAACTGTCTCAGCTCTGCTAGCGCTGGATTTTTTAATATTAATAAACCCAGATCTTGTATTCTCTAACTTCAGCCTTACTTCTTGCCCTAGGCATATAAAGAATAGCTCTCCCTTTCCTCTTTCCAGCAGCCATTTCCACGTTTGCAAACCAGCATTACATTTCCTGTGCCCCCTCTCCTTTCCTGAAGATTTCCAGCTGAACTCTTTCCTTTTAGACTTCATTGCTTAGGCCGTGATCATTCTCACTCTACTCATATTAATTCGCTGACTTATTCCACATCTTTCAACAGAAGCTCCCCAAACCTGAATGCGAAGCAGCTCCTGACTGAGGCTGTCCCACATGCCAAGCCGAAGGATCATTTTGCAGACCCTGTGGAACAAGCCTTCTACTTTTGCACTGCAAGATGGCTTTACCTTTTGAGGCATCACCGATTTTCTGACTTGGGTTTACCTTTCAATTTACAATAACCCTCAGACTATCTTCTACAAAACTATCTGTGGTTAGACAGTTGATCATTTCTCAAGTGAAATCCATCGTATTTATCTTTTTTTCAAACTATATCTCTAACCTATCAACATCATTTTAGCTACAAAACACATCTTGTCTCTCACCCACTCCCATCACACGAGCAGACCAGGACTGAACATCACTTATAACAAAGGATGTGAGGAAGCAACAATTTTCAGATTCTAAAAGAATATGTGAAAATTTAAGTTATCAGGAAAATCAAAGTCTGAAGCACCTTCGATACCCTCACCTCCAGTATCACAGCCATGGCTCATCTCTAATGGGGTTTCAAAGGATAATTAAATCTGGACAATTTGGCCAACCATCTGAATCTTCACTTATCACCTTAGCTGACAGCTCTGGCAGATAGTTTGCAGTGTTGTAATTCCTAACACAAAGGGCGCGTAAGATCAGGGCCCATAGGCCGAATACTTTGGATAGCTTTCGTTGCCTTATGCACAGTAGGCGAAAAATGGCATTGGATAAAGTGCTGCAGCTAGCAAAGACTTCCTCGGGTTCTTGTTATTTTCGGCAGCTCTGGTATTGGTACAGTTACACCAGCAGTTTTGCCATGTCACTTCTTTAAAATACCCCTCCAACTATTTTAGTGCAGTGCTGACGACTAACCTAATGTCCTGCAACATATTTCCCAAAGTTCACTCCAAGCGAACTTCCCAATAGGGAAGATGCAGGGAGGGCAGCACATGGGGAGACAGGATTACTGCATCTATTCTTATCCTGGGACTTCACACAATTTTAAGGAGGTTCCCAAAGTTGTCTGCAAGCCATATTCTCATTTTGTAAAAGTACAGTATTAAGAAGGACACCGAACTCCTGATTCCAAAACGAGATGCGGCCTCTCAAGAAAGGCAGCACTGACAGTGCATTTTACAGCCTCAGAGAAGTAAAAATGACATTAGCACATCCTAGTTATGAGAGCAATTGGATTTTATAACCACAAATATCTCTGTTGTCAAATTATCTTCATTATTTGGATTGGAGTTGGAAAAGCAAGAAAATCAGATGACTCATTTGTCAGCAAGGCTCAGGCAGAACCCAGGGCTGCGCTTTACATAAAGAAATTAAGGAAATTAAAAGTATATAGATTTTACAATTGCTGACATTTGCTAGTCACCCTATCACAGTACCTAACATTATACTAACAGCCTATTTCATGAAATTAATTTCTACAGTTTTACTCATCTTCTGCATCAGTGATGTGCTTCTCACTTTACAAAGTTGTTCTGTCCACGTGCAAACATTTCCTATTCGTCTGCTACAGACCAGGCCCACAACCCGGGAGCTGCATGAGAAAACTGTATCCTCTGCCCTGAATATCAGCAATGTGCTGGAAGAAAATTTAAAAAATCAGGCACACGCGTCTTTAGCACTTGCCTTGCTGAAGTAACGCAGTGTACAGGGTCATGCCAAACTGTGAGGCTCCTGTAGCGCAAGTCCCTCCAGGTGGTACGCGGGGTAGCGCAGGTGTAGGTGCCCGTGCTGTGTGCGAGCTGCCAGCGCGGCAAAGACAGGCCCACGGCCGGGCAAAGCAGCCCGGGGCGGCCAGGCACGAGCGCGTAGGCCATGAGGGTCCCTCAGGTGCGCGCAGCTGCCTCACGGCCTAGAAAGCCAACAGACCTGAAGGCCGAGCGTGGCCGAGCGCGTACCGGCTACGGAGTCGCGGAGTGTCGCCCTGGGCACCCATGGAGCAGACGACCCGCGCGCACAGCTGGCGTGGGGCCTTCCAGCAACACGAGTTCTAGCTCCCTGCTCTGGAGAAGGATCAACCGGTTAGTCAGCCCACAGGGCACGCGAGAAACTTCAGGAACTTCACTGATTTCTGAAGGTCCTAACAACAGCCTGGGGGATATACGCCTTGGAATGGAAAAAAAAAGGAAAAGAAGTTTTTAAAGGGAATGGTGAACACAAACTTCTCTAAGAGCCTAGCAGCACTTTTAAATAAAAGTCCTCACTCCGAGTACAAAATTCTCTTTTTCATTAAACTGGGTCAGATATTAAGCCCGTTACAATAGTCACCTGAACCCTATCAGAAAAGGATTCCAAACAACTCAGATTCCGTGCCTCAACACAACAGTTTGGACTATCAGAGAAGAGAACTTGGAGGTATGCACCATGCTTTAGGTAACAGCTCTAGAAAGTACTCTTGTAGGAAGGCTTTGGAAGAGTACTAATTATTTATCTAGTTATTATCTAAATTCTCAGGTGGAATTTCCAGGCTTGAAGATTTCTGAATCAAGCAGAAGACGACCAAGATGACCTTGGATCCAAAAATCAAGGACAAGATTTACATTAAAAAAAAAAAAAAAAAAAGTGCCCAGATGGGAATTACCAGCAAAACCTTCCAGTCAAAATGCCTCGTTCCAGGTCTCTGAAAACTTTTATTGTGCAAAGCTACAAATCTCTGTAAAGCTGAATTCACAAAGAGCTACTTTTCTCCCCCCCCCCCCCCAAGCCTTCTTGGGTTTAGCGAGAAATTTTGCATGGTTCAGCAGATTTTTAATTATTCACAGCCAAGCAAGTAAACTCCTGCTGGAAATCAAAATAGGAAAGCATGGTACCTTGCTGAGACTGTACAAGCAAGACGGGTCCCTCCCAGAGTACCAGCGGCGGCGGGCGCAGGCTCATGTCGCGCGCTGGCGGAGCTCCCTCGGCTGCTCTCGCGCAGACTGAGCGCTCAGCCCTGATTCATGATTTCAGGCTCCAGCCATGGAATGCAGCCATTGAAAACCCAGGACTATTTTTACCCTCGAGCAGCCGCAGTATTTCTGTCCCATAGAGACTTCTAAAGCTCATGCCTTACCCTAAACACACACGCACGCCCTCAATCTAAGCAGCTAAGATGCATGGTTCCCTGGTATTTAGTGTGGTTTTTGAGCTGCACAGTTGCTGTCAACAGGACAAAGCAGCTCAGACCCTGGCATTATTGTCAGCCCTCAGAAGTCAGCTCTTTGATCCCAGTTGTCAGAATTAGAAATTCTTCAGAAATGTTTTGCTTCAGGAGGTAAGATTAGCTCAGGGCAACGAACATCTCTACAGTTTGCCTTGCAAACCACCAGCCCCGGTCTGCATTTAACAAATGTGTAACAACACCTTCAGCTGACAGATTGTGGATGCAAGTGAAGTTGCTGCATACCTAATCTTTACTTTTAAGAAAAATAGAGCCACCAGGCAAAGGCAGATCCCCGAAAATTCACAAAGCAGACAGCAATATCCAGAAATATTATGGATTGTCTGAAATTAATAATAAGCACCAAATCAGAGCTCGACAGCTAATTTTTCAAGATTATATAGAGGACACTGAACACTAGAAACTTTTACAGTGGTGCTGTCTTGAACCTAATGGAGCCTATAAATGGCATCAGGAAGAAACATAATATATTCTCACAGTAGAGGGATAAATAACAGTAAAAAAACTTTTTTGGACAATCCACTGTAGTCAACCCAATATACAAAAAAAAAAAAGTTCCATAAAGAAGCACAAAAAAGTGAATTACCAGCAATAGTCAATATTAAGTTTTTTCTCTGGAAGTATC
>VZSG01000988.1:207258-217743 GCA_013398315.1 Nothoprocta pentlandii
TATTTAACAAACTTTGCTTCCCACCCCCTCTTTCTTTCCTCCTTTTTTCTTTCTGAAAATAAAGGCTATTTGCCTCACTTCTGAAAATTAGGACAATGGAACACATCTTCTAAGGCATTTCCATGTGCAATCAAGAAAACAAAAGTGATTTACAATTTTGGCTAAGTGCTCTGTTTCTTTGTTAAAAGGAGAAGTGCTTTAAGCTTAGCTTTCGAACTGACAATGCCTTTGCACTCGCATTAAGCTAGAAATGCAACTAAAGATTCCCACAAACAGGCACTCATTTCTCCTATGGCAGATTCAAGTGCCAGTGGTTGCAACTAGCTGTCATCATCCTGCATCAGAAATGCACACTCACTAGAGAGGAACAGCCACGTATACAGCAGCAGCCAGACGGGCAATCACAGCACAGGAGAGCTGCTAATTGCCAGTTTTGCTGATCACAAGCCTCAGCCTCATCTGCGTTCTCGCAATTTCAACATTATGCTCAATACCAGGAGAAGCTTTTCCTCCCTCCCTGGGATACGATATTTACAGCATCAACTTGATTCAGGTGGCAGAGACCAGGAACTGATTTCACCTGTACTGATGCAAACCTAAAGTGCAAGCAAGGAAAAGCACAAGTTACAACATTGGTACTTACTCCTGTCTCCACGAGGAAGAAAACTGCAAGCAATATCTTTCAGCCCATGCTTGGGGCTTGCACTGATGCAGTCACATTGCTTGACAGCTCCCTAGCAGGACTCAAACAATTATCACTATATGCCTTGTTTCATTTACTATTCCCTAATGGGCTACTTCAAACAAAGATACTAGACTAGACAGAATTTTTATCTAAGACCTGTGGGTTTTTCTTTTCCCCCAGGAATATCAAAGCTGGCAATACCAAGCTCTTTAATATATGTTATCTCAACTGGTGGCCAATACAACTACTGGCTTTTAATATTGTCTATAGCATTAGGGGCACTGATTGTGTGCGTGTGTAAAAGAATTAATGAAACCTGAGGGTATGCGTTGGATGCTGTTGCACATGTTAGCAGGAAAGCTAAATTCTACTCATATCAGAAAAATCAAAATCCCTGCAACAATAAAATGTCAAATCAGCAACAGAAAATGCCAACATTTTAAAATCAGTGCTGAAACCCACTTCTTCAAACGTGCTCACCTTTAATTTTGTCTTCTTTTATTGTTACATGTCATTTGTTAGATAATGTAAATGTATCAAATAAGAGCTGCTTACAGAAACTCTTATAGACACTTTCCCCTAAGTCCTTTCTTAGATCACAGGCTGCTCTTTCCTCCTCTTTTTTTTTTTTTCCTTCCCCCCCGTCCCCCACTTTCGTAATTTCACTCTTACATCAAGAGCTAAAAGGACAATATCTTTTTTAATTCAAATTGAAATTGCATATATAAGAAATGCCATTTGACTTTTATGGGTCCTAATAGGGGCCTCCTTCCCCCTTTCCAAAGGGGACAGCTAAGATCCTGATACATTTTGGTATTTAGGAGAATTAGTCATTAGCTCAGTGAGGATTTCCCATGTGCCAGCTCTTCTCCAAATAAACCCAGTAGAATATTTCGTATTTAACCAGGATCTGCCATGCACCTTGGAGTCCTAACCATGTCCAAGCTACACAATAAGCCTTGAAGCCTGAAGACAGAGGACAGCTGCTAGCTGTCCCGTGCTAGCTCAAACCTGCCAGTGTTTGGGGCTTTTTAGTTATGCTTCTAAAACACAATATCTGCCCCATCTACCCACTTCATCTCTCATCTAGCACAAGGTGCTCTTACATGGAGAATCTAAATGGCATATGGACATTAATAGCTTACACACAAGAACCAAGTAATTGAAGGTGTGATTAAAGGAGACACTTGAGCCTTGGTTAACTGCAGTGGGACATTTGTTATTTATCTGATCAACAAATCTGGGAAGGATATCATTCATTGGGAATAGGTTGGTCTCACTGGTTTCTCAGAACTACACCAAGCTGCACTTACTACCCAAGAAAGAAACAGGAGTGATGTATCCAATATTGAGCCAGATCTTGCAAGTCCATTCACCTGTAGCTGAGATTCAAAGGAGATCCAGCAGCAGCAGCAACGAGCTAAAGCTGTCACATAGGCAGCTACTATTTGGAGAGATCAGGTCCCTGGAAAGGGGCGGCCAGTGACAGCAGCAGATACTGGAAGGAGCATCTGAAAGGTGAATGTCAGTGCTCGCCCACTGCATGGATACAAGCCCTGGCAGCCTCGTTCAGACACATATTGCAGCTATCAACAAAACAGAGCAGCTTAACTGCTATTTCTTCTGACATGTAGGCACGTACGTGTTCTCGTCTTCCAAGCATTTACCACCTGCATCAAAGTATTTCTAGGATACAATTTCTGAAAGTCCTCATATGTCATAACGACTCTCCATCAGTATTTTCTTCTAAGTCTTTAAGATTCTAAGAGCTTGTCTCTAGCTGTAACAGTTAACCTACTAAAATATAGCACTCCTCCTGGAAAATCTTCCCAACACATGTCCTTAGGCCAGCAAAGCTGCCAAAACACTGTCACTAATGCTGCACCTAAGCTCGCTTATGCACCTTGCAAAAGCTGCTGACTAGAGAGCAGTTAAATAAATATATATCCAATTCCTCTAGCTTGTACAGCAATGTCTTCTGTGGAAAACAGTATCGTTTTCACAGGAGTACAAACACTTTTTTTTTAAATTTTTTTGCAAGTTTTCTACACAGGAGGCAAGGAAACCAGAAATACATTTGAACATATACTTAACTAAGCAACTACAAAGCCCCATTTTACAAACATCAGAATTAGGGAACTCCATATAGCTGATGGATGAGGCTAGCCGATGCAAAAGATGCCCAAAGATCAAAAAATATATTTCCTCTTACACTGGCTGCAATGCAACTGCAAATGGGAATGCTCTTCTATACTAAAGGGCAAAGTGCTTTCTTTAGGAGGAGACAAACAGGCATTTGCAGCCCCGTATTTCTGAGGCACCCTGCCCGCTCAGCAACACGCTAAGCGAGCTCTCCACCAAAGTCACAAGGAGGATGGTACCACCCTGTCTTCAGTGCAGCTCTCGGCCTCAAGAGAAAGGAGATATTCTCCCTTTACCACAGAACATACAAACACACACACAAAAGCAATACTCCTGCAGATCAGCAAAATAATTTCCAAACATACACGGTTTTCCCTCCACTTACAAAGTCCATTTGGGATCAATGGTAACACAGCAGCGAATGTTCAGCCCTTATTTTGGAGAAATAGGGAAGGAAGCGAATCAACAATAATGAAAGCTGGAGCCATCCAGTGTTGAAGTCTCTGCTACTGAGCCAAAACTCAAACTGAGATCAGAACTGCACTGAGATGAATGCACTTTCCCACTGTGTGGACCATAAGTGAACAGCACTAATCAATTTGCCATTTAGAATAAAATAATTCTGGTATTTTCTCAAACAGCACTGTTCCATTATGATCACAGAGGCTGGTATCCACCTATTTAAAGTTTCCTAAGTTTTTTGTCCCTGTTTCACAGTTCAATGTTAACCTATGCATGTCTGATTCCTTGTAAACATCAGCTTTTCCTAAAACTAGTAATTTGCATTAAAGATGCATCACTGTGGGGAGTCTTCAAGCAGCGCAGATCGGCACTGCAGCTCCTTCTGTGAAAAGCTATGGATTTATCCCCGCTGAGGACTGAGCTGGTGTATTTAAAGGCTATGAGGATCATTAGCCTCACGTAGTTTGCATCACATCAGCCACTAAACTTGGCAATCCCCAGCCAAACACTGGATCGAGTGTTTCTGGAGAGAGAGAGATGCGTGGAAAAATAACAACAAGCGAACATGGAGGCAATGTAAAGGCGACAGAGAGCGATGTGAGTGGATTTCATAATCACTCTCTACCTTTTGCTCCATAATATATAAAAGCTCACTGTCAAGATTTTCTATTAAACCTTTACAACACTAAGATCTCAATGTGCTGGAAATAACCCAATGCAATGCATTGGAAAATTGTTAAGCCATAATCATTTTAGCTAAGAACATCATATTTATGACAGCTCCACCATTTTCATTACAGCTTTGGCAAACATGGAAAGCTTTTTACTCCCCATTTAACAGCTATTTTTGTAGAGACCAGAACTGCTATTAATACTACAGTATTAGAAATTGAAGTTGGATTTTAATAAGAGCTGGTTTCTCCTTGCTTATCTCGGGGAGAAGCAAAAAAGGTTGCGTCCCACCAATTTGTCTGGTGGCTGCTGTGAGAACATATAGGGTATTACATAGAGTATCCATCTGCTTTCTTAACAGCAGCACAAGATAACAAAAAAAATCAGAGATTTTCTCTCAAGATAACAAAACGCCAAACCAGACAAATGAAACTCAAGAAAACAAAGACAGAAAATACAGCTATCTCTGACTTTACGTGGTACATCTGCTGCAACAAAGATCAGCTTTGCTCAAGTCCCTTCTTAAATGGAACTTGAAGTGATGCTGAAGCCTTATTGCTGTCTATCTGTAGTTTCCTATCTGCAATTGCCATCCAAACAGCATCTCTCAACACAGATCTAGCTCATCGGCAGGCCATGCAGTGCTAAGAGATTAAAAGTCTGAGCACTGCTAACCAAGCCAGAGAAAAGAGTTAGCATCAAGGTCAGCACCTCCACTGCCCGTTAAAGACCCTTAAATAACAGTGTACACTGTGAGATCGGCACAGCACGTGAGAGGAGCCTCACTAATAAGCAAACTCCCAAAATAAGAATTCTAAAAGGAAGGAGGTAAGTTATTTGGAATCACAACTGCCGATTCCTGCATGTTTAAGCATCAGATGAGCAATCTTATTTTTGTCCCAGTTTGCCTCTATTAGTTCCCTTGATCCTCTTCTCTTATTCTTCCTATGGCTCTTGATAGTAATGTCAAAACACAATATTGCCAGAGCTGCTGTGTATGGGGTATTTTTAGCCTAACACATACACTGCAATACTACAAAGTAGTAATAATACAACCAGTTTTAGGATTACTGATTTGCAAATGTCCTTCACAACATGGTACTAAGCCTGAAAGCGCGGTCTTCCCGCTGCTGTCACAGACAGTAACAACCAGACGACTACAGTTATCCCACTGTGCTCCCAAAACGGGTGACTGCTTACCGGTGGCTTTTATTTATTTATTTTATTTTAAACCTACAACTCATGAATGACTCAGATTTCCCCGCAGATTCATCTGAAATATTTACAAACGCATGATTTACATAGCCATACTTTGGTAAGACAGAGTATCCCACGTAACGTGGGGCTCCCGCTAAGCGGGAAGCCCAGCTTTTCAGATGCCAGGCTGCCTTCATAAACGCTTTCCAAGGCAGGCTTCTCCATCACGCAGGCAGTCCACAACAGCAAGTGCTCTGATAACCAAGTGCTATCCCAAACAGGTAATGGGGAGGAAAACAAAATGTCCTGATCAAGACAGGATGAGAAGAGCATATAATGTTTACAGGAAGTAAAGACACTCACCTCTCTCTCTGCCACTTGCTTTTGCCTTGTAATGTGGAAATCTGTGTAAAAATACAGAAAAAAAAATTTAAAAAGTCTTCATAAAAAAACACCAGATAAGAAAATTCAGACAGGTCTAAATATATGTTTAAGTTTTATTCATCTCAATACGCATACTGAGATGAACCGTGCTTGAAGAAGTAGGTACATGGTAGGTAGAAGCAAGTCTCCAGTTTGATTTTGAATAAATTATACTGTATTTCCAGCTCTACTTTGAGAATAGCTATAGCTGCGCTGTTTGCTGCACCCTAGGAGCCATTACGGTCCCAGTGGATATCACAGATGTGGCGGGAGAGGGTGAAGAACTAACACAGCACTGCGGCACACAGAAGATGAAAACTAGCAAGATTCAAGCCAGTCACAGAACCCATGTCTGACCACCCTTCCCCTGCCCCC
Source organism: Nothoprocta pentlandii (assembly GCA_013398315.1). Classification (NCBI taxonomy): domain Eukaryota; kingdom Metazoa; phylum Chordata; class Aves; order Tinamiformes; family Tinamidae; genus Nothoprocta; species Nothoprocta pentlandii. Next base: position 213,215 of record VZSG01000988.1, read on the forward strand.
AAAAGCCCTCACTGTCACTCTGAGATCCATCAAATCTCACTTTTGTGTTGAGTCTCAGAATTTTGGTTCCTGCTTTGTTTGGTTGCTTTATTTTTATACAGTTTAAATTTTCAATACCGCACACCATACTGGCTTTTTGTCCTGACCTGGAAGGAGTATGGTCAGTAGAAAGCTGCCCTTGCACTATCAGCATGGATTCAGACCCTTATTTCTGCACTCCGAAGTATTGTAGCACACTGTCAACAGACAGCACCATACATCCTATAAACCCCTGACATGCCTAGATACAACAGATAACCCCACCTTGGGAATGAAACAAGGAGATATAAGCAATACTGTAGCTGAGAAACAATAGCTTTTGTAGCACAGATTTGGAGGTTAAACGTTAGTATATCAATCCTGTTATCTATCCTAGGCTTTCTTTGTATGTAGCAAACCAAGAGGAAGCGCTCAGAAACAAACACACTTGAATCAGCTCAACCATCTGCAGCAATACTCCAGAAGACAAGAGATGTGCAGAGCAAGGCCTGGCCTCCTTTCCAGCCTAGAGGATTCAGGTTTCCAACATTTCTAGAAGTGCAAATTTCTCCTGACAGCCACAAATTCATCTAAAGAGTGATGGCAATTAAAGAAACGTATTCTGTCACACTGCAGGGTTTTATTTTACTTGATAATGCGTTGATATATATACACACACAAAAATGAAAAGCATATTTTGACATTTAAAGCCATCCTAACTTGTCTTGCCACACAGCCTAAGCTGTCAAGAGAAATGTGGGAGTGCTGCAAAGTTTTTAGATAACAACTTCTAATTAAGACAAAGTTGAATTCTTAACCAAATTAGAACACACAGCTTCTCCCATGCAAACACAAAAATAAAAAACATTTGGCTAGCAGACATTCTTCTGGCCAGTAACTTCCCCAAAGCCACAACTGTGACTGATGCCGCTGCAGTCTGAGTGTCGGCTTGTAAGTTTTTCTTCTCCAGAGACTCCTTTGGTGGCAATCCTCTCTCTGCTTTCAATCTAAAGTCTGGTTTCTGATATTTTCTCTCTCTCACTCTCTGGGAACAGAGGAAGAAGATAGCTTGGATATCAGAAGTGATCTTGGGTGGCACATAGTTCTATGGAGGCTAATTTTACTATCACTAGCATTTCCTGCACTTTTGTAGACTTCCAATTACATACACGCTCCTCACCTACTAAACTCATACACATCATATCACTCATACATATCACTATAAAATTTGTTTTGAAACTTATATAAGAAGAAAGTGTGGACCTTCCCAAGGATACTCAACTGAGGAGGAGCATGTTGATCTAGCATGTATTAAAGAGGACTACATCATTCTATAAATTCAGCAGCACAAAGTATATATCTGATGAGAGGGTGATAAGGAGAACATTTAAGAAGCATTAAGATGATTATGATGGGCCATGAGTGCCCAGCTGGAATGGCTGGCAAGGGCAGCCATCACCTGTCCACAGTGAGGACCTGCAGGACACTGCACGGCCACAAACCATTCCCCTCTGCAAAAGGAAGGAGCTGGGGCTGTAACTCTAATCCTACTCGCCTTGGCTCTCTCCAGTAGCAGTTTAGTAGCTGAAAGCACACACAGTCCTTCAGGTTAGTCATTCCAAAATGAAGTGATAGGGAAAGCATCAAGCTCTTCTCTCTCTTGCCTTTTTTCTTCCCCCCACCCCCCTCCTTCCTCTGTGGTAGACAGAAAAGTCGTTTTTCCTTCCCTTTCTCTCCTTTCCTTCCCTCTTTTGTACCACATAACCCCAAAATTGCTGGACAAATAATATAAAAATAGGGTGAGGGCAAGATCAAAGCTAGCAAAGAAAAGAAGATGGATTCAATTTAAAAAGTCTTCATGAAGGGCTATGTAAACAAGACTAGCTGTGAGAAATATCAGGCGAAAAACAAAAGGACACTTCAAACCTGGAACTGCCCAATGAGAGAAGTGACAGCAGCTACACCTACGTTACGATTTTCGCTCAGGAGCGTAGCTCCGAAGCAACTGTCCCATCGTCCCCACATACTCTGCACTGGTTGCCATCCTGCAGCGGCGCACAAACTCAACCGATCTTTTTTGGATGAAACAAAACCTGAAATAGACCCTATGAAAGTGCTCAGTAGATTGTGGATGCTGATGAGTATCCACTGGACTAACGTAGGGCCAGTCTAAACTGCACGCACAGATTGTGCACCACCTACACCTCCTATCCTGCTCTGGAGATTGACTTCTACTGTGCACTAGTGTTCACTAACAGACGCTGTGACAAATGCTTTGGAGAAGAGAGGACAGCCTTCTGTCAAAGAAGTAGTAAAGAAGGGGTGCAAGAAGACAGCAGAGGGGATGCCTGCTACTGCATTTACCCTGTTTGCATTGTTTATGGATGGATATATTGATATATGTCAGAGACACACCAGTGAAGAAATAATTTTATCTCCCTCTCTCTGCTCATTTCAAAGACCTGCAGCCAGTGTGAAATGAATCTTGACGATAAAAGGGTGAACACGCAAATCTCTTCAGTCCTAAAAGATGGCCAGCATAGAGAAGGTGGTGGAGTTACATTTGCACAGAGTACGTAACTATTGAGGGTTGATTTCCCTACAGAGTTTTTAAAAGCCTGCTTCAGTATGGACGGTTTACAAGGCTGACAATGCTGTCAGCAACCCTCCAAGGAATCAAACAGCACTATGCTAAACGCACTTGTCTGGTTTTCACCAGTTTGTCTAAGTGCACAACAAAGTAGTCCTGAATCCCCATTTCTTCACTATCTTCTTTGTGTTAAACCTTAGCATCTTAATTACACTAATAGTTAATTAATGATTATGCTAATATATTGTCTGTGGAGCCATATGATAAACTGGGTACTGAAAGCCCAGAAGTTTCCCTTTTCTAGGGAGGGGATGTCTTCAACCGCATTGCTGAACCTACACATTTCAGCGTTCCAGCTTCCCCAGTACAGCCTCGGTGATGGTCACTGGGACACAGACAGTAGGGTAGGACAGGTGTCTGCTCAGGCTGGCTTCCCTACTGAGGTCAGTCTTTGTCACCACTTTTCAGAATTGCAACCTGGATCCAGTGATATTTTCATAAATCAGGAGCTGCAGCCTACTCTAAAGACACTTGTTCCATTCTGCAGAAAACAGGTAGAGCTTCCAGAAGAAGTGTCTATCACCTCACAAACGCTGCATCCTGGAAAGATAAAGCCTAAAAAGGAGCTGGGCAGTGACAGCGGCAAGTTGAGAAGTCTCTAAGCTTATAGAAGGTTAACAAAGCTCTCTTTTGTCAGCCTTGGATTGTCTCATTGCAAATTAGTTCTCATGTAGAGAGAAGCAAGAGAAGCAGCCATGGAGCAAAGGGGTGCGTTTGTTTCTACAATGCCTTTTGTTCACGCCAGCAATATGGAAATGCAAGATAAGGACTTCTATTACCCTGAGGCTATAGGGTACATTGTATTCCAAGCTTTTGCCTAAGTTTCGTTAATGCAACATGAGCTGAGCATGCTCAGCAAGAGGAAACTAGAGCCACCGCATTTTCATCGGTACATGGGAAGGTGCATTTTCATAGGTGGGAAACATTTACTATTTAATTCTCTTCCAACAACTTCAGAGACAGCCTGGAGATTTTGCTTGGAAAAAGTGAAATGGAAGAGAAACATAGGCATCAGTTAGCTGAAACCACTCACATTACAACATCATTCAACAAGTCCCCATCTGTATCAGTACTAATTCACTGCTTCAGCTGACCCATCTAAACACTGCAAGCTAAATATATTAACAGGTGATGAAAACACAAAATATATATTCAAAAATGACGACAACAACAGCAAAGGAAGAAGTAATATAACTTTCACCAGAGATATAGCATAGGGGAGTGTAAAACAGGCTGAGGAGGACTTGGAGCATGTGTCTCCCAAGATACAGAAGGAGCATTCCCCACTAAGGCACAAACGCATGCCTTAGATACTCAGAAGGGATGCAGTAATTCCTGAAGGGGTAAGAGCTCCATGTGGCATTTGTAGCAGCTCAGCTTGTCCCATGCAATATTTGAGGGATGACATCAGCAAGCAACTACTTTGCCCCATCTCTAGTCCCTGGAGTCACACGGACATTTCCACCACCAATTCCAACTGCCAGAATAAACGTACCAGAAGTTAAACAGAGAGAATCACAGTGCAGTTAGGACTGGAAGGGACTCCTGGAGATCAACCGGTCCAACAGGTTAAGCTACAGCAGTTCGCCCAGGACCAAGTCCAGTTGTGTTTTAAACATCTCCACAGCTGTAGGCTCCACAGCCTTAGCAACCTGTTCCAGTGTTCAACCATCCTCACAATATTTACTCAATACATTGACTGAAACAGAATATAAAAATTGCTGAAACTCATAGGGCCAGGTTTCCAAGTTTAGTAACTTGCAGACCATACACTTGCACTGATTCGCTCAACCTGAAAGTAGAGTTCACAGTTCAAGTTATATCTCCTTTTTTTTTCTCTCTCTCTTTTTTTTTCTTTCTT
>VZSG01000989.1:12466-49683 GCA_013398315.1 Nothoprocta pentlandii
AAGTTCTTCCACCAGAAGGTTGAATCTTTCCAGGAGGTGCGTGGGGCACACGAGGCCTGCAGGTTTGCGGGAGCATTCGGGAGATGGGGAGCGTTGGGACCCGCGGGTTTGGGGGAGCGTTCGGGAGATGGGGAGCGTTGGGACCCGCGGGTTTGGGGGAGCGTTCGGGAGATGGGGAGCGTTGGGACCCGCGGGTTTGCGGGAGCGTTTGGGAGATGGGGAGCGTTGGGACCCGCAGGTTTGCGGGAGCGTTCGGGAGATGGGGAGCGTTGGGAGCTGCAGGTTTGCGGGAGCGTTCGGGAGATGGGGAGCGTTGGGACCTGCCTGCAGGTTTGTGGGAGCATTCGGGAGATGGGGAGCGCTGGGAGCTGCCGCAGCGGCCGCGCTCGGCCGCGCAGGGGCCGGTGCCCGCGGGCAGCTCCGTGCCCGTCTCTCCGCAGCTGTTTGACCAGGGCGCCGACGTGGTCATCAACTGCACCGGGGTGCGCGCGGGGGACCTGCAGCCCGACCCGGCGCTGCAGCCCGGCCGCGGGCAGGTCATAAAGGTGAGACACAGCCTGGCTCGGTCCTCATCCCCAGCAAAAAGCACGCGTGTAAAAACCGCCTGCCCGCCGGCCTCGGGGCGGCAAACTGGCATCGCTTCCCGCTGCGGTCGGGATCGCCAGGCTTCGGCTGTTTCCCCTCTCGGGAGGGAGGCCAGACACTTAACAGTATTGATAAAAGGATAAAAAAAAACTCACCTGGTGCTTTGTGCTGTGTCCCTGGCGTCCGTGTGACTCTGCCCGCCTCGCCCCCCAGGTGCGGGCTCCGTGGGTGAAGCACTTCATCATAACTCACGACCTCGAGTCGGGAATCTACAACTCGCCCTACATCATCCCGGGGTAAGATCTGCTCCGCTTTGGCCACGAGGAGGGGTTTTAAGAGCTGCATTTCTGGCGATCGGTCACTACACACAGCGCAAGTTGCGATCCCCTTGGCTCCAGAGGGGGTTATCCCAGGGGGTATCCCAGGGAGGTATCCCTGCTCCCAGTCCCATCCACAGGGAGTCTGCCATGGGGCTTTAGCAAGCCCAGGGCTCCCGGGATGGTCACATTCCCCAGGGTCAACACCAGCGCTGGGCTCTGGGGGCCGAGCAGCCAACCCGGGAGCCGCATCACGAGGGTCCCCACGGGTCCCCATGTCCCCCGCGCGTCCCGCCGCAGGAGCGAGGTGACCGTGCTGGGAGGCGTGAACCAGCTGGGCAACTGGAGTGAGGAGAACAGTGCCCAGGACCACAGAGCCATCTGGGAGAGCTGCTGCCGGCTGCTGCCTGCGCTCCAGGTGGGTGTCTGAGCCCCGGGCGCCGGCTCATAGGAGGCTCAGACGCACACAGAGCACCCTCAGCACACGGGGGGACATGGAGGAGCTCTCCGAACCATCACTGCCCGTGCTCAGAGACGTGCCAGTGCTGCTGCGCGCGCAGCGAGGACGGCCTTTGCCCCTGCAGCGCGAGGCGGCCCCGCGAGCGGCTGGCACCGTGCTCCCGAGCTCTGCCCTGCAGGATGCACCCATCGTGGAGGAGTGGAGCGGCCTGAGACCCGTGCGGCCCAGCGTTCGCCTGGAGAGGGAGGCCGTCGGGCCCGGGCGCTCCGAGGTACCGCGCCAGGCCGGGGAGGCTCCGGCAGCAAAGCTGCTGCTTCCCTCCAGAGCCTCCTGGAGCTCTGTGCAGGGAAAGGCAGCTGGAAAACGGGGAGTTTGGGGCCACGCGAGATGAGCAGCTGGGGGCCCCTCCCGGCTGCTCCCCGTGCCGACCCCTTCCCGCTCCCGCAGGTGATCCACAACTACGGCCACGGCGGCTTCGGCATCACCATCCACTGGGGCTGCGCCATGGCCGCGGCCCGGCTCTGCGGCAGCGTCCTGCAGGAGAGGCTGCCGCTCCGCGCGGCCCGCCTCTGAGCTGCCCGCCGTCCAGCCGCCCCGCTTTAGCAGCCGTAGCTTAGGAATCGTAGGAGGAAAGCAGAGGCAAATCACCCGTGGCTGTGCCCCGCTGGCAGCGCCGCGGCACCCTTCCGCTCGCAGCACGTGGCTGTTCTGCGGCCGTCACCGACCTTCCCTCCGCCCCGGCCTCGCTCGGCTTGTGCCGAGGGAGAGCTTCAAGATACAGACTATTGATCTGTGGTGAGTTGTGCTCGTGGCCAGGGATCTGTCTGCAAAGGGCGGGCAGGGCCCGGCTCACATCGCGGCTGCGGGTCCTGGGCGCGAGGGGCAGGAGCTGGAAGGCACCAGCGACCCCCCCGGCTGCTCAGGCTCCCGGCTCCTAATGGGATTTGCCAGCTCCCCCAGGAGGGGAAAGCTCCTTAGCGGGACAGAGCTCCTGGGAAGGCAGCACGGACCCAAAAGCAGCTGCTTTGGCTACAGTCACTTTGTGAGGTTCACGCGGGGACAGGAGCCGGGGCTGCAGCACCTGCTTAGCGTAGCTGTCTGGCAGAGGCAGCGCCCGGCTCCCTAAAACAGGCTTTCCGAGCGGTGCTTTTAGCAGCAGGAGGAGGACGTTGAGGCCCCTGCGTTTGCCAAATTCTATATATAGCAGAGAACATGTGCGAAATAGCTGCAGTCGCCTCCAGAACTACTGCCCGCACTTGAGCTTCCCGTCGGCTCAGCCCGGAGAGGCGCCGGAGCAGCAGCCGGAGCCGCTCGCGGGCACCGCCGCAGCCCCGGCTCCCGCTCCCAAAGCTGTCCCGCATGGAAAAGGCTCGGAGCCGAGGGCAGCCTGCCCAAGGCGGACGTCGGGACGCGAGGCTGCCTGGCAGAGCGGCTCCCCCTCGGACCCGCAGCTCACCTATAATTGTGCTCACCCCAAAGCCACGAAATCCAGGGAGGGGGAAACAGGGGCAGTAGCTGGAGGCAGGGCCTTAATGAATAGCATTAAACCTAACGGTCTGTGATGTCACCTCAGTGGAAACCGCTGAGCGGAACGGCAGCCGCTCCGTTTCACCCATTCTGCCTACGAGGTGCTGAGGATGGTGCTGTCTGTCCATCCATCCACCTGTCCCGCAGCAGAGGCCACTTCCCAAGGGCTAACGCTGGCTAGGCCGGGCGAGAGGAGGTCCCGGGGGCTCAGCCAGAGCCCAAGGGCAGCGCGGGGCACGGCCACGGATCCTGTCTTGGAAAACATAAGTAGAAAGGATTAGGTGGGGAATTTTATTTGCATTCTGCTTTTGCTTATTTTCTTGTCACCACAGTTTAATAGAGGCAGCAATAAAAGTTGTATTCAAAGCTCCCTGGGCACATTGCTTTCTCTTTTCCTAAAGATTCTGCATTGTGGGAAGAAGGGCTCTTGGTCTCCCGAGAGCCAAACAAACCCGAAACTCCGCAGCGGGAAGCCGGGCGCTCGCCCTGCCACGAGCAGCAGTTTGGGAGCCCGGTACGAGTCCGGTCGGGCGCTGAGCTCGAGCCTGGAGTTACAGGGAAGCTGCTTCATATCCCGGGCAGCCCCAGCTGGTGGCCCGGGGGACAGGAGCCCCGGGGACCCCAGAGCTTGGGGAAACACCGAGCGCCTACGCACCGTGATCCAGGCCCTTCCGCAGCTCCGGCTGCTGCCGCTCCCAGCAACGGGAATCTCCGCAGGGGCCGAGTCCTCGGAGCAGGAGCCAGGGGAACCCTCCAGCCAGGACAAAACCCAGGCACTTACTGCCCCTGCGCAGCAGCCTCTGGGACAAGAGCCTTTTTACTGCAAAAACTATTTATTTATTCAACATAAAATATCTAGTGTGGAATTCACCTATCCAGTGTTGCATCAGTAACATAAGAACAAAAGGAGTATTTTACAACAAGCTTCATATACACAAAGTTTTTAAACATTAAAATGTACCCAGCTTAGAAACTGTACATTCAAACACGAGAAAACATTCAACGTTCTTCCGGCAAGCAGTTAGGAACACAAAATCATTCCGTCAAAGCACACTTGGAGAATCACTTTTCCCACAACAGCTTGGCACATTAATGTATTGGACAGCGAACAAATCTCTGAATCACACAGTCCTGTTTGCTCTCAATTTTAATTCAAAATTACCTCTCTTTAGTGTTTTAAATGAAGCTACTATAGTAATTCTTTCATCAGTGAAAAATACTCGACAGTGTAAAACAATCTTTGGAAGCTTATTATATACATCAACGGTGCTGCCATATTAACAAAATATGACTTGTGATTATTTATAGGCTATTGTGCAGCAGCCAAGTGTTCTTCAGCTTTTTCAGTGAACGCTCTAAAATGTCCTCTATTAGTGACGATTTCCAGGACTTGCCAAACCTGAGCTTAGCTCTGTCTCTCAAGCAGCCCCAGAGGCTCCTCGGGATTTTGGGGATGCGGGATCAGCTGCCAAGGGCAGATCCAAAGCCCATGAATGTCACTGGAAAGCTCAGACTCCAGGGAACTCTGGATCATGCTTTAGGCATCGCTGTCCTTAAATCAAAAGCCTGGAACATGAAGCTGTCTCAGCAGGGCCGAGCTCAGCATTCATAGCGTTATATACTTTTTTTTTTCTCTTTTCAATGCAGAATTTATATAAAGTGAAAGGCAAAAATGCTTCCATTTTCTCTTTTTAATACTGTAAATGTCACAGGTTTAAACCGAATTACTCAACAGGATGAAAAGGCTTTGCATTACATATACATCTACCTGGGAAATATTTTATTTGAAGTATACATATGCACCACTTTATTAGATATATATACTTCAGCCAAAACCGAGTGCAGACTTTGAAGGCCATGGCAATGCAGCCCTTTAAAACTGTTGAATAAAAGAAGGAAGCCAGGTGAGCACATGGACCCTGGAGAAGCAGAATTTTGAGGGAGTTACTGGGTAATGGGCACCCCAGTAGCAGGGCTGGGAAGGACCCAGCTGCACAGAGCGCCCAGGGCAGCCTGGCAGAAGGGGGGACACGGGGGGTATTGGGGGTACTGGGGACACAGTCCGGCTCTTCCTGCAGACCAGCCAGGCCTGGCCTTCCTGGGGCTTCTGCACGTGGGGCAGAGACAGAGATAACGAAGCTCAACCCGGAGCCGCAGCCTCACCAGGCACCCGGAGGTGGGATCCCCTACGGAGCCCCCAAAGGCTGCATTACATTTTCCTATGACTGAAAATGAAACACTTGCCCAGATCGACTGCTTCGGGAGTCCTTTGCAGTCACTGGCACAAAGCAGCAGATGCACAAGTCACTTCAGTGCCTTGTCAAAACATAACCTTTCCCAGCAGAAGATACCCACACACACCATGTTAACAATCTCTTTGGCCTTTCTTGTTAGTCTGAGGTTCCCCAGGCTCTTTAAGGAATCACGCACTTGTCCCTTTCCTTCAGGGCTACGTGCAGCCTAACACCTCTTGGATAACACATCTCACACTGCACTACAGTGTCACAGAGCCCCAGTGAAAGCTGAACCCTGCCTGTGCTCATTTGTTGTACACACGCACGGACTATGGACTCAGTGACCTATTCCAGCCCCGGAGAAAGGGGACCTGGCTCCCAGAATACCTTAAATATTTCACAGTGCAAAATTTGTTGCACTCTTACCTATATTTATGACACAACCGACCACATATATTAAAAACGTATTGCTTCCCTCAGCTTGGCGATTAGCATTTAGTCCATCTCACTTGCATTTGGTTGTGTTCCATAGTTTGGATTCCTGAAAATAAACCGAGACGTGTGGATGAGGAAGATCTCCATTTCCTCCCTGCAGGCCCACAGTCTCCGAAACCTGACAGATTTCTGACAAGCAAGAAGTGCACACAGGTATGAAGTGTACTTGGCCTCACCTGAGCTCCGTCACCTCTGCCAGCAAGAGCAGCAGCACCCAAGTCACCTCTGGGGCAAGATGCGAAGGAGCCAAGACGCTCGTCTAAGGATGGTTGTGGTGCAGCTCTTCCCGGGATTCCTGATCCCAGCCACATTCCTGGTTGTGGTGCAGCTCTTCCCGGGATTCCTGATCCCAGCCACATTCCTGCATTACCAGCTTGACCTCACAGTCCACGTACAAGCTGCAGCTACTGAAGAGCTCTGCCTGGCTGTCGGGAACCAGCTTCTGGCCGGAGACACGTGAAGGCAGCTCCATCCAATGTGCTTCGAGCAGCTGTTCACATTGAGGCGTCTGTATCGAGAGTTTTGGCCACGCCGCTGCAGGACACACGTAGGAAACGGAGCAGAAACATGTGGGCCCATGCAGAAAACCCCAGTTTGCGTCTCCACGCGCAGGGACAGCTGAAGCAATCCTCACCACATGACACCCTGGAGTGCTCCGTGTTGCTGGCAAACTCAGAGAAGTCAAACTCTGCTCCAAACCACTGGAATTTATATTTCTTACAAAACATTCCATCCTTGCAGCAAATACCACTTCTCACTGATGCAAACTACCTGCCTTGGATGGGAGAAACATTCAGAAAACGGGTGCCAAGCAATCTCTTTTGCAGTGCCTTAGTTCCCAAGGAACAGAGCTCGTAAGCAAGGGAACTATAAAGCGGTGGTTGGTTGCTGTTATCACATTTCCTTGTGGTGCCTGATGGCTAAAAAGTGCAAGGCAGGTATCTAATTCATAAAATCTATTCTGTAGTGTATGGAATCCACCGTATTCAATGCCAGGTACACAATAAATATTAATCTTTTGCTTTTAGGCATCAAGAGTACATTATTTTAGTTACAGCTTATACTGAGTTGCATTCAGTTAGCTATTTGCTTGACACGGGACATTTTAAGCTGAATAGCTGACCATGCAAGCACAACAGACTTGAGAAAAACCCCTCCTGCTAAACTTGAAATGATATCTGGATCAAATGCCTCGATACAGAAATGTATTTTTTTATGAGCAAAGAGCAGTCAAAACACAACTTGCTTTGTTTCGACCCCAAGTTCCTGCAGTGTGGGACATGGCAGTGACAGTAGGATCCGCTCCCTGTGACCAGGGCTTGGTTTTCTGGGAAACACCTCGCTCGCACCAGCCGTTCTGCCGGCAGATTTCATGTCCCGTCATTCCTGTGATCCAGAGTCCGACCTGGCGACCCCGGGGGAATGAGATCCTCTCCCGACCATCTCCTGTCCCCATTCCCGGTGGCTGGACTCCTGCAAGCCCCGACCTTTTGTTTCGATGGGCAAGAAGCAGGAGGCCAGAGCTGCCAGCAGGCAGCAGCTGCTGTAAACGGCCAGCGTTAAGTAGACCGAGGATTCCAGCATCACCTGCGGGAGGAGAAGGGCAGAGAACACAGGAGAGCGCCCTTGAGCCTGGCACAGAGAAAAGAGCAAACGCACCCCACAAACACTCACGTAATGCTAGGAATTTTAACTACTCTATCGGAAAAAAAATCTAAATATTTCCAATATACCTCTTCAAAGATTACACATAGCTTCAAACACTAATAAAATATCCCAGACAACAGGTGCCATCAGTGCTGTTGCCCTGATGTGTTGGGCAAGAGCTAAGGAAGCAGTTCAGGAGCTCTCAAAGGAGCCAGTGCCTGGATCCTTCTCCATGAGTCTCTTCCTGAAGAGTTAGGTTCTTAGGAAGAGTCTCCTGCAAGAGCAATTTTCCATCAGGGCAGCAAGAGCTTCTTTAACCTGAATTATGTTTTCCCCTCTGCCTAACATCTCCTTCTTCCTAAATCCAGTTTTCCTTTACATTGTTTTTCACAATATCCTTTCCTATCACCACATTTGACTGATTAACAAATGTAAGAATTTGATTTTTCCAGCTAGCCTTCTGCAGAGCCGCTGCAAGGCTCCCAAGCCCTGTCCATGCAGAGCCCAACCCCTCCAAGCCTCCTGTCTGGCTCTTTCTGCCTCCTCCCAAGGTTTTTAGCCCACAGGATCTCTTACTTTCTGCCACCTTCACACACCCACAGTCTCCAGAGGAGAGGGTTTTTTTTACCTGTGCAATGAACGGGGTTATGAGGGCTCCCACTCTGGCCATGCCACTGCAAGATCCCAGGCCTAAAGCACGAGTGGCCGTTGGATAAACCTGTGAATAAAACATCAGCCCATTAATCCAATGGGAGAACCTTCTTTGCCCTCCCAGTCTCCTAAATCAACAGATATCACTAAGTGGTACTAGAGAAACTTCCGCTAGACAGTTACAATGAGGTCATGAACTTATATTCAGAGTTAGGTCCATTGTGAAGACTCCATAAAAATGGACTTTCCCACCATGTTCTCACACCCCTTAAATATTCTCATGACAAAAACAACCTCCTTACCTCAGGAGTGTAAACATAAGCAGCCTGAAATCCTCCTGAAATAAAAGCTCTTGCAATGAAGAGCAGCACAGTAAGAACATTCCTGTGAGAATAAAAAGGAGAGCAGTGGTTGGGATTGTTCTATACAACCTGTTTGCTTAACTTGGAGGCAAGTGCAATAAGGAAGCAAATTTTGTTAGAATCCTTATTTATTTTTAAATGAACACTGTATTTTTTTCTGGACTTTTAATATAGCAATGACGCCAAACAACCTGCATCCCCACAAACCCAGCAGTTTTGGAGCTGTACTCATTCGAGCTGACAGTTGTGGCCCACTGAAATAAACAGCACATGCCTAAGATATGAGCAGTGCCAGCAGAAACCAGGCTACATCAGAAAGGCACCAGACTGCATATTTCCTTTCAAAAGGCACGTAGTTAGGTATCACTTAAATATCTGTAATTTTGTAGGTTTGTCTATTATTTATATAGTACCTGAAAATGTTCAGTCCAGAGCTCTGCACTGCCTCTCATGTCATTTCTTTGTCCTCCTGCCCAAACTACACCCGTCACTGCATGTGCCACTCAGGCCACATGCAGTCACACACAAAATCCCAAAACTCATTGGGAAATTTGGTATCTTCATGATTCAAGGGCAGAGCTGCCAATAGATTCACCCTTTGGAATACATGCATGAAACACAGGAGCAGTGAAGAACAGCAAAACACGACTCCAAGCTCTTTTGAAAGTCATGCCCCACGTGTCTGCCACAACACCAAGGTCACCAGCCGTGCTGTGACCAACTTCTGGGTTGTGTCAGTTCTCTAGACTGTCTTCTAGGTAAACTTCTGCCTCACCCGTTTGGACCTCCTGCTTCTCATATAACTGCATCTCAGCACTAAGACCACTCGTGGCAACAAGTGAAGCAGCTAAACAGGAGACAGAGGCAGGATGTGGCTGGGAAGCATCACCTTGGAGGTTAGGATAGGGTCCCCCTGAGAAAAGCTTAGGCAATGAATAGCAGACAGCAGCATGTGAAGAAGTTACTTAGGCTCATCATGCAAGACAAAAAAGACTGCCCAAGGTCTTCTCCCTGTTCATATGTAAGCTCTTATTTCCCCCTCTGAGTTAGTCTTTATTCAAAATTATAGGATAGAGAGAATTTCTGCTCTCCTGTTTCTTTAGTCTCCTTACAGCTCTAGTGACAGGATCTAACAGCATCCTCTATTTTTTTTCCAGTAGAACATGACCAGCTGCTGGTTTTTCAAATCACCACTTTGAGTCTTCCTGCCACAAGCAGGAGAGAACATAGATCAATCAGCAGCAGTTGTTAATTGTCTTTGACTCACCTTCCAACACAGAGGAACAGCAGAAGACTGCAAAATGAGAAGACCAGAAAGGACAGGGCCATGGTTTTCTTGCGGCCTATCCGATCAATAATCCAGAGCGTTACTAACACACCTAGGGAAGGAGATGAAGTGACCAGGGGGAATCAAATCATTTATGGATGATATTAACAATAATAATAAAAAAAAGTGATTCAGCCCCCTTGATTTAATTGCTCTTCTTCCTTTGAACATGGGGCATGCTGCTTAGATAGAAGCTGTAGTCAGATTGGCCATTTTAGCTCCATAAAACAATTACCAGTGATTTTATCTGTAAGGATCACATGGGCAGCCAAAAGAACTACAGCTGCTGCTCGTTGGGGATCAATAAATTTATTGGGAACCACCCACCAAGTAGCCTAGGGAAGAAGTCCCAAAGCTGCAGGAAATACACTGGTATTAGGATAGGGGAGAGCATGTTTTATTCTCTGTACTGGTGCCCACTGCAACCATCCTGAGCTACTAGCAAAGAAGCACTGGTGCTTCTTATTGCCACTTACCTGGGAATTCTGACAGGGTTGTCCAGAGCAGATCAGTGTAATCTTCCTTTGTCAGATACTCACAGGTCAGGCTGCACTTTGCTTTAACTGCTTTCCTTTTACTGGAAACTATGAGAGAGAGAAAAAAAAAAAACCAACATAAACATATTTTGAATAATGTCTGCTCTGCTTACCTCCCTCTGCTCCTGCTGGGCTTTTGTTAGTCTTGTCGCTGAAACTGATAGAACAGATGTAGTGAAAAGCCACTGCTGCACAGCAGGTATGTTCTACCTCAGTGACAGAGCTGCAGCTGAACACTTTATAAAAAGTCTTATTTGAGGCAGGATGTGCACAAACATCCTTATCAGAATGAAAACTTTTATTTTCTTGTCATCTGTATAAGTTTAGCTGTTTTTCAGTACAGGCCTATAATGATAGTGAGCAGAATTACCACTTCTAAATCAGTCTCTCCCTAAATAAATAGGGATATTAACATTATACTCTAAGAGGGCTGAACAATACTGTGTCTTTGAAAAGAGCAGTATTTTTAAAGAATGCATGCTGCTTTGATGATGCTAATGAAAGCTAGAGCCCTAATAAGCTATTAGACTGTTGTACACGCTCTGGATCTGCATCCTCCTCTTGCAGTATTACTCATCTTCTTTCCATATTTTTCCAACTGCCAGGCAGTTTTCACTAATCACTTGCATTCTGAATACATCCACGGCTCCCCTAGGGAATCAAACTTTTTAAGCCTCTTCTTGATGCAGTCAAAGCACTTTTGAACGCAGAAACCTTCAACAGAAATGCTGCTGCTTTCCCAGCCTTATCTCTTCTCTCAGCAGGTCTTCCCATCTTGGGAAGCTAGGAGCTCGACAGCAGCAGCAGTTATCTCTATTTCAGAACTAATTAGGCTTGCTGAATTTGGAAACTTACTTTTATTCAATTACCCTTTCCTCCGGAAAGAAGAATACGTTTTCTAGCAGATTTCCCTAGAAGGTTGCATTGCAGTTTTGCAGTTTGGATTCAGAGACACTGCAGGACCTTTCTGCATTATGCAGGAAACAAGGAACAATGAATGAATAATGTTTATAATAAGCAACCTTTTAAAGGCATGTCTTAAAATTTGCCCTGGCAGCCACAGTGTTTTCCAAACTGTCAGCAGAAGGTGATCCAATAAAAGACATCCCATCACTTAAGAGGGCATATTTAGAAAGAAGAGATGGATTAGTACTCACTGCTGCAGACATCCCCGGCTTGGAAGAACTCTGTAGTTAATAATACTAACCCATAATATGAAAAAGCATTGGAAAACCTGCAAGGAAGAAAAGGAGAGAGGAAATTCTCAGCCGGACAAACCTGTCATAAATAACAGGGTTTAAAACTGAACCCACTGTCTACCTCAAAGCTATTTCCTATCAGCATTTAGAAAATGAAAAGGCAATTGGACTTAAAATACTAGTGATTAGGTGGTTTAATAAATTACAAATCAATACTTTTTGTTTTTTTTTTTGAGGAGGAAGTTACTATATTGCAGTGATACTGTAAAGCAGCACCATTAAAAGCCATTTAGAAGTGTGTTGGCAATGAGCCATTTATATCCTTTCTTACCATATAAACCAGAGTAACAATGTGGTCCATCTAAAATGGGGTGTAAAAAGGTCCCTCATTTTCCCTCGGTCTTCCTGTTGGAAAAAAATGGAAATCAGATCAGGGCATTGACATGTCTTCATCAGAGGAATACGGCTTGGGATAATACAAAATACTGTGACATATATGTCTGTTACCTGTACATACCTGTCTAGAAATAATTAATTTTCCCAAAGGCATTGGAGCTCCATTCTCCGTTGCTATCCGTTTTAAAGTGGCAATCGCTTTGTCTTGATTTCCAGATAACACGTCGTACCTGGCGCTCTCCGGCAGCCACTGAGTGTGGAAGCAGATCAGACGCACAGCGGTGTCAAAAACACCCCAACGAACAAGCTGGGGCCTTTCCTTGGGGGCTTACAGAGGGTAATCTCATTGACTCCAGCACACACACGAGAAAGGATTACAGAAGCAATCCGAACTGACTCAGAGAACTATCCCTCTGCCAACTGTCAAAAATAGGTTTTAAGAAACCATAACTTTCACCATAAAGGAGGAATTCCAAATCAAAATCTTCCCCTTCTGTTACCTCATTTTTATTCCTGACGGGTTTGACTAATCTTTTCTTTTTTTTTTTTTTTTCTTTATGTTCTCAATATTATACCTTCTCAGGGGGAATACAAAATATTCAGGGCAGATCACTTAAAATGGGGATTTTTTTTCAAAAGCAAACAAGTTAACATCTGTATAAGTGTTTGCAGGTTTTCCTGAAAAACAATGACAGTGACTAGGGAACACTAAGAGCAGCTCAACACCTCAGTTGGAGAAACGGTTGTGCATTCATCTTCAAAAGAATACCTACAAAACACAGGACAGCAAAGAGCAAAAGCGGGAGGGCAGAAAGGATGAGAAGCCATCGCCAGCCAAGCGTGGGCATCACCAGCACTGCCAGGAGGACTTCAAACACCGTCCCAAGGGCCCAGAACACCTGCCAAAGAGAAAAGAAACAGTCACAAATGGGAGTAAGACTGCAGGGCTGCATGACTCACTGCAGCATGGAGATGGAAGGGGAAAAGGCAAGGCTATTAATGACTCCTCCTTTGTGACATTTCAAAACGTGTTCTCCAGAGACAGACAGAGAGAGAAATGCAAGAGATATTTCCAATATATCTCTGGCATATGTGTTAAAGGCACCCCTGTGTGCAAACAGCAAGGCAGACGCTTTGGAAAGGTTTGTTCTCCCGCGGCAGGAGCTCCGTTCTGAAAACCTGGTGTCGGCTGTCTCTAAACACTCATGTTTAACTGTAGGCAGCTTCTCAGAAGGAATAGGCTCTTCACGGGGTTTTCTTAAGCAAAATGACCATTAAAATCTCTCTATGGCTATAATTGCCAGGGATTGTGGCAAGATTTGGATCTGATTGTAGTTGGGTGTGAGATTTCTATAGCCAGTGGGATTGAATGGATGTAACCCGAAACAGAATTTGGCCCTCTAGGGACCAGTACACACAACTACAATGCTCACCTCTATTAATAAAATGCATTTTGCTCTGGCTTTCATTGGAAGGAATTCAGCATATAAAGTTACCCTAAAAAGAGTAAACATTGAGAAAAATGTCATGTTAGTACACTGCAAGATGTTCAGATGGTTGTTCTGCTTTTATTTAAATTGCCAAACCCCGAGTAGTAAAAAAAAACCCCTTCCTAGCCCTCAGAGCCAGCAAGACTGGACGCTGGTTCAGACTCCTCTTTCTACATCAGAACAATCCCCTTCAGTTCATCATTGCAATGGAGGAGAGAATTCGCTCCCTTCTTGTGACTTCATCACCTCACACAACATTATATTAAATCAGTGATTAAGAGGAGAATGCAGTAGAATCACATGCCATGAGTCCCTTATACACTGCAGCAGAAAAAAGCACAGGGCAATGAGTGCTGCATAGAATTGTTTTTTCTTTGTTTGTTTTTTCGTTAAGAGAACGCTCCTGTCTTTGCAAGGGTGGATGTTAGTACTGTCAATATTCATATTCAATGTTACATAATATCTCACAGAAGATTCCCAGTGGAGGCAAACCAAGAGCTTCCCAGGTGCAGCTCCTACATGTGCAAATAAAGGGATATCTGCTGTAGTCAGTTAATCTGCTACCCTTAGGTACATTCTTTTTAACAGTATCTTTCATAATATCTCTGTCCTTACCCATTAAGGAATACAGTAATACAGTTTATAAATATACCCATGTTATTCCATCCAAATTTAGCCATCATACCAAATGCTATATAGCCTACTTAAAAATAAAAAAGTTATTTTTATTGTTTCATATATATTTATTGTCCAAGGAATCGCTATTATCGTTAGAGCAAGAAAAAAAAAAGGAGTCTTAAAAGCAATGGAATTTCCTCCAGATACTGTGACTGCCTCTGCTTTGACTCCCAGTAAGTCCCACAGCTACCGTGCCCTACCCACTGCTCTGTGATAGAGTCAGCCGAGCTGCAGCTGCTCTGCTGGGGCTCCGTGCAACAGCACTACGCTGTGTTTGCAGCCCAAGGCTTTGCTAACTTCGACGCCTTGTTGTTCTGCCTCGCTCCAGTCGTGCTCACTTGGAATCGCATGCCAGAAACTGCCTCGTCACTAGTCAGTCTAAGGTGGACTAAGGACTCTCCTATTTTACATACGCTTTGTTCCTTCCTGCAGCTCCTAAAGCAGGGCAGGAAAACAAGAAAAGAAAATTAATAATTTTGTGATGCTGCATCTGAGCTCCACATCTTTTATCTGGATTACTGGGAATGGCAACAGAAAAGACAGGATATTACTTTGCTTTGTGAAAAAGTCTATAAGTTATCAATCAAAGTCAGGCTCTTATGACTCTGAAATAGCACCTCCATGGGGCAAAATGTCAATTATTAATAAGAATAAAAGACTACACAGAGAGACAAAATCTTCCTTTTCCATTTATAACTGAAAGCTTAGAGTAGAGCTATTTATTCTAGGTGGAAAATTTAGAGATCCTCCTCTTAAGGAAATGGAATAATGCAGTGATAGAGGAATAACCTGCTGCTACCTTCGCATTAGGGTGTGTCTGAGCTACCAAGATAATCTCAAGAGCCCCAGGCTCGAGCTGTTGGGTTTGGGAATTCCAGTTCCTAAGTGAAAGTCCAAGCTCTGGTTGAACAATAATGCAAAGTCTTACAAAGCAGCTGGGGTCCTGGCTCAGCTGTGCCTCTAGCAGCTGGTGTTTGGGCCATGGCCCACCCTGAAGCAAGTCCACAGCTTCCCTTATTAGCTTCCTTATCAACAGAGATTGGGATCACCTCACTGATTCAAAGTCTTCTCAAAGTTTAATATACTAGTTCCAAAATATTTAGTGCAAGATAGGTACAGGGGCATCTCTCACTACAGGGTTATCTTCAATTAGACATAAGCATTTGTTGAAAATGAAACAAAAAAGAGCAAGTTTGGACTTGTGAATATTTACTTACGACTGAGGCACCCCTCCAATGCCAAAGCCCACGAGGCCCCTCAGCACCAAGATCCAGCTGTACACCGGGGCAAAACCACTGAGGATCCCGTAGTAGAGCGTCCATAACACACTGATCTTCAGCCCCTGTATTTAACAAACAAGCAGAGGGAAAAGAGAGTCTCTACCGTAAGGGAAATTCACCAGATACAAACTAGAGTTTCAAAACCAGCAAGTGCAGAAAATGCTCCCGGATGCTAGTTCTGCCAGCTCAATAGTTTCCCAAAGATTGTTGGAAGTGGCAGTGGAGGCTCCAGAACAGCTACGTGATGCAGCAGTGGATGATGCATGAACGTGCCCGAGCTCAGAATCCATCCACCGGGACACGCAGACTGCTCAGGGACGGGCTGCACTGCGCCCCGACTCCCAGAGACTTTTACAACAAAACCACTTCACTTCGTAATACAGTCAAGCCATTGCTTATCTTAGCCTTTATTTTTCTCACTTTCGATTTTCTGCTGCTTCTCCCAAATTTCTGTCCTTTTGTTTTGCTTTTTTGGTTTTGCATTTTTTGTTTGTTTGCTTTTTGTTCTCAGTGGGTATCAGTTCTGGCTCTACTTAGCTCTACTTTGTGCATGTGGACTGTGGTATGTGTGAATATCACGCACTGAAACATGCATAGTGCAGCAATACTGGAATCCATTTAATGAAGACCCGGAGACTTACTGTTTTTCTCCCATACTGATCTGAAATGTTTCCCCAGAGAGTAGAACTGGACATCATTCCCACAAACACCACCTATGAAACACCAGAAAAAATCTTCCCCTTAACAAAAAGACAAGATAATTTTTCTACAGGACAGCAAAGAGACACAACGTTACAATTGAAATAGAAAATTTAAGCATTAACAATACAACAAAATATTGAGATGTTTTGCGTCCATTCCTTTGCAGTAGAGACCAGCAAAGATAATTCATATAGTGGGATTTTCCCAAGTCATTCAGCCTATCTTTACTTATATTAATTTAAAAGGGAGTTTGCTATTGCCCAGGCAGGAGGAGGAGTTTTAGTGGAGCGTTCAAACCAAGATCTCTCAGCTTTTTCCAGCGATGGCCCCATTTCCAGTGGTTGCTGGGTTCAAGTATGGGAAAGGACATAACTGGTAAGTGATTCAAATCTATTGAGCATTTTGACCAATTAAGATAATAATACAACTGGCCTCACGAACTACAGGAAAAAGAAATGTCTTTTGAGTTGAAGTACACGCCACACAACAGCACCGTAGACGGAGGGAAGGTTGCCCCACGTCGGAGCACTGTTCTTCCTGGTAATATTCTAAGAGCTCTGCTTGCAAAGGCCATCAGATCATCCACCTCCAAAAGCAATTGCATAGTTTCTCTCATGACTCCCAATCTGTCTACATATGAGGCAACTTAAAAGCAGTAAAAGAGAAAAATTTCCAAAAAAGATGGCCAGAACTTATCAATCATTTTTTTTCATTGATCAAATGAATCGAATTTTGAGTCTGGATCAATTTCCTGGAAATTACATGAAAGGTGGAGCCTGAAACTTGGAAAATCTCCTCAGTTCTCACTTAGTTTCATTTCTTCAAGACTTTTAAAAAAAGGCTCCTATATTATTTTGAGCCAAAGGCGATCTGCAAAGGCCACGAAGAGGTTTAATCTTGGAATATAAAACATAATTTCTGAATAGCAATGAGTGGAAAAACCTTAAAGAACACAGGAACTGTCAGTTAATTTTCCTACCGATGTGAGCAATGCAACCTGCCAGCTTGGTAATCGCCACTCACAATGAAGCTGAGGAGCTAGGATACTTAGAATCATCATTTCCATAGCATCTGCCATCTAGAAGGGTAAAAAAGAAACAAGAATAAACAACTACCTGAAAATTAGATTGACATAGCAGTCAATAACACATCTTGAAATTACCCTTGTTACACCCCAGACACTGTTACCCTAAAATATACTTAAGCAGACACAGCATTTAACACTTTAGAAGTAGCTCAAAAGAGAAAACAAAGTCCGTTTTCTTTTCCTGGTGCCAAGGCTAAAACTAGAAGTACTGGGTAGCTGTTCAACTGAAGCAGATTACAAGAATGATATGTTGACTAATATAGAAAATAGGGAAGTTAGCTAATGTGATCAATGTGGTAAAATGAGTGGATGAAAAACAAGATCTGCTCCTGTAGAAGTAGCTTAATACCCCTTCTATTTGAAGCAAAAATCTCTATATGGAATACAGAATCAAAACAAAACAAAACAAAATTCCAAGAGATATAAGAATTTCAAAGGATGAGAAACCAGTTATTCACTATCCCCACAAAACAACTTTGAGTCCAGCTGTCATTTTAGGATTTCAAGTAAAAAATCTTGTAAATTGGCCAATGTGGGGACTTTTTATCTGTAGAGAATGGCTACACTATTGGAAATCATTGGGATTCCCTAACTGATGATCATGCAATTGAGTTTGAAAAATCACTTGCCCATGCTAATCCAGTAATAACAGAGAGTTTCCACTGGAACTTTCCAAATCCAATCGCTTCCACCGCATCTTCCACCATAAAAGTATCTAGAAAGGAAACAATTCTAGTGCAGAAGTGTATTCCTTTCCTAGTAAAACACATACCTAGAGACAGTATTTTCTATGAATGCATTTACTTATTAATTGGGTTACTCACTTAGATATAAAGTAAATAACTGGGATATATACTTAGCTTTTATATACTTCCTACTCAGGCAAATCTCTTTGTTCTTTAAAGATCATGCTAAAGACAAAATAATTCCAAATATGGAAATTCAAATGCAAAATGAAAAATATAACAAAAGGACATGTTTATTCATCTTACCAATTTTATTATGGCTTGGGCTAAGACAAAAACACCATTTCTGATATCTTCTAGATTGGTATTATCTTCAGGGCAATCAGCACCTCCCTCCTAATCAGAAGGCAAAGTCTGGATGTTCATTCCTCTCTCCCTCTTGTCCTTTAGGCAAGTGGGTGACAGGAACACTGCAGAGGCTTCACGTGCTCAGCCTTGAAGGTGAATCACGTGTAACTGCTCCAGGAAACTCGGCTTTAGAAGCACTGATTGGATCTGAAGGAACTTACCTAAACCTCCTATGTGAAATAGGTGACAACTGGACACACAACTCCTTGAAAGTGTCTAGTCCTGATAACATCAAAACAAGCACATAAAGCAACCCTCGGAGGACAATGCAGGTAAATCATGCTTTTCAAGTATAGCATAATAAGTCTGGGTTATTTCTTTGATCTGGGAATCTTTTACTCCTCCAAAGCCAATGTATACCACTTGGCTGATACATGACTGCAATGAAGAAGCCACATCTTTTCTTTAGGGCAAAGCCAGAACCACCAGAATGCTGCTCACCATCAGTTGGGTTGGCAAACTCTTTTGGCACCGCAGCTCCATCCTCGAGCTCAACAGCCTCTAGTTCTGTCCGGACACCTTCAATCTGAACTTCGTGTTCTCCTGAAATCGCATCCTCATCTGACCTTGAGCTCTCCCCAGTGCGACGAAACTTGACCACCCTAAGAATAAAGAAACAACATTTAATACAATGGTGTGTCCCTTCCAGGGACATATTTCCTTCTGAAACCATATTTATGTCAAACAGTCAGGTTCCTCTCCCCGGCCCACTCCATATCACATTCACACAGAATGCTTCTACAGTGACCTTTTGTTGCTACTGGCTTTGGAAACACTGGGATTACATTGCTATGTGGTGTGTGCAAGCCGGATGTCATCCACACGTGTGCTTCAAATGTTTATTTTTGCAGTAGAGATGAAATGTGCCCCCATATCTTCACATACCAAGTGGAAAGCAATATTTACTCTACCATTCATATGGTGACAAGCATACATTATGCCAAAAGTCAATTGCAAACATAGGGCTAACCCCACGGTATCTCTGTGCAGGAAGCATGAGCACCAAAGTCCATCACAGAGGAATATACTACACATGCCTGAATGTACTTATATATAGCTGGATGTACTTATATATGCCTGAACGTAGCTCTCAGTGATTTCCACCCGTTTTCTCAGTGGTTTCCTACATAGCTCTGCTGATGTCTTCTTGGCTTGGCCAGGGCTTGGAGAGAAGATCAGCATCCATCCTTCAACATTTAGTTTATGGGAGGCCAAACAAAGGTTTTGACACAGATCTACAATATTTGACGTAGCAGATTCCTCAAGCTTCCCTCGCTTCCTCTGCAGGCTCCGTAACATCGGTGCAACTTTTTCCTCTTGGCAACTGATAATTTCTTGGACTTTAGCGAAGCAGTTTTTACAGACATAGATTAAATTAGTCTTGCTCCTGCCTCTTCTGAGGTGCAGCAACTAAATATTTTCCTTTCATCGCCAGGCTAGCAGAGTGCATTTTGAACTTCAGTTTAATCCTTGGGTTTGAAGGTCAACACAACTTGACTTGCAGCACCTTGCAGCAGCGGTGGCCACTCACCGACACACACGTGTGACATTTTAAAAGGAGACCCTAAAGACCCCTCACACTTGGCAAGACCTCACCTCTGATCTTCTCTTACAAGTGCTGGTGACACGATCAACACTTAAGATAATGGCAAGCGGATGGGCAATGCACAAAGCTCCCGTAAATGGGTTTTGGTCCATCGATAAATGAGAGGGGGAATGAGTATCTTGGTCATCCATGAGGTTGTCCACAAGCAGGGGAGTCCCAGCACGGCCAGCCCCTGCCTTCAGCTCAGGCTTTGCCTGCGGCAGAGCCACAAAACCCAGGGACCCACGTTCTGTTGTTTACCAGTCCTGGCACAAACATGTCGGCCCTGACCACGTCCCATCAAGCAAATTGCACGCACTAATGATATCCTGGCAGCATCCTGGGAAATTAAAAAAATGCAAGCATGGCCAGCTTGTGCAGATGTCAATTATTCTTAGGAGAACTGATTTGCAGCCTTTTGAGATGTTCCAGCATGTTTTTTTTTTTTCTTTTCAGGTGCACAGAGCCCTTCAAGATCTGTATGGCCTTGCACTGCATCGCCAGCACTCTCACCTGCAGCAGGACACAGAAGGCTTTTCTCTGGCTTTCACGTCTTGGCAGACAGTCACACGGTTTTGTCTTCAAAGACAACGTCTCAATGACCTAAACTCAAGCGCACAGAACAAAACCCCAGGCCTCTTTGATAGCTGCAAGAAAGCCACGCTCGGACTGCCGTGCAGCTGGGATGTATCCCACGTGCTGGTGGGGGATATGTGGAGTTCCTTCATTCAGTTATAAGGAAAGAATAAACAAAGCAAGTCCTCTGAATTCACATTTAGCTCCATTCAGAAACTCAGGGTTATTTTTTTTTCTGTTTTTTTTTTTTTTAACCTCAGCACAACTACCTTGCTTTAAATTTTGTTTTGCTGACCCTGCAGGACAAACTCAAGTAATTATTATTCTTTTTATTCTTGCTTTAGAGTTGTCAATGAAGATGTAATCTTATACAACCTACCAAATACATCGTCTCAGCAAGCAAGCACTGAAATGTATATGCCCAGGGGATGCTATTTTATTACAAAGACAATTAACATGAAAGTATCACTAATATATTATTAACAAAAGCTTTACAAGCACCTGGTTTAACTATATGTGAAGAAAACTTTTGTATTTATGTATTTTCTTAAGAAGGACCATTACTTGCATATCAGCAGTCTCACAGCTTGATGCAAGATTCATTTCAATATAGAGACACCTTCTCTCCAGATATCAGGGAGTCTAAAGCACCAGATACTCCCTGGGATTATGACTGAGATTCATTCATACAACCTATGCTGGTACCTACTCAGTGTCCTTTTAAACCACAAGCAAAATAAACACAAAATAATAAGAACTTTTCTGTCTGCAAAGAGCCTCATCATGAAACCCCTGTGTTATGGCTTCACATTTGCAAATAAATGTTGAAAGAGACTTTTAGTTTGGAGGCAATGACTCTGGATGCTATGCAAAGCATAGTGAAGGTCTAAAAAGGTCTAAAAATTGCAAATACTCCAATGGCAATCTGAGCAGGGAGCCACTGCTCAGCATGGGGAATTAGGAAAAAAAATATATATATATCACTTAAGGATCTATGAAACAAATCAATGCAAATGAAGAAATGACTTGACGGTCCTTACTGTTCCCTATCTGCAAAAATCTTCACAGATGAAATACTTCAAACCTGCATTTGTTTTCAAGATCTCACACTAGTGAGTAAGTCTAATGACACCTACATTGAAAGGTACGTTAGAGTATTTTTTGAGTGCTTTATTTAAAAAGAATGACTGGAGGAGAATGCTCTAATGAAATCATGCATCTTTCCTTTTACTGCCAAGCTGAATGCATCAGGACCAATTATTTAAAATATCTGGAGTTCATGTCCATCTTCCCAACTTATTAGAAACATTATGAGATCGTTTGCTCTCTCACTGGCATTAGTTTATTAATATTTTAAATCAGTTTTAAGTATTTATTCCTTGCGTTGCAGAGGCAATAGCTTAAAAATACGAACGTATTTTAAAGCATATAAGTGAGCATTAGGAGAAATGCACGGATTTTTAAAGGAAACCTTTTGCATTCATGAGTAGGAGATGTCGGTGCGAAAGGCAGCAATGTTTTTATCACCTTTTTGCAAGCTCTAGGCATCACACACCAACAGCAAGGAGTTCCCCCTACATGAGAGCATTTTCCCTGTGCAGCAATGTCTGCTTCTCCCAAACAAACCGTTAGCAAATATTATTGCGTGCACGGCGAGCACGGCTCTGCAATAAAGCCTGCGATGTGCCATCCGTCCCTGGCACGGAGCAGAGAGCCAAGGAAGATGCCTTCCCGAGCCCCGCGTTATTTACGGATGCAATCCACCTTGCAAATGCAATAGTAGCGTTTGCTCCCACCAAACCTTCTGCCACTTCCAGGGTTTTATTCTGCCCCTTCTTATTTCCCCCCATGGTAGAGTTCATGTAAAAATAAGAACCGGGTGAATTTCTATAGTAAATAAACCCCTTGATGCCCCCAGGATGCTGAACTCGGGCATCTGCACAAGGAAAATGGCCTGCTTCCTGGGGCCTAGGATGCTTCCCATAAATAATTTCCTTAAGAATCACGGGCATTGCAAACATCCCCGCGGCGTGCTTGGAAGCAGCCCCACGCATCCCCTCCCGGCGCGACTCACGGCAGCTGTCTCAGCTGGAATAAATCATCCTCCATTGCCGGGCTGCGTCCGGGCGAGCTGCGCTCATCGCTCTGGCACGGCGGGCACGGCGGGCGCCGCGGGGCGGCTGGGCAGCTCCGGCGGCCGCCCCGGCGCTCCGCGCGGCTCCGTGCGGCTCCGCACGGCAGCTCCCTCCCCTTCCTGCGCCCGCTGCGGGGATGCGCGGCCGCGCAGGGATGCAGCGCCCGCGTCCCCTCGGCGCCGAGCCGCTACGGAAGGGATGCCGGCCCTCGGGGACGCTGCCGTCACGGGCCGCAGCCGCGGTCACCGCACGGAGACATCCCCACGGGAAGCGGCGCGGAGGAATTTCGGAGGAAGCCGCCTCCTGGAAGGCTGCGAAGGCTCCTTGAGGGACCCAAACCCCATCCAAAGCTGCTGCAGAGCCGCTTATTTCGGCAGAAAATCACACGGCATTACTGAGGATGCTCTAGGATCGCAGGGAAAGTTCCTCTCCTGCAGCAATGTCTCCAAGCCTGCACACTGCAGACTACAATGAAATTATTTTGTAAAGCATCTTCATTTTATTACCCAAGAAAATTTGCCGTCACTCAGGCACCCTGTAAACCTTCTCCCCCGGTTGCACAGGATAAGCTGTTTGAGTGTATGCCTGCATTTCCAGAAGAATCCTTTGCAGGGAAAGGTTGCTGGGGGAAATTATTTGGAAAATAAGCCAGGTAGATGACCAAGTGACTTTTGACAAGATAGATTTGACAAAAAATCATCTGAGAACAACAAGATAAACTGAAATGAAGACAGCTGAAAAGTGCTGCAGTGAGGAAGGAGGAATGTTGTACACATTTGGGTCAGGAAATTGCAGAAGATGGAAGAGGCTTGGGCCATGCCATGAGAAATCAGGCACACTTCAGTGAATATCACTCTGGAATTGTGAAGAGAATAAACTTTAACTGCATAAAATTGATAGGCTTGCTCAGTAATATATTCTTGAAAGCATAAGGGGAAAAAAAAGTGCTCCTCAGTTACTGTTCTTTGATGTGGGTGGCGATGGGTTTGGGGTGAAGAATGACATTGGCCTCTCGCTTACCACAAAGGAGCTCAGTGGTTTGTCTGGAATGAAAGGTACCTGATCCATAACAAATAAAAAACAAATGGTCTCATGGGATAGACTGTTCAACCAAAACATCCCTGAGGTGTTGGTTTGTTTGCTGTTCAGAAAACACAGGTAAAAGGAATCAAGGTCCACGATGATCTAATCTCTCCAGTGAAGAAACCTGTTTTGTTCCATTGGGTAAAACACTGCTGATAACGTCAGTCCCAAGAGGAGTTACAACCTGAAACGTCTAGGGGAAGGCAGCACTGAGGCCGTAGATCAGCCTCAGCAGAGCACCCTTGCTGAAATGTACCCCCAAGATCATCTGTGTGGGCCATTTCACAGCAGCTCCGCATCGCTTCTCCCAAAACCTTAATAGAAAATGACATTTCTCTGATAGTGATCTAGTTTAAAAAGTCACTGCATAGAACTTATAACTTTCCTTTTGGAACGGACTGGCTCTGTGACTTTTTTTCCTAGACAAACTCCAGCTGCCCATTCAGTTAAGAAAATGAGATCTGGTCCTCTGGACACATCAGGAGGCTCATGGGACCTTCTCCCTCTCTACAGCTACTTGAAAGGAGGTTGTAATGAGGTGGCGGTTGATCTCTTCTCCGAAATAACTACCAATAGGACATGAGAAAATGGCCTCAAGTTGTGCCAGGGAATGTTCAGGTTGGATATTAGGGGAAAAAAATCTGCAAGGAAAGAGCAGTAAAGCATTGGCGCAGGCTGCCCGAGGAAGTGGTGGAGTCTCCGTCCCTGACAGTGTTCAAGAAGTATACACATGAGGTGTTCGAGAACTGTGTAGATGAGGTGCTTGGTGTTCAAGAAGTGTGTAGATGAGGCATGGAGGTGCCTCAGATGAGGCATGGTGGTGATGGGTTCATGGTTGGACTGGATCTTGAAGGTCTTTTCCAACCATAACGATTCTATGATTCTATGATTTCATGGCCTATGGACTCTGGGGCCACCTTCTCCCCTCACACCTCTCCTCCCCGCCCTGCACCGCTCCCTGCTCCCCGCCGTCCTTCCCCTCCACATCCTAGGCCGCGGCCTAGGCCTAGGCCTCCCATAGCAACCCGCCGCTGCCAGGGGCCTGTTGCTAGGGGCGGTGCGCCGCCTAACGCGGCCCGGCGGCGCCACTTCCGGTGCGGTGCGGTGCGGTGCCGGCGGCTGCCGGGTTCCGCGGCGGCGGGGCATGGTGGCTGGCGGCGCGGCGCAGGCGGACGGCGCCCTGCGGCGGCTGCTTCGGGCCGGCGCGGCCGCCAGGTCAGCGCCACCGGGGCGACAGCTGCGCACCTACATATACATAGATATATATACGTCCCTATATAGGTGCTCGGCGCGGTTTCGGCCTCTCACCCGGCCTTTCTGCCCTCTTCCCTTGCAGGTACAAAGTGATGAAGAACTGGGGCCTGCTGGGGGGCCTGGCCGCGGCCGCCGCCGCGGGGATTTACGTGCTCTGGGGGCCCATGACGGAGCGGAGGCGGCGCAGGAGAGGTAGGGAGCGCCCCGCGGCCCTGCTGCAGCCTCCTGCGTAGAAAACCCCAAATTTCTGCCTTTTAAAGCCTTACTAGCGTCACCAAAACCTTTCCCCTCGCTAAATGTAAAGCTTTCCTTGCTGTGTCCTCCCCTGGCATGAAACGTTAACAAATCAGTATCAAATAAAGCCCTTGCCTGGCTTTTGCAGTTTATTAACGGCAGTGCCTGGAGTTGAAGTAAAATCAGGTGTGTCAGGCATGTTTTGTGTGTCTGTCTTGTGTTGAGTTCCTTAGCAAACTATTGCAAATGATGTCCTTTAAAAATAAATGTGAAATAAGTGTTTTCTTATTTAACATTAGTGCAAAACAAGGGAAAGGCTCTTGCTGAGCCAAGCTGTGTGGCAGTGCCCTCTGTTAAGCCTTGATAGTCATCTCGGCAAAGGGAAAGCCTCACTGAGCTGGGCTGCAGTGTGTGAGAGCACAGCAGCAGCCTGTGGCTCCCCTTGAACGTGCACGATAAGCGCCTTCCACCTTATGAGCTGGAAATAAGCACTTTAGGGTTTAAAATACCTTTTTATACAGTAATTTTCAGATAGTCCTGACCGTTGGTGTTCGCCTTGAAAATATTCTTTTATGAAAAAATGAACATTTTTCAGAGGAAATTCAAAAAATATTTTAAAATGTTGTATTTTTCAGAAAGCATCACATATATAAATACTCTATGTTGTGATATGTAAATATGGGAGTCTTCCAGTTTTTTAATGTGTACAAGTCCAAAATAAACTGAAATAATTTCATCTCAATGCCCTTTTAGTATAAAGCATAACACTTTCTACTGAAAATAGTAATGTTTTCCTAGGCTTGTTGGTGTGTCTGTAACTCTTACCTGTGTGCTGGCAGGGCTCGTTCCTGGCCTCCTTAACCTAGGAAACACGTGTTTCATGAACTCCCTGCTGCAAGGCTTATCTGCGTGCCCGTCCTTCATCAAGTGGCTGGAGGAATTTACAGCACAGTACAAGACAGACCAGAACCAGTCCCCTGAGCATCAATATTTGTCCCTCACTTTGCTGCATCTTCTAAGAGGTAATATCCTGTAAGCTTTTCATTTTAAGAAAGCTACAAAAATATTTAGGTTAAAAGTTAGTATTTCCAGCCTTATTTCCTAAAGAAAGGAAGACAATGTGGTCTTGCTGTCTCCTTGTTGTTATTGTCCTCTATTAACTTGGAATTTATTGGCCAGGAATTTCACAGAATAGCCGAGATCAGAAAGGTGCTAGGTGCCTGTGCCAAGCCTGGGTAACACATGGTTGTGTTTGTCCCCAGAGCTGCTCAGTTCCCTGGCCAGCAGCTGAAAGGTCTCAGGTTTTGTTGGACCTGCAGCTGACCAAGGATCACACACGTTTGCCAGCAGGTCAAACAACTCTGGCTAGAGGACAACAGGGGTACTGAAAATGTGTGTGCCACGTGTTGACACAAGGTGCCCTACTGAGACTGTGCTTCACAAAATACTGTGAAAACATGAATGTGGATGTACACACCCAATTTGAAGAAATTGGGACTACTGTTGTCACAATAAAAGGGACACTCTGACACTATTTATGAAAGAAAACTAATGCAAGGCTGTTTTTTAAAGGCAATTCATTGGAAGTTTGAGTAGCTTAGATATTGTTCATCCTAAAAATTGTGCCAGTTAAACACGTACTTTTAAATGAGGAAGGGCTGATGCTATTTTAATACCAGTGTTTCTGTGACATGTATCTATTTCTTAATCTAATCCCCAAATAATATTTTCAGACAATGTTTGTATCTTTTATTCCCCTCGTATCACTTACTTGAGACCCCTTTCACTCTGTACTAGATCAGAAGAATATGTAGTCAGTTATTCTGTGCCAGATGAGAACGGTATTTTCTTAATACATACTAGTTTGATTGTAATTGTCTAACTGTACCTGTAGACCTGTCCTAATGGAGAATAACTAATCAATTGTATTGTGCTTAAGTAATCTAAACACTCAGATAAACAGATTTACCTTCTATCTCTTCTTGGTGGCTCCATCTAACACTTTAAAATGCACTGTCTCTAGCTTTATCTTGCCAAGAGGTAACAGAAGATGATGTCCTGGACGCAAGCTGCCTCTTAGAAGTTCTCAGGGTGTACAGGTGGCAGATCTCATCATTTGAAGAGCAGGTGATTACAGAATTCCAGTTAGACTGCCTGGTATACCCCCCCCTTGCTTAGATACAGGATAACAGATACCTTATGTAAGTTATGGTACTAACAGCTCCAAATGACAAATCGTGAGTCTTCACTGTAGTGAAAAGTTTGCTTTAAAGAGTGCATGAAGGCAGCTGTGTGGCTGATGAATTGTGTTTTCACTTTGCTTAGAAATTTGTCAGGGAATCAGTGGCATCTTCAAAAACTTATAATTACCATTAGATTGGCACTATGTAATCCGTAATATTAAGATAGAAGGAATACAGCCCTAACCTCGTTGTGGGTTGTGGGCCTGTGCTGAAGTACCTGTCTAATTCCAGGGATGTACTCTATTTCATTAAGTTTTCCAAATTTCGTTCCATTATGGCATACTCTAGCTTTTGTTATTAGTATTTTCAACCCTTATGTAAGTGCAACTGGCCAAAGAACACAATCAATTGTCTTATTCATAAAATGTGGTTCTCTCTCTCTCCTTTATGTTTCAGAGGCAAAGAAAATAGCATAATTTCGATTATACTGTCATTGAAATCAAGGAAAACAGGCATTTGTGAAATCATTTTTCTTTTTTTCTGCAAGTATTTTAGTATCCTTTGAACTTATATGACTGAGAATATTTTTAACAGTGTATGGTGTTACAGGGCTTAGCTTTGCAGAAAATCTTCAGGGCAAAATTGCAGCACATGCTCGAATAATTATTACAACATCAACTGGGGTCTAAACAATACTTTTTTTTTTCCTTTAACTTAGTGCTTCAATGATAGATTCATATATACACGCATACTCCTGAGATATGTTTTGATGTCTTTTTTTTTTCTGGCTTCCCCTAAATCTTATGCCTCTATTTAATAGGATGCTCATGAACTATTTCATGTCCTTACCTCTTCACTAGAAGACGAACGGGAGCGGCAGCCACGTGTCACGCATTTGTTTGATGTGCATTCACTGGAGGTGACCAATGCTGTTTCCTTAAGCACTTCATAGTCTGCCCAGATTCCTTAGTGTGCAAAGTATAATGTGTCTGTTTAGAACCTGAAGATGCTTTCATTATATTTACAATGCTAATCTTTAGTATTCTCATGGAAATGAATCAATAATTCTGGCAAAGGATAAGAAATTGTATTCACTGTATCTCATTTTTTTTAATCTTCCTAAATACTAAGAAACAAAGAGCCAGCCCTTCCACCCCAAACACACACACACAATTGTATAAATGTCAGGAAAGCACATCAGGGATGAAATTAGAGAAA
Organism: Nothoprocta pentlandii; assembly: GCA_013398315.1. NCBI lineage: Eukaryota > Metazoa > Chordata > Aves > Tinamiformes > Tinamidae > Nothoprocta > Nothoprocta pentlandii. The sequence continues at coordinate 40,802 of VZSG01000989.1, forward strand.
TAATATTTAATACTAAAAGCTTGCAAAGGTGTAGGATTAATGAAATATTTTATTTTCCTTTGTAGCAGCCAGAAATAACCCAAAAGCAAATAAGCTGCAGAACAAGAGGTAAGGTTTTTTCTCCCCCATCCTGAAATATTTAGTTGTGGTGTAGTNTTTTTTTTTTTTTTTTTTTTTTTTTTTTTTTTTTTTTTTATTAGTGGAATAATATTAATTGGTTTGGGGCTTTTGTGGGGGAGTAAGGAGGGGTTTTGTTTTGGATTCAAATATGTCTTCTGCAGTGAAATAGCATTGATTGTCAGTAGAACAGAATGTATTTTAGTGGTCATTCCTTTTGCTGTTATTGGCCAAATATTTGAAAGTATAGTGAAGAACACAGATGTATTGAAAATGAAAGGACAACTGAAACTTTGTATTTTCAGGTTCTCTTCCCCCTATGTCAAATCACTGGAAGTCTCAGCATCCTTTTCATGGAAGGTTGACTAGCAACATGGTTTGCAAACACTGTGAACACCAGGTATAAGATTGTGTGTCATCAGGTGTCAGAATGCGTGCCTGGTAATACCTCTGCACAAAAACAAAAGGATGCTCAACACTCTGAGAACATTCTGGGCTGAAACTGTCTCGTGTACTTGACTTCAGCTCCAAGGTTTTGCAGGAATGAGACCTCAGATTGTTACTTATGTACTTACTATAGCATTAATCAGAAATAAGTATCACAAAATGTAGTGAAGAAAATTAATTGTGATCCACTTTGTGAGGATAATAACTGTCCTATTGGATAAAGTAATAATAGTCTTACTACATGTACTGTTTAATGATCACTGAAAACTCACTCACCTGTGGAGCAGTTTAGGCCACCCAGCTATTCATTCAGCACTCAGGATTGAGTTTGCAGACATAAAGCCAAGTTAAGTTGCAGTCCAGTTATCCAGAGTAAGGAGATGAAGATAATCTGGGTAAAGCAAAAGTACAGAAAATTAATTTCATCTGTAGATCAAGTTGTAAGAGTATTTTTAGTACTTCTGCTTTTAAAAACTTGCAAACAATTCAATAGCAAGGGCAACTTCAGTGGAAGCAGGCAGAAGAGCAGCTTCAGTTCAACACCAAGCATCCCCAGTGCAGTGCTGCGGACGGGTGGGATTTGTTGAACCTCCTTCCGCAGATGACAACAGCAGGGAGCACATATTCCTTTTGGGGGACACTAGTTTTCTTGGAGTATCATATACTTTGGCTCAGTGGATGTGTGACATGTTTTCTTGCAGAGTCCTGTGCGGTATGATACGTTTGACAGCCTCTCACTGAGCATCCCAGCTGTTATGTGGGTATGTGTCCCTCGCTGATCCAGTGACTCTGTCCTTGTAGTCACAACTTTCTCTTGGAGCCTTTTCAAGATGCCAAGGCCGAAGTGTTAATGAGTAGTTACATTTTTTTTTTTAACCTTTACAAATGGTCTTGTGCTAATATAGTACATTACTGTTAACAGGTTGGGGCAAATTAATATGACAAGCGTGACTTTGCTGGCATCAACGGAGCTTTCTGTCTCTCATGGTGGAGTATTCGGTCCTTTCTGCACAGTTTAAACAGCCCCAGTTCTGCAAATAGCATTTTTTTTTTTTTCATACTAAGGGTCGTCCTATGACACTGGATCATTGTCTCCATCATTTCATCTCCTCTGAATCTGTAAAGGATGTTGTATGTGACAATTGCACTAAGGTATGTCATTTTAATTTGTGTAACCTAGCTCTATTTAAATCCCCCTGATTGGCTTCAGTTCTCTCCTTCCTCCTCTTCTCCTATGTGACTTCAGGAGGCCTCTAGCCTGCCTGCAATTTCTTGTGTTTAAAATGAGTCATTGCCTCACAGCGTGTTTTAAAGCTTTTTTTAATTATTAATATTACAAGATTGATAAATATTTTATTCTGTATTTGCCAGATGATATTTGGGGTGTTTCTTGTTTTGGCATTTTTAAACAATATTTTACAGTTGTCTTTAGTTATAGCATGGTGCCTAAGTATTTGTTTCAAAGGCAACAGAAATAGCTTAAGGCTAAACTTAAATCTGGAATCTGTTCTATAAATGTTCATTTCTACTTGATTTACTTTTTTCAGAATCTGAACTAAAAAGCTGGTGGAAAACTGTAAATGTAATTAATGAACTGTGCATAGTCCTAGATAGGAAATCCCTGTTGTTTGTAGTGTGCAAACCTGCAGTATGATTCTAGTATGCAAGTTGATAAATCATTTAATCATATGACTTATTTTTTCCCTCTGATTTCAGATTCAGGCAGAAGGGAGTCTGCATGGACAGAGCATAGAAAACCAGAGAACAACATTTGTTAAACAATTAAAGCTTGGAAAGGTGAGGCAAGTTAAATATCAATTTTTAAATCCCATTAAACAGTAATTTCTTTCTTCAGTCTTTTTGCTTGATATTCACTTTTTGGTATTAAACTTCTTTAATATTTTACTTGTGAGTATTTTACTGTTATTTAGCAAAGCACTTGAGCATGAGCTTGTTTGCATGGAGTTGCAATCCATGTGTCTTGTAGTAATTTTTTATTTCCATGGTAAGTGATCCATATACACATCTGCTTGTACATTGTTTAGCGATTGCACATTGCAAAGAAATTAAAGTAATTTGAATACAGAAGGTTTAAACAAGTAAATATGGTGTTGAACAGCAGGTGCCATTTAGATGAGAAGCCCTTATTATGAATCCCTTTGTTCTGTGATTGTATAATGCAGTGGACAACAGGGCATTGGTAATTAAGAGCCTCAGGTTAACCCTGATTGACAGAGGTTAACCAGGGGATTACTTTTGAGCGTTCAGATATTTGTAACTATTTGCTTTTCTTTTTTCTCCTATGCACTTTTACTATGACGAGCCATGGTTTATTAGATGTTAACAAATGTCTGCCAGCAATTCATTGCCACTCATTCTAATCCTCATCCACTGGATTTTCCCATTCCATTCCTATGTTTTTAACTGTTATAGCTGCTGCTTTTCATTTAAAATGTATTTTGACTTTCCTTTTCTATGGAAACTTGCTGAAGCTCCCTCAGTGTTTGTGTATCCACCTGCAAAGACTGAGCTGGTCAAACCAAGGCACTCCTCTGAAACGTCACGAGCACGTTCAGTTCAATGAGTTCCTGATCATGGACATCTACAAATATCACATTCCTGTTCACAAATCAAGCCAGAATGATCGGAATCAGAAAAACCCTGAGGAGGCAACCTCTGAAACAAAGGATGGGACAGCAGTAAAACCTTCAGGTATTTAATTTGAAAAGAATATATATTATGTATTTCTACATTTTGTTGATAAACAAAGCATTCTAATTTGCAGAGTGAATTTAAGAGCAGTGTCTTTATTTGGATGTGTGATAAGAGGATAGGTAGAGTCCTTTTTTCTGGCAAGTAATTGGAACTATTGGAACTATTGGAACAAGGTACAAATTGATTATTCAGTTATTTGATTCTGCTAAATATAAACCAAAACCAAATAAAATAACAAAATAACAGTGTAAAGCTATCATGTTTTAGGTCCAAAAGATGAGTGCATGCTGTAGTCAGGACATCCTCCTAAGAAATATCTAGTTATCTCTTCTAAGGCTTCAGCACAAGCACAGAAAGGACACTGAGAATAGTATCTTTGTACAATTAGAAAATTAATCTGTAATAATTTATGCCTGTCATTTAGGCAACTCAGTATTCCATGTAGTAAGAATTCTGTCATTCATTTTCATGCTTGTATCACGTAAAAACAATTACCACTGTCTTTGGCTATTATATTTTTCTATGTCTCAGCAGCATTGTGATATGTAGTTAATTAAGATAAAATATTCTCTGATGAAAGGTCCTGTTTATCGTATTTGCAACTCAACTCAGACATAAGCTGAATCACTCTCTGCTTTCTTTGGCAGATGCAGAGCAGCCATGTAGCACTAAATCCCTCTTTATGAATGGTGCCTGCTCCCCTTCGTTTTTAATGTCCCCGGGAACTTTTCCACTAACTGCATTCCCTGAGTACAGGTAAGTTAGAGATTTGTACCTTTCTTGTAGTCTCCGCCAATTCTGTGTTCTCTTACTCTGCTTTTACCATGAAGTAGTGTAATCGTTGAATTTGATATCCATCCTGGGTCCTGTGCCGAAATCATATACTCATCTCTCTGGCTCATTTTTAATGGTTGTCTTTGGCTCTGTTTCTCTCCTGCTAGAAAAGGGAATGGAACATGTTACAAGCAAAATTCAGAGTCTCCTTGTTCATGTTGCAGCAGTCGTCCTGAACAGCCAAGCCCTTGTTCTTCCTGTTCTCCTCTACCCCTCCTTTTCATTTTTCATCTTATTTTTAGAGTTTAAAAAAAAAAAACATAAATTCAAGCAGATCTTGTAGGATAATGCTTGATGTGTGAGAACATGCAAACATTTGCAACCTGTGACCAGCTCGTGGTTAGTGTTCTCGCACTCTGTCACGGAGCCATCCCTTTGCTCTGAGCTCTCTGCCCGCGCCCAGCTAAATACAGAGCAACCTGCGTGTGCCCTGTGAGGGTTGCTCACCCCTTCCTCTTCTCCTTTGCCCTCCAGTTCCCCTGTTTACCTTTACCGTCTGATGGCAGTTGTGGTTCACCACGGGGACATGCATTCGGGACACTTTGTGACTTACCGCCGCTCGCCACCTTCTCCCAAGAACCCGCTCTCCGTCAGCAGCCAGTGGCTGTGGATTTCGGACGACACCGTTCGCAAGGCTAGTTTGCAGGAAGTCCTCTCTTCTAGCGCTTACCTGCTTTTTTATGAGCGTGTCCACCCGAGGGTACAGCACCAAAGTTTGGAGCTGAGAGCCGAGGAGTGACTGAGGGCTGAAGGACAAGAACTGGCAGATCCCCTCTGGTGAGCTCCATGTTGCACCTCGTGTCTGTGATGCAGTGACCCACCGCAGGCCCTTTAACCTCCCCCTGCCCTACGGCAGCAGCTGCCTCTTGCTGCGAGCTGTGATTTGTACCAAAATGATGCTACCCAAAGTCAGGCTGCTCGTTTTGTGCAGCCTAAGTGACCCTGCGTTGTTCTGTTTCGGCAGTATTTTGTGTGCATCACAGCTCTGGAACAGACACTTCCAACAGAGACTTCCCAAGGCCGTGTTCCTTATCCTGATGCCTGTGTAAGTTTTCAGACGGAGATGCTTAATCCTTTACATTTCGTGCAGACATTTCTAACAGGTGAACCCCAGAAGTGGCTGGCAGGAAGCTGCTGTTAGCAAAGGCAATGATTTTAAAAACAATAAAGTGCCTTGAGCTTATTTGAATGGTCACGTTACCATTGTCTGAGTCTGCTGCACGTCAGTTAAGCTCTGATAAATGTCTCAAGATGATGGGAAGAATGACTAACTGAATCAGATCTAATATCCCAGCTAATCAGTAAAGCAAGGCATCTCTATGTAGCATGTGTGGTCCCAAAAAATACTTTCCTACTTATGTTGCTTTCCAAACATTTCAGTTCTTTATACATCATAGAAATACCTCTACTGATTCAAACTGCAGATTTCTTTTTACAGGAGAAGAAAACAGGAAATTTTTAATCTAAACCTGAGACACTGATTTGTTGCTCTTTATCTTTGGAATTTAGGTGAAATTAAGAGACAGGAGCTTTCGCTAATGATCAGTATTTTAATTTCCTTTGTCACTATGAAACTGTAGAATAATATTGCTTGTAGTATTGACTACCCCTTTTAACGCTGTTATTTCAAGCCGCTGCAATCAGTGTTCCAGAACTACCCTTCCCGTTTTAGTGCTGAGCACTGCCATCCTTCATCATCATTCAAACATACGCTGTCCGGCTTGCAACGTGGCTTGTGCAGGTTGTAACTGTGAGCTGAGATCCGTAGCAAGCCAGGCAGCCTGCAAGTTGGAGTATGCACACCTGAACCCGGACTGTAGGCACTTGTCTGGTGAGGTAGTGCTGTAGTCTGCAAAGACTGGTGTCACCGTATAAAATACTGTGATCTATAGGGAGCTCTGAGTACGTTGCACCTTGCTGCTCTAGACTGTTGGTCTAGACTGAGCAAAAAACTCTAGACTGAGTGAAAAGTAACAGGCAAAGCACAGAGGGAGCAGAAGCAAAAACGTGAATGCTTCTGAATTATGAGGAATTGCAAGTGTAGGCTATTTGTAGCTCTTTTCTATCCTTGTACCTTGAAGGCAAAAAAGACTTATTCCCAGACTAGCTTTCTCAGTGTAAAACAGCAGCTAAGTTTTCAAATGCTAACAACTGTCTTAATAGTTTTTATAGTGACTTTGTACCTAATGTATTCATATCACTGCCTGAAGCTCAGAGGCAGTCGGAGCTCTTTCAAGGAGGCTTGAAGCCTGCCAGAATAGGAACAGTAACGAATATTCGTGTCTCTGTCGTATGGTATATCCTATACTTGCATCATTCCAGAGCACAGATGCCAACGCCTGCTCCGAGTAGTGCTCACCATATACACAGCAGTCTACATAGATCCACTGACACACTAGTTCCTGAGAAGCCCCTCCTCTTACTGGGGTAGCAGTAGCGCCTTTTTAACCTTTCTATTTTAACTTAGGAGAAAAATAGTGGGGAAAAAAATATGCAAAATGCCAAAAACATTCTGGCCACTGCAGGAGTTTGCAGTAGGAGCTGTGTAAAGCACTGGTGGGTGTCACCCAAGGAAAAGTATCATGCAAAGCGTCTAGCTCCAGCAGTTCTACCATTTGTACCTCAACTTCAGAACATTTCCACTGCCAGCAGTAAAGATTCTGCAGTACCTGCTCTCAGCGGGGTCTGTTGAGAGGCTTTCAGCTCTGTGAATCTCTGTGAAGTTCACCTGAACAGGGCACTGTTCGGAAAGCTGTAGTGCTGGGTCAGCGTAAACGCACACCGTGGACTAACACTCTTAAACTCATCAGCCTGCAAGAGTGACATGAAGCCCTGTATTACTGCGAGTTTGGATGTTTAATATTTTTCTTTTCCTTTTGCATAAAACTGCTTTCCAGCAGGGGCCCATTGGACGAGAATGAAAGCACAGTCACTGTAAGGCATTGATAAACTGCTCTTTTTTGCTCAGCTGCAGATTTACTCTGAAATTTCCTTAAGGGCTATAGAGATGAGGTTGAGGAGACAGCACTTGTAGGTGGTCTTGGCTTAGCCCTCCTTGGGAGGAAGGAAGCACCTTGGCCTTGGGCCTGAGCCTTGCTAGATACTCTCAGCCTAACCTGAGCATCAAAGGCTTCTGCAGATACTGCCCCCTGAGCTGCCGTTTTGGATTTAGGGGGCTCTGTGCAGGCACATGGGCTCATCCAGCCTTTGTTATCTGCAAGCTTCCATCGTGGGAAAGTTGTTAGTAAAATGTACGTCAGACAGATGGGAAACAGACCTCCAAGATGACATCTCTGTATTTGGATTATTCTTGTTTTATGGTGTATATTATTTTAAAGTGTATATTAGAGTCAAATCACTGCACTGCTGTTTGAAGTTGTGTTCTCACTTCAGGGTATTTTTGTAACTGTACAGTAGCAATAAAAGAACAAACTTACTAATAAAAGTAACTGTTCCTGTGTGGTGTTATCTTGAAAGAAGCCAACACTTTATTGAGAGAACAGCAGTCTTATCATATAAGATGAGCAATTTATTTATTAGCAAGTTTTTAAGGACACTATGCCCTCTTCTGGTTTAACTCATCCAATGCCTTGGATCATTGAGGATAGTGTTTGGAAGAGAAACTGACTGTTATGTCAGGGATTAAGCTCCCATTTTAAAAGTCAAAACAGCAGGTGCTCCACTGTGAAGTGTTTCATTTGCTGGTAAGAGCCATCACTTTCCGAAAGGTCAGGTTGATTCTCGGGGCAAGCACTTTCCTGCGGACGGGCACGCTGTGGTACCAGTACACGTTGGTGGGATACTTCATCATGAGCAGGCTCCCGTGCGCCAGCTGCAGCTTGATGGGCTCGATGTGGCGCGTTGCTTTCCTCCCTCTGGACTCGCCGTGCCTGAAAACAAAGTCCCTGCAGGCTCCAAACGACACAGACGCGATAGGACTGCGGGGAACCAGCTCTCTCTCGTCATCTCGATGCTCCCCTATGTGGTCACAGCCGTCTTTGTATCTGTAAGCAGAACAGAGCAGTTAGTTCTGTCAGTGCAGTGAAACGAGGAGATTCTTGGTGATTTCTTGGTGATGCTGCACACGTGCAGCAAGAAATTGTTCGATGTGATCAGCAACCAGACGTACCGGTTAATAAGGACGAAATTAAAGGTATGTCTGGTGTGCAGCGCGACGCGGTCTCTGATGCGGTCGAGGACGGGGATCCACGGCTTCGGGGAGAAGGTGACGCCCGAGTACGTGTACGTCAGCTCCGCGTCCCCGTAGGTCGCCTGCTGCCTGGGAATGCGGTGCCACTTGCCGAAGACGTGCAGCTTGGTGCGCTCGCCTGCTCCGGGAGAGAAGCAGGACTGAGCCCGCGAGTCCAGCGAGCACCAGGTTTCACCTCCGACACCATCGACAGCAATCGAGGATGAGGCACCCGCCATCGCTCGCCACTGCCACCTCCCCTGTGATGGGAGCTACTCGCAATTCATTAAAAATACGCCGTGAGAATGAAAATGGTGCCTCCCAGATGAGGTCCCAACGCTGTCACCTGCATTCCAGGGTTTTCAACCCACCCAACTGCCTCTCGGGGCCTTTGGCTTCTCCCCGCGGCGGCCTGGCGTGACGGAATGGTAAAATGGCACTCCTATCGCTCCGCTTTTTCGCGGATTTCTAAAGGAGGGAGCAGCGCTCCCTCTTGGGCGCGCTACCTGGGTCGTACTGCACGTCGCGCTCCAGCTCCCGCAGCAGCGCGTCCGCCTCGGCGGCGCCGAACAGCAGCCCG
>VZSG01000989.1:50427-95056 GCA_013398315.1 Nothoprocta pentlandii
ACCAGTTTCGCGGGCGCTGCGAAAAAGCGCGCGCTTCTGTTACGCTTGAATGAGTTGAATGAGGTTCTGCTCCCCAATGGGCGCCCGCAGAGGCTGCCCCGTCATAGTTGCTAGGCAGACTCGCTCTATCCTTTCTGTGGTAAACCAATCGGGTGGAGTGAGCTGCTTCATTTTGACCAATAGAAAGCGGGAGATTGGGAACAAAGGCTGTGGGCGCGGCCTTAGCGGCCGGGCGGCCAATGAGGTTAGAGCTCGGCGCTGTTTTGCCGCGAAAAGGCCACGTGTGGCGCGCGGCTGCGGCAAGAACCGCCCGGCGGGGCGGGCGCGTCCCTGGCCGGGATGGCGGCGGCGGTGGCGAGCGCTCGGATGCTGCGGCTCTGCCGGGGCCTCGGCGCCTCGGCCCCGCGCCTGCTCTGCAGTGACCTCTCCTCCTTCGCTCCCCAGGCTCATGCCGCCAAGAAGCCCAAGGCAGCGGAAGGCGAGGGGGGCCCGGCCTCGCCGCTGAGCGCGCAGCAGCTGGAGCGGATCCGCAGGAACAAGGAGGCGGCTCTGCAGCGCCTGGCCGAGCGCAACGTGCCCCCGGGCTTCGGCGAGAGCTGGAGGCGGCAGCTGGGCGCCGAGTTCTCCAAGCCCTATTTCCTGGAGGTGAGCGGGGGCTGCCTGCTCCATGACAGGGCTGGACTTCCCCCAACACACACACTTTGGCACCTGCCTTTACTGACCTTCCCTCTGGTGTCACCTCTGCAGCTGATGGAGTTTGTAGCCCAGGAGAGGAAGCGCTGCACGGTCTACCCACCCCCAGAACAGGTCTTCACCTGGACACAGATGTGCGACATCCAAGATGTGAGTAGAGCCCCAGGGCTGTGAGGCAATGAGGGGGCTGCCGGGGCCTTCTGCCCACCTGAAACACCAGCCTCCAGCTCCAGGGTTAGGTGCAGACCCCCTAACACAGTCTGCTCTCAGTCTGTAGCCCCCTGTGATGTTGGATGCTGTTGTTTCCCGTGCATGATCTGTAAGTCCTGGCTCCTCTTTTCATTACTGAAATGACTTTATTGCTTTATTACCCTTATCAGCAACGGTGTTTAAAACCTCTGTTTAGACTCCTGACATTACACTGTTTCTGCAGTGTCTGGCTTAGGACCAGCTACTTGTGAGTTTCTCTTGGCTTTTCTGTAGCAGACTCTAATTATCACAAGTGTGTACCCCTGTGCTTACATTAACGCCTCTTCTAATAAGCTGTTTGCAGTGAAAATTAACACAAAGAATAGGTATGTGAGGGTATGGATTTTTGTTTTAGAGAGCTTTACTTCTGAAAATACTTCATTTGTGAGTGTTTGTTTGATTTTTACACTTTCAAGAAAAATCCCAATTACAGTTGTGGGGTTGGAAGTACTAACAAGGATCTGGGTCTCTTTCAGGTAAAGGTTGTCATTTTGGGGCAAGATCCGTATCATGGACCTAATCAAGCTCATGGGCTCTGTTTCAGTGTCCAGAAACCTGTTCTGCCTCCCCCCAGGTATGGCAGCACCCAACTTGCAGAATTCATCTATTTACTGAGTTGAATTCTTTGTACTTCTGTATTATTTGTGGCTATGTGTCTCATAAATTATTGGAAATGTATTGAAACTATTGAACCTTAAGTTGTGCATTCCCCCCCAAAACAGCACTACAGAAACACTGTTAATTTTGTGTAGTTCTCCTGGCAAGCTTGCTGGGCTCTGTGTTTTCGGTTGCAGCAGTGAGTCCTTTGATAAAGTTTCCAGCCAGGCACACAAAGAGGTCCTGAGGGCTGCTTCTGCAAAGGGTTTTATTACCTTTAAGGGTTTGCATTGAAGTTTGTTTACTTTTTGTCCAGTGCAGGTGGCTCTGTTTGCCTGTGTTGCCTTTTCAAGTACTTGAAAGAGCAAACTGTTAAGAGCACAATTGTGTCTTTGTCTGTAGCGAGTTTGCCATCTGAGTGCTACTGGACAGAGTTTCAGGATTCAGTCTTGCTAATTAACTGCTTGATTACATGGCCTTTGACTGTTCCAGAAACCTGATTTAAATCTTCTGTTGTTTTTGTTTGCAGCTTAGAAAATATTTACAAGGAATTGTCCACTGATATTGAAGACTTCACTCATCCTGGTCATGGAGATCTCACTGGCTGGGCCAAGCAAGGTGAGTTAAGAGAGATCCTAGAATCGTTTTCACTGTAGGTCATAAACAAGCCTATCTATAAACAGATCTGTGCTTTGAAATGGCCTATAAAAATGACTTAGCAGTTACCTTGGGCAGGGAGGGCTCCAACTACTTGATCGGTTGTGGGGTGGCAGGAAGGAGCTGCTCACCCTGGGTTTGGTTTCCTCTGGCTCGCCAGGAGTGCTGCTGCTCAACGCGGTGCTGACGGTGCGAGCCCACCAGGCCACTTCCCACAAGGAGAAGGGCTGGGAACAGTTCACAGATGTGGTGGTGTCCTGGCTGAACAAGAACTTGCACGGCCTCGTCTTCATGTTGTGGGGAGCCTATGCACAGAAGAAAGGCAGTTCTATTGACAGGGTACGGCTTACTTCCCATCTATCTATTTTCTTTATTTTAAACCTAAAATGTGGACACTAGAGGGCACTTTCCTTACAGAGCTGGGCTTTTCCCCCTCAGCTGAGATCTCTTTGCCATCAAGCTTCACTACCCTTCTGTTCCAAGTTAATCCTTGCCAGAATTAAGCAACAAAACTGGGAGAAAGTGTAGCCGTTGGCTGCAAGAAGAGGCTCGGGTGAACTGATGGCAGAACTGATATTTCTAGGAAATCTCCCATGAGTAGGTGTAAAGTTGCTGTTATGCCATTTCTAAATCACTGTAATCCTAAGTGTTGCTGCAACTTTAGCATAGTCTGTTCTGCTCTGATCAGTAGGACTGAAAATCTCACTGTGAGATTTTGGCTGAGTTCTCCAGGCTGCTCTTTCTCTGTTTGACTACTGAGGAAATGTAGAAAAGAAATTGCATCTGCTTGGTCCCAGAAGCACCCAACCTTGTCCAAAGAGCTGCAAGCATGCAAATCTAACGAGCTGTTTCCTTCAACGTTTTGCAGAAACGCCACCACGTCCTGCAGACTGCTCACCCTTCGCCTTTCTCTGTGCAAAGAGGCTTTTTTGGCTGCCGGCATTTCTCTAAAACAAACGAATTGCTGAAGAAATCAGGCAAGAAGCCCATTGACTGGAGAGCACTCTAAGCTACAAGCGTAACCTTACGGATTTTATCACCAGGAATAGCCCCCTGTTTCAAGGGTTGCCTTATTTCTGGAAAATGCTTGTTGACCTGAGAATCATTCTTGGAATGTTGATCAAGTCAATGAGCAAATGACTTTTTTTTTTTAATCTTTATATTTACAAATATGCCAGATGTTTTAAGAGCAAGTTAGAATGTTACATGAACTATTTTGTTACTACTTCTTGAACAGGTCTCAATTTAGTGTGAAGCCAAGAAAGAAAAAAAAATCCACATTAATTTGCACTCGCTGTTACAACAGGAATATACCTGAGTGCTCTTGAGACTGTTCATGGCTTCCTATAGTTAAGCTTTATGCTTTCTGTAAATACCCTAATTTGCCTCCTCCCACTCTTTTGCTTCTTGATGTGCAAATCTGGAGTTTGTATTTGGTAATGGGGAACTGGAGGCCCTCTGGGTTTTTTTGTGTTGTTTTACTACAGATACAGATTTGATTAGCAATATATTGCCCTTCTGTGGCTTTAGAGACTGTACAGTGTGAAGAAGTTTAACCGAGCGCATCTCTGTGCTCTCTAAAGGTCAGGATTAATCCCATGGCAGCTGAGGGGGAAATAGTGACCAGCACTTCGGTAGTGTTCCCGGCTTTTTGTTCCTGAAGGAAACCCCAAAGTATTAACCTGCTTGGGGGTTACCAGGTCCTAATGATCTGGTTGACAGCAGCCACTAGCTCTGAGGTGATCCTGTCCGTGGGTCTGGATCATTGGGTGTTCTACAGACCCAGAGCATGTGAGACAGGGACCTGGTCTCGCACAACTAAGCTGATGCTGCAGGTGGGTTTTCCTGCAGCTTTGCTCTGTTCGATACCTGCTGATTTTGAGGGAGAAGTTTTCTTGAAGACCTGCTGGTCGACGGGTGGAATATTTCATTGTGTTTTATAACCTTGTGGATGACGAGGGCAGTGAAGATGCGGTGTGGCAGCAAAGAGGAGGATCTGCTTAAATACAGATGCTCTTGGGCTTGCCCTATGGGAGCAAAATGAGGCTTTTAGCCATTGTTGAAAATAACTTGCTGCTTCTAGAATGAGAACAAGGTCTGCCTTCTAATGTTGGACTTCCAGCCCATCTTTGATATGATGCTTTCTTTCAATGAAAGTGAAATGATTTGTTCTTTTTGAAGTTACCTAAGTTTTTAGGGTAGACTCGTACATCCCGATACCCACGTTTTGTATTTGTTCCAGGCTGTTTTGCATTTGTTCCAGTAGGTAACACTAGTACAAGTAAAGTTGTACGCTTTCTTTGGATATGTTGGAGGTTATTTTTCCCAAGCTGACTGTTTTTAAATAAAACTTACTTTATGTTATGCTGTGGTCTTATTTAACTTGTGGAAGTGCCGAGACGGGGGGTGAGGTTGGGGCTGCTGCCCTTGCCTGTGTCTTGGCCCCATTCCCGGGCTCGAGGGAGATGCAAACCTCAGGTGCAGCGAGTTGCTCCTCTCGCTGTCACTGTCACCACCGTTAATGCCAAGAACCTTCCTATGGGATAGCAGCTTCCAGGGTAAGTCCTGAATGCAGCAGGGAGCCTCTTTGCCCAAAGTGTGGCTGATTTCTTGCTTTCTGTCGCTTACAGAAATGAAGTAACAGCTTTTATTAAAGCAGGGAGGAATATAAGGAGTAGAGAAGACTTCTTGATAGAAAACTTCCTGAGCCCTGCTCTGAGTTTCTGCAGTGCGAGCTGAGCGGGTGCATGGTGCCCCGGGCGCTTGCAGGACGTGGCCCAGGCTGGTGGCCGCTGGCCAGGGCCAGCGGCTGGTGCTGGCCTGACCCTTGTCCCCTGTCCCACATGGGCCGGGTGCTCCCACGGTGCCGTTACCCCTTGCTCCGCTTGGGCCCTTGCCCTGCGCCTGGATATTTTTCAACCTTGTCTCCGACAAACGTTTGTTTTTCTCCAAGCAAACAAGCGTGGAGCTATTTTTCACTCGGACGCTAATGTCACATGCAAGGAAGCAAACGTAACGCCACGAAACTGTCCGAAACGTGACACCGTGCAGTGACAGCGAGTGACGCTGGCCGTCACCCACCCCGTGTCCCTGGCAGGGCTGGGACCTCCATGCGGGGCAGCTGCAGGTGCCAGGGCAGGAGCAGCCTCTGTGCTGGGCTTGGAGCACTGCAGGGCTGGATACCCGGCTGTGTTCGGGTGCCTTGTAGCTGGTACTGTCCTGCCCTGTGTGCAGCTGCATCCCTCCTTCCTCCCCGCACTCCTTTGCTGCCTTGGGTTGTGCAACGCTCCAGTGCAAACGCAACTGTCTCCTGCAGCAGAGCTGGCTTAATCTGAGGCTTGCGTTTGCCCCAGGAGCCGCCGCTGGATCCTGCCCGTCGGCGGAGCGGGACGGTGCTGGTGGGAGCCCAGCCCGGCACGATGGTAAGCGGTGCCACACGCGGGGAGAGCTGCTGCCCGGGACACGGGGCACTCGCTGGGTGCGATAGAATACAGCATTAAATCCTGTATTAAAAATAAGGCGGGACTAGCTGAGGGGGGTTTTGGTGCCCTGCATTGTCCAGGGAGCTGCAAGGAGCAAGCGAGTGGGGCAGAATGAGCCTGACCTTAAGCAGGTCGTTAACATTAAGGTTGTTCATGTCTTGTTACTGTCAGCTGTGCGAGTGCTGAATGATTTCAGTGCTCCTCAGGCTTTGTTAAACCCCAAGCTCTGACTACAGAGGCTGTGCCTGCAAATTAATAACTTGGTGTTCCAAATTTGTACCCTATTTGTTGCATTATTTTAGTGCTCTTTGGCCACTGTACTTGACACTGCTTTAATTTCACAGTGCGGTTTCATTTCTGTCTCTTGATCTTCAGATTAAGATGCAAATCTTCAGATTAAGGGCCTGCAAATGTCCTTATATGCAGTTAGATGTAAAGCGGGAGAATTGCCCCTGATTCCATGCTTAGGCGACACACTGCCCTTCTTAAAAGCAGCCAGTCTGTGCAGAGCTCTACCAGGGTGGCAGCTTCCAAGGGGGAAGGATTTTCCAATGTTTGTTTGCAGGCATGGCAAAAAAGCCCCCCCAAAAAGGGTCTCTTCTGGAAATACTTATTCCAGAAACGCTTCTTCTGGAGGGGTTTTGCACTGCCTCCGAGGGCTGCCTCTCGCTACCACCACTGTGGGATATTCCCTTAGGAGCTCCCGGGATGGGGACGGGAAGGTGGAGGCTGCATCGCTCCTCTGCCACAGCCTCCGGGGGCTGCGAGGGTGACTCCTCCGCACAGAACAGCGTTATTGCTCTGCTCCGTGTCCCTGCGATGGGGGTGTCTCATGGCAGCGGGAGGTTCTGGCTCCACGGTGGCTCCAGGTAGAAAGGGTCGTGAGCAGCGGGACAGCCCAGCTGTGGTGCAGGGTCCTTGCTGGGACCATGGAGATGCTGCCAGGGCGGCCAAACAGTCTGGAAAAGTCTTTCGGCAGCCCCAAAACGCGGAGCAGAAATGCACCTTGCGACAAGCAGACGGGACAGAGGAAGCAAGAAGGGGACGGGAGCGTGGCGGGATGGGGCTGGTTTCCTTCCCCTTGGGGAGCTGCTCCAGTCAACGCTGAGCGGAGCCGGCGGCCCCTTCCCGCCTCTCTGCGGGGATGGAGCCGGGTGATCTGAGCATCCCGCGGGACGCGCCGCCTCCGGAGCGGAGCAGCGCTGGCAGAGGCGCCCGGGCCGCCGCTCACGCCTGCCAAGCTCCTCATTTGGGAAGTAAAAATAGCCCCGGCGCGGCGTGTTTTCCAGCTTAGCTGCAAGCGGCCGAGCGGCGGACGGAGCCGAGAGGATTTCTGTGGGATTTTATGGGACCCTGTGGGTCACTGTCCTCTCGCGGGCGTCTGGGAGCTCGAGGGGGGATCCCGCTTTGGCCCTGCCATAGCGGCAGGGGCGATCCGTGGTGATCCCTGCGGGATCCGAGCAGGGAGGAGCCACCGATACGGAGCAAAGCGTGGAGTAAAGCGAGAAACCGTCCTTGCTCATGGCGCCCGTCCCCCTCACAGGCTGCCTGAATGCTGCCCGTGACGCTGCTCCTCCTGAAGCCCATCCGCTTCCTCTGGACCAGAATGGCGAGCCAGGAGAAGGCCGAGGCGGCGAGCGAGGAGACGCCCGACCCACCGGGCCCGGCGGCGCCCGCAGAGGGCCGGGAGCGACCGGCGGGTGCGGAGGCGCCCGCGCCGTCCCCAGAGACGCCCCGATGCGCTGACGGAGCCTCCATGTCGTGCTCGGAGGCGCCGGGGGCCGCCCCGGAGCCCACATGGCGGCGCCGGGAGCAGGAGCAGCGCGCGGCGCCGCGGCGGCGCCCGGCCCTCGCCAGCTTCGTGCTGGGCTCCTTCGAGGAGAACTCCTCGGACGAGGAGGCGCTGGCCGGCGCCCTGCGCCTGGGCCGGCGGCGCAGCAGCCTGGCGCTCGCGGGCGCCGATGCCGATGGCGCCATGAGGTAACCGCGGCGCGCGGACGGCTCCTCGGGGTGCTCTGGTCCAGACAGGGCTGCGGAGCTCATGGACGGCTCCTCGGGGTGCTCTGGTCCAGACAGGGCTGCGGAGCTCATGGACAGCTCCTTGGAGGGCTCTCAGATCCGGACAGGGCTGCGGAGCTCATGGACGGCTCCTCAGGGTGCTCTGGTCCGGACAGGGCTGCGGAGCTCGTGGACAGCTCCTTGGAGGGCTCTCGGATCCAGACAGGGCTGCGGAGCTCATGGACGGCTCCTTGGGGGTTCTCAGGTCCAGACAGGGCTGTGGAGCTCATGGATGGCTCCTCGGGGTGCTCTGCTCTGGACAGGGCTGTGGTGCTCGTGGCTGAGGCTGCCAGTGCTGCCCAGCGCCCTCTGAGCTGGAGGGGCCTGAGCTGGGGTGGGGGATTTGGGGAAACCCTGCAAAAATCCCAGTGCTGCACATTTCCTTCTGCACGTTTCCAGCCTTCTCAACAGCACCACGAGCCTTTTCACGGGAGCAGAGCAGCGATTGCACCTGGAGACACAGTCCCACATCACCCCGGCGTTAGGAAACCTTCCTGCTCCCGGTGCTCCTTGTTCCGCTCCCGCGTGTGCAGGAGCCTTTAGGCACCTCTTATAAATCATTGCAAGCGCAGAGCTGCTGCCCAGCTCCCCTTGGCCGCTCTGCTTTCCCTGTGGTTGTAAGTAAAAGGCCACAGGGATGCAATATGAAGCCGGGGAGCGCTGCCCAAGTGCTGCCTCCTGGCCTGGCCCACAGTCGGGTGTTTTAATGCACCGCGTTGCTGGCAGCATTTCGGTCAGCTTTGCTTTAGTGTTTTAACACAGGAGGGATTTGCTTTCTACCAGCGCCCGAGGCAGGTTGCTGCTGTGGTTAACGCAGTGGGGATGCCGCAGGTGTATTGCAAAAGGCAGAAAAAAGGGCTCCATCCAGTGCCACACAGCAGCTGCCTGCAAGTTACGGGTGCATCTAACCATTCCCAGCTGTTTTGCGGGAGTATTTGCTGTCAGCGCCCTGTTTGGTTGTCCTGTCCTGGCCCGTTTGCAGCTCTCCCTGAGCTGTGGATCTTTATGGGGACAGCAGCAGCCAAACACGCACGCGCTCGTGAGCATGGGCCAAAAATCCTCAGCAGGCTCCGTCCCTGGAATGCAAACTGCATTAACCCAAACTGCTGGCATTCCCAGCCGGCCTCGCGGCTGCAGAGCCACTGCTCAGCCCCGCTCTGCGCTGAGCCCTGCAGCCGCTCCACGTAACCCAGGTGCAAGCAGTTTCCTCCACGCTGTACCTAGCCTGGTCACAGCAGGATGTTGTGTCCCTGGAGAGATGCCGGGCTGCGATAGGGACTCAGTGGCGAGGGAAGCAATCCCGGGAATGCCAGGGGGGCTGGGAGCTGTGGCCGTTTTGCTGCTTGCGTGGGAAGAGCCCGCAGGAGGGGCAAAGTCTTATCAGCCCTGTTGTGTCGCACCGAGTCCAGAGTAGCTCAGCTGCAGATCCAATTTCCCTGGGAAGCCCTAGGAAGCCTGCAAAAGCACGGCTTTCCTGATGGGAATTCTGCTTGCACAGCTCGTGTTTGCTTGACGCTGTTTCTGTCCCCGCCACAGGCCCAGCATGTCGGGGCTGCACCTGGTGAAGAAAGGCCGCGAGCACAGGAAGCTGGACCTGCAGAGGGACTTCACCGTTGCCTCGCCGGCCGAGTTTGTCACCCGCTTTGGGGGGAGCCACGTTTTTGAGAAGGTACCCTCCCCATTCACCCGCTGGAGCTGGTGTGGGGCTGGTCTGCACATTGCAGGGCATTGCTGGGGCCTCTGGACCAGCCCTAGGACCTGGAGCACCTTGCTGACGTCTCCTCTGGGGCTGCTGTTTGTCCTTCTCCGGAGTCTCTTGTCCCCCTTTCTGGCTCCTGCTGCTCTGTCTCTGTCTCCACTCGGTCCATGGGCTCCTTGCTGCTTCATGCAGGAAATGAAGCAGTGCAGAGCTCCCAGCAAGGCTGCTTGGTTCGGGGCCTGGCACAGGGGTGCAGATGTTTTTCCTCTCTCTTTCACCTCTTTCGCTAATTTAAGAGAAGTTTAGAGAGGAGAAACTCTCCTAACGTGGTTTTTGCACAGAGGCTTCCTGCAGCAGTTTTGCATATCTGACACAAATGAAGGCCAAAGTCTAGTTCTCGGTGAACACCAGTGCCAGGTATCAAAGTTTTTGCTAACGAGGCTCCTTCTGCCTCATCGGCAAAGAAAACCGGCAGCTGTGAAGTTCCCATGCTGGTAACACCTCTCTGCTCATTAACTGTGGTGCTCCCAGTTGGAGCTGGTGGTTTTGATGTATTTGCCAGGGCTGCTCACCACCTTGCCCCAAATCCTATCTTTCTACCACCTGCTTCCAAGAGAGCTGCATCCCATAAGATGCCCCATTCCCATCTTGCCCTTCAGCTGCAGTGGGAGGTTTTGGCTCTCGCCTCTCGGCGTTTGCAGCCCTGACGCGCTGCGTTTCCATCCCGGCCGCGTCCCCAGGTCCTCATCGCCAACAACGGCATCGCCGCCGTCAAGTGCATGCGCTCCATCCGCCGCTGGGCCTACGAGATGTTCCGAAACGAGCGCGCCATTCGCTTCGTGGTCATGGTCACCCCTGAGGATCTGAAGGCTAATGCAGGTAACGGCCAGTTCCCCAAACCTGCTCAGCCCCGACCTCTTCCACCTGCCTGGGGCTGGGCTGGGACAGCCCTTTGCTGCTCTTTGGGCTATTCCTGGGATGCGTGGTCCTCTGTGCAGCTATGCTTGCGTGCTGTGGTGCCCTGGTGCTTCGCTGAGCCGACTGTGCAGCTGGATTCAGCAGTTAAAAGATTTTCTTTCTGTCTTTCAGAGTACATTAAAATGGCCGATCACTATGTGCCCGTCCCAGGAGGAGCCAACAACAACAACTACGCCAACGTGGAGCTCATCGTGGACATCTCCAAGCGAATCCCTGTCCAGGTGGGAGCTGTCCGTGGGGATGTATGCCCTTGACAGGCTGGATGGGCTGTCCCAAGCCTTTGCTCGGGTTGCCCCCCTGATTTGGGGGATGACTAATCCCTTTGCTCCGAGAAACGGCGTGTGATGCTGCGGCTTCCTCTGTCCTGGCAGGCTGTGTGGGCTGGATGGGGACATGCCTCGGAAAACCCCAAGCTGCCAGAGCTTCTGCAGAAAAACGGGATCGCTTTCCTGGGTGAGGTCTCTGCTTCTCCCGCTAGTGGGAGGGAAGTGTGTCATGTAGATCTCCCAAACGCAGGTGGTGGCTGCTGGTGGCATCGCCCTGCTCCTGCTCTTGGCAGGGCTACCCTGGCTGCCAGCTCAGGGCAGCAACCCCCATGTGCAGGTTTGGGCTGGTTCCTTTCTAACCCTCTTCCCTCCTCATTCTTAGGCCCCCCCAGTGACGCCATGTGGGCCCTGGGGGACAAAGTGGCCTCAACCATCGTGGCCCAGACGGTGCAGATCCCCACGCTGCCGTGGAGTGGGAGCGGTGAGTGCCCCCTCAGCCTCTGGCCTGCCCCAAGTCCTGCTGCTCCTCTTTCTCCCCAAGAACAAAGGCTGGAGCCGGGTCCTGCCAGAAGGACAGGGGGTTTTGCTGGCAGGTGGTGGGATGGGCTGCCATTTTGGGGCACTTTGCTACAGCTGAAGCCAATGCTGGCCCAGGCAGTAGCTGCTTTGGAGAGCCCTGGCCATGGGGCAGGCTGTGTGTGCCCCCGTGGGCTCCCCAGCAGCGTCCTGGCAGTGCCACCCCGGCGGTGACCACAGTCCCTGGCCCTGCCGGCAGGTCTGGTGGCCACGTGGTCGGAGGAGGAGCCCCAGGAGCAGCGGTCCATCAGCATCCCGCTGGAGACGTACGCGCGGGCCTGCGTGAAGGACGTGGAGGAAGGGCTGGAGGTGAGACCAGCCCGTGGGCAGCCGCTGCTCTCGCACATCTTGCTGGAGGCCACCAAGGATGGGGCTGACCCAGGTGTTTTAGGGAGCCCAGCGTGTTGGACTGTGGTGTAGCTGGTTGTAGATGGGTTGTAGATAGGTCCCTGTGGTCCCATCTTGTCTTGCTAACCAAGATCCTGCTGAAGGCCGCACCGAGCTGGACAAAGGCTGGGAAATGAGCAGCCTGAACCGCTGCCAAGGCAGGTTTAATTGGGAGCTCCTTGCCTGCCCCCGACCTAGCCCCTTGTCCTTGCCAGGTTGCCAAGAGGATTGGCTACCCGGTGATGATCAAGGCATCGGAAGGCGGCGGGGGCAAAGGCATCCGCAAAGTGGAGGCCGCGGACGAGTTCGGAGCCTGTTTCAGGCAGGTGAGCGGGGCTGTGGGCACCCCGGACCACGGTGTGGCCGCCCGGGGGTGATGCTGGACGTGGCCTCCATGTGTGGCTGCCCGGGGGTGATGCTGGACGTGGCTTCCGTCCCAGGTGCAGGCAGAGGCGCCCGGCTCGCCCGTGTTCCTGATGAAGCTGGCGCAGCACGCGCGGCACCTGGAGGTGCAGGTCCTGGCCGACGAGTACGGCAACGCCATCTCCCTCTTCGGCCGCGACTGCTCCATCCAGCGCCGGCACCAGAAGATCATCGAGGAGGCGCCTACCACCATCGCCGCCCCCGCCGTCATCGAGGTCATGGAGCAGGTGGGTGGCCCGCGTCTCCTGGAGCCAGGGAGCAACTTGGGAGAAAGGCACTGGGTTCTAGTGGAAACCTGATCTGTTCCTTGCTGGGTCGACTGTGGGTTTTAATACCAAGAACTCTAAGAAAGGGGACAGGGGAGGAGAGACTCTGTTCTGGACAGTAGGATAGAATAACCACTAGGAGAGGGTGTTGTGTGCATGCATCCCTTATGTTTCCGCAGAAGGCCCTGCTGCAGGAGACAGGGCATCCCTCCTTGTGCAGCATTCCCGTGCTGTGAGATGGCTGCTGGGATGGGAAGGAGCCTGGTCGAGGGACCCCCCGCCCTGCTTGTCCACACGAGCACGCGCTGCCATGTTCCCCTCCCCTGCTCCCAGAGTGCCCATTCGCCCTGTCCCGGGACAGCACTGCCGTCTGCCCGGGAGGACCCCGGCTCCGTGGCGGTGTCCCGTGTCCTGTTAGCGCGGCGCGTGTCCCCTTCGCAGTGCGCTGTCCGCCTGGCCCAGACCGTGGGCTACGTGAGCGCCGGCACCGTCGAGTACCTCTACAGCGAAGACGGCAGCTTCCATTTCCTGGAGCTGAATCCCCGCTTGCAAGTCGAACACCCCTGCACGGAGATGATCGCCGACGTGAACCTCCCGGCGGCGCAGCTGCAGGTACCGCACGCGGGCGCTGCCGTGGCTCTTGGGTGGCTCTGCAGCAGCAAGACATCAAATCTGCCTCCTCGGGAGGAAGGCCTTTCCCGTTTTCTCATATGCAACGTGATGCAGGCGCAGTGCAGCGTCCTGCTTCGCCTGCAGCTCCTCGCCTAGTGTGGTTTTGGTGCCAGGTTCTGCTTGTTACTCGTGCAGATCGCCATGGGCATCCCCTTGCACCGGATAAAGGACATCCGAGTGCTGTACGGCGAGAGCCCGTGGGGCGATACGGCCATCTGCTTCACCAGCCCCGCCACCACGCCCGTGCCCAGGGGCCACGTCATCGCCACGCGGATCACCAGCGAGAACCCCGACGAGGTGACGGGCATGGCTTTGCTGGGGACGGGAGGCTTCTGTCATCTGCAGGGTCAAGCTGCACAGTCCTCCCCAAGGAGATGGTATTCCCAACACTGCCATTCCCAAACAAAACCTGTGGGATTACTGGAATTCACATGCATGCATTTTAAAAGGCACAGAGTTCCCTTTTCCCTAGTTAAATCTCAAAAATCTCCAGCCTGTTTTCTCAATTTCTTGTGCTCTGTCCTGTGTGTTTGTTCAGGGCTTTAAGCCAA
Organism: Nothoprocta pentlandii; assembly: GCA_013398315.1. Lineage (NCBI taxonomy): Eukaryota > Metazoa > Chordata > Aves > Tinamiformes > Tinamidae > Nothoprocta > Nothoprocta pentlandii. Next base: position 63,982 of record VZSG01000989.1, read on the forward strand.
GCTCCGGGACGGTGCAGGAGCTGAACTTTCGCAGCAGCAAGAACGTCTGGGGCTATTTCAGTGTGGCTGCTGCCGGAGGTCTGCACGAGTTCGCTGACTCCCAGTTTGGACATTGCTTCTCATGGGGAGAGAATCGGGAAGAGGCCATATCGTGAGTATTGCGATATGGGCTTGGAAGCAACTGTCTGTGGAAAAATTCACATTTTCTTGTTTTAGGTGCCAGAAAACCCTGCCCTTTTATCTCGGAGGACCATGACTACCTTTGCACTGAGCATCCTGTTTGTGTCGCAGAGCTCGTCTAGCTGAAGGCAAAGTGCACAGAAACTAAGGGGGTGATGCCCCAGTTAATAAACACAGCCCCTAAAGACAGTCATGTGCTTAGTGCCATTGAGATGTGAAATCCGTTTAGGAATTAACTAAAGTAGCACACAATCTGTTCTCTTAGGTGTTAGCCTTTTGTTAAGTCAAGGCTTTACAGTACATTGAAGAGCATCTTTCTTTTTTTTTTTTTGGTAAACCAGAAATTCCTACAAATCAAATGATTGGAGAAACCTGCTCAACTTGCAAGCAGTCTTTACCCCTCTTTCCCCTTCCCAATTTGTAGAGGATTCTATCCAGGTACCAGGAGATCCAAGGCTGGTGTGATCATCGCCCACTTGAGTGTGACTTCTTACCGTAGACTTTCACTGCTGCGTAACAACCTATTGCTACCTCAATGCTAAACTGAGAATGCAATACTCAAGTAAGGCATGTGAGGAGCAGAGTAGCACCTGCAGTGCATAGAGGATAGAGTTCAGGAGGTCTTATTAATATCCCAAGTGTCTAAGGACAGTTTTAAAGGCCAGAGGGTGTTGGGTGCAGGAGAGGCCTTGGCCACCCTGGTGGAAGCCAGACGCTACCTGATCTGTGATCAATGGAGTTTCTTTCCTTTAAAAGGAACATGGTGGTAGCTCTGAAAGAGCTGTCTATCCGCGGGGATTTCAGGACCACAGTTGAATATCTCATTAAGGTGTTGGAGACGGAGAGCTTCCAGAACAACGAGATAGATACCGGCTGGCTGGACCATCTGATTGCAGAGAAAGTGCAGGTGGGAGAAACCAGCCTCTGGTCTTCTCCCATCTGCCCATCCTGTGGGTTGCCTCACCGTCTGTGTGAGGAACCCTCCTTACTCCTTATTTTCCCCTTCTTAGGCTGAGAAGCCAGACACGATGCTGGGTGTTGTCTGCGGCGCCCTGAACGTTGCCGACGCCGCGTTTAGGACGTGCATGACCGACTTCCTGCACTCGCTGGAGAGGTACGGGCGCTCGCCGAGCGCAGGGAAGTGCAGCTGGGGGTTGTTAACCCAAGGTGGGTCTTGCCTTTGCTGCCTGTGCAGGGGGAGCACATGCCCTCAAGGGTTGCTCCCAATGGCTGGGGTCTTGCAGACTCAAGTCGTGCTCTTAAAACCTTGCTCGCTCTGGGTCGTCTTCCTTCCCTCCTCCTCCTCGTCTGGCCAGGCTGAAAACACTTCCTGGTTTAAGAGGTAGTGCCCATACGGAACGTGAGCCACACAGCAGGTTCAGAGCTAGGCTGCACCTCTAGGCAATTTAATAGAAAGAGAAGTAAAGCTATTTACTGTAAATAGCAAGATGTTGGTGTCTCGGATATCACCTCATCTAATAGAGGGGAAAAACAACTTTGTGCAGCCAGGAAAACAGAGCTTTCCGAGGGGAGCGGCTTGCCCGACTGCAACTCGCTTTTGTTTTCATGCTCAAGAACGTCAAGGTTGTTCCTCTGGCCTTGGAGGACACTGGGGCTCTCCCAGGGCTCGCTGTCTGAGCGTGTTTTCTCACTGTCTGGCCTGGCTCCGGGTGCCTTTTTAAGGAGCAGTTGCGTGGATCCTTTAGAGGGGAAACTTGCTCCCCTCTGTGCTCACCGCTGCAGCCTCCCTGCGTGGCCCCAGGCGGATCTAAAGGGCTCCTGGCTCCGGGTGTCCCGAGCACATGCGGCCAGCGCCGCGCCGTGACATCTGACACACTTGGCTCCCTGCGCTCGCAAACAGAAAATGCTGCCAAGTTCCCCTGGCGCCTGACCTTCCCCTTGCCTTTCAGAGGGCAGGTGCTGCCCGCAGCTTCCCTGCTCAACATCGTGGACGTGGAGCTCGTCTACGAAGGCGTGAAGTACGTTCTGCAGGTAAAGGCTGCCTTGTGCTCTCTCCAAGCTTGCTGCAACGCTGACCTGGACAATGCATGCTTTCCATAAGGAAAAATGCTGCAGGCTGGGAAAATGCAATGAGCAAGAGGTTGCCCTATAGAAATACATAATATAAAAACTGGATTGATTATCCTTTTGCACCTGACAGGCATTTTCATGCATCCTGTTGCCTTTGTTCTCATGTTTAATAAGAGCCCCTCTTCTCACTTTTAAAGCCAGTTCATTGAGCTTTAAATAACGTGCTCCTCACCCCGAAGGCAGCTGTTAAGTAAAGGGCTCAGCAGATGCAGACCAAGACCCCTGTCTGCAGCCCTGGGTGTCGCTCGCAGGTCGCCCGCCAGTCGCTCACGACGTACGTCATTATAATGAACAGCACACACATTGAGATCGACGTGCACCGGCTCAACGACGGCGGGCTGCTGCTCTCCTACAACGGCAGCAGCTATACCACCTACATGAAGGAGGAGATCGACAGGTACGACGCTGCAGTCGAGCCCTCGCTTGCCACGCAGGCTCCCTTGCAAGGTCCTCTGCAAGCTGGAGGCTGGTTGCTCCAGCAGGGAGAAAATTTCCCTCTCCTTAAGGTACCGAATCACCGTGGGGAACAAAACCTGTGACTTTGAGAAGGAGAAAGATCCAACTGTGCTGCGATCACCCTCGGCAGGGAAGCTGCTGCAGTACACGGTGGAAGATGGGGGCCACGTGGCGGAAGGGAGTGTTTTTGCAGAGATAGAGGTAGGTGCAGAGGAGCCCACAAAGTCCCCACAACCAGAGTCTTTCCGTTCCCATGGACCTTAATGTGGCAACTGCATGATTGAAAATGAAACTTGCCAGTATTTAACTTCCGCAATGAAGCAGTCGTGTCCAGGACGCTCTGTGGCATTCACTTGTGTTCTGCCCTTGTGCAGGTGATGAAAATTATTATGACCCTGTCGGTAGAGGAGTCTGGCCACCTACACTACGTGAAGCGGCCAGGGGCGTTGCTGGAGGCAGGCTGTGTCATAGCCCGGCTCCAGCTGGACGATCCCACCAAAGTGAAACCCGTGAGTGTTCCTGCAGGGAGTGAACCACGCTGTGCTGCTGCTTCCTCCTCTCTCTGCTCCCCAGGGCCCTCGCCTGCCTCTGCTCCCAAGGCATTTTGCTCACTTGGCATCTCGAGGCATGCAAGGGCCTGGCAGGGCTCTGGAGATGCTTGCTCAAGGGCCAACAGCAGAGGAGCCACTTTGGGGCTCCTTTTAGTTCTTTTCACATCTGTAGCTCTTGCATCTTCTTGTGTTTGGCTGCAAAGTGAATGGTGGCCGTTAGGAGCTTCCTCTGCTGTTCGTCAAAAGCAGAATCCAGGCTGTCTCCTCCATGGCTGCTAGACAGCTGCAGCGTTCTTGACCCTCATTTGACTTCAGTGAAGCTCAGGGCCAGCTCGTTCCTGTGCCATTCACGAGTGCGTCTTCTCTCCCTTCACCTCGGGCAGGCCCAGCCGTTCACGGGAGGCCTCCCAGCGCAGCAGACCCTGCCCATCATGGGGGAGAGGCTGCACCAGGTGCTGCGCAACGTGCTGGACAACCTCAACAACGTCATGAACGGCTACTGCCTGCCGGAGCCCTACTTCAGTGCCAAGGTGGGCACCTTGGGGTGCTTCTCCTCTGTGTGCCAAGGAGGTTTTTAGTGGGCATTTCGGTGCAGTTAGTTGTTAGTCTTCCCATCTTCCTGGCTTCTTGGCTGGCAGAGTGGGATCTGCTCCTCGGCTTCCTGGGGAGTGTCAGTGGGTGCAGCCTTCCATGTCCTGTAGGTAAAGGAGTGGGTGCTCAAGCTGATGAGCACCCTGCGGGATCCCTCCCTGCCTCTCCTGGAGCTTCAGGAAATCATGACGAGCATTTCTGGAAGGATCCCGCATTCCGTGGAGAAGTCCATAAAGAAGGTGATGGCGCAGTACGCCAGTAACATCACCTCCGTGCTCTGCCGGTTCCCCAGCCAGCAGGTGGGTGCTCCAAGCAGGGCGCTCTGTTGCTCGCCAGCATGATCACAGCTTCCCAGAAATACTGGTCTGGCCAGAGCTTCCCTTTGAACCCTGCCCATTGCTGTGCTCCTGCACGCTGGCCATTCCTGAACGGGTGTCCATTTGTGCCCTGGCTCTGGCAGATTGCGAACGTGCTGGACAGCCATGCGGCCACGCTCCAGAGGAAGGCCGAGCGGGAGGTCTTCTTCATGAACACGCAGAGCATCGTGCAGCTGGTGCAGAGGTACGAGCAGTGCCAGGGCTGTGTCTCGCTCAGCAGGCTTTGTGAAACCAGCATTAACTGTGGTGTCTCAGCCACTATCGACCTGCACGGGGAGCATAAGAAGGGTGAGACCCTCCTGCTTCCCGCAGGTACCGCAGCGGCATCCGGGGCTACATGAAGTCGGTTGTGCTGGACCTGCTGCGGCGGTACCTGCAGGTGGAGATGCAGTTCCAGCAAGGTGAGGGGCACGGGGGCTGCCCTGCCGCAGCGGGCGCGCGCAGCCTCCGTGCTCAGCTCCTGCTCTGTGCTCAGCTCACTACGACAAGTGCGTCATCAGCCTGCGGGAGCAGTACAAGCCCGACATGACCCCGGTGCTCGAGTGCATCTTCTCGCATGCCCAGGTGGCCAAGAAGAACCTGCTGGTGACTCTGTTAATTGTGAGTAGATAGGGCAGGAGAGCCCCGTGCCCAGAGCTGCCAGGAAATAAGGGCTTGCAGAAAGTGTCCTTGCAGGCAGTGTCCTCAGAAGCTCCTGTTTTGCCCAGGCTCCTGCTCTTGTGCAGTAGAGGCCCCGTGGGGTGTTACAGAAGCAAAGGGAGCGCAAGTGGCTTCCTGGGTGAGGAGGGTGGATGGGACATTGCACCCTTGCTTGAGGGTGCGCTGGCTTTGGGATAGGAGCTGGTTGTTCAACCTCCAGACATGCCTCCCCTTGCATCCATGCTGGGCCCTAGCACTGGCAAATGCTTGATAAACCATTTTGCTTCTCTGATTAATACATTCCCAGGGTTTGTGCCTTGTTTCCAAGCTCCTACTCTTAATGTGTTTGACTGCTTCCTTAGCAGAGCGTTATTGTCCCTCTTCCTTGCTCTGCTTCTGTGCTCGGTTTTCAGAAGAGCGCTTTTCCTGGGGGTTTCTTCCCCGTTCCCTGCCCCAGCGCAGCGCTGGGGATATTGGGCAGGTTTCGTCCTGTGACAAGGGGAGGGAGCAGCTGCCCCTGCCCTCGCAGGACAAGCTGTGCGGCCGGGACCCGACGCTGACCGACGAGCTGACCGCCATCCTCAACGAGCTGACGCAGCTCAGCAAGACGGAGCACTCCAAGGTGGCACTGCGAGCCAGGCAGGTGAGCGAGCGCCGTGCGGGCCGGCCCCTGGCGCCCTCCCCGCGCCCCCAACCACCCTCTGTCCCCGCAGGTGCTCATCGCCTCCCACCTGCCCTCCTACGAGCTGAGGCACAACCAGGTGGAGTCCATATTCCTGTCTGCCATCGACATGTACGGACACGAGTACTGCCCGGAGAACCTCAAGGTTGGAAACCTTGCGTTTTTCAACAGAGGGTGTTTTGCTCCCCAGGGGTTGCCTGTCTGCAAGGCCCTTTAGTTAAGCTTGAAAAGCGTTTAAGTTATGCAGCATTAGCTGGTAACGTTAGTGCGGGTGCACACCAGAGGAGATGATGCACCAGCCTGTTGCCGATGAGGATGCTGATGCTTGTTGTCATATCCCCCCACTTCTATGGGGTCTCATATGGTTTCCTCACATCAAACTGTTTCTGGGTGTCCAGAAGTGTCTCAAAGGGCTGGTCACTTTGCAGACCTTGTATGTGGACCAGAGTAACCCAAGTGGGACCGTCTTTCTCCATGGATGTGATGGGGTATGTGTGGGGAGATACCACCTCAGACTGTCCCCAAGTTTCATTTTCTCCCCTTAGAAACTGATCCTGTCAGAAACCACCATCTTCGACGTGCTTCCTGTTTTCTTCTACCACGCCAACCAGGTGGTGCGCATGGCCGCGCTGGAGGTAGGGCCTGATGAGCCGGGGGGACGCAGCAGGAACACGCTTGCCATGGCCACCATGCCACAGCAGCATTGCACGAGAGGACAGCTGTGCTCTCTGCCTTCCTCTCTCCCCGTCTCTGCTCCAGGTGTACGTGAGACGGGGCTACATTGCCTATGAGCTGAACAGCCTGCAGCACCGCCAGCTCTCAGACGGCACCTGCGTGGTGGAGTTCCAGTTCATGCTGCCATCGTCCCACCCAAATAGGTAGGAGAGCCCAGCACGTGGCCTCCTACCTCCTTCTGCCAGTCCTTGGTTTTCCTGATGGCTCCGATCCTTCCTGAAAAGCTATTAATTTATTTTTCCACTGCATGGAAGCACTGTCAGAGGAAACAAATAAACCTGTCTCGGGCTGAGCATAAACTTCCCTGGGCTGGCTTTAATTAAAGCCTCTCTCAGCTGGCCTGTCCCGTGTTATCAGTCTGACTGTTGTCCGTGTAAATGCCTGCGTTCAACACTCGGAGTTTTGGAAGCTCTCACTTCCCGCCCTGTTGGTCTGAGCTGTCATATTTGGAGCTCTGTTGATGCAGACGAATGGTTGGTGTTTTCACTAACCACAGCAAGGAGTGAGTCTGCACGGGTGCTGGCAGAGCCGAGAGCTCCCAGCCAGCAGAGAGGGGTTTCCTGCAGCTAATCCCATCTCTTTGCTCTGCCTGGCTGGCCAGTGCCCGTGACAGCTCTTGCCCGCTCCGTGTCTGAGGGCTGCCTTGCTCCCTCGTGCAGGATGTCTGTCCCCGTCAGCATCTCCAACCCAGACCTGGCCCGGCACAGCACCGAGCTGTTCATGGACAGCGGCTTTTCTCCCCCGAGCCAGAGGATGGGAGCTATTGTCGCCTTCGACCGCTTTGAGGATTTCACCAGGTAGGGAGGCGGCGGAGCCGAGGGAGTCCAGCTGAGCCTGCATGCGACCCTGAATGGGTTGTTAGCGCAGCTCCTTGGAGCCGTTGCCTTTGGCATGACGTGGATAGGGACGTGCTGACCCGGCAGCACCCCCATCCCCGCAATTTGGATCCTGGCAGGAACTTTGACGAAGTGATTTCCTGCTTCGCAAACCCCCCGTTAGAGAGCTCCCTGTTCAGCGAGGCGCGAGCCACCGTCTATGACGAAGAGGACGCCAAGGTGGGTGCTCTGCTGTTGCCGCCTTTCCCTATGGGTGCAGGACAGCACTGGTGCTGCTGAGCCAAAACACGAGGATTTACTGTGGATTTCACTGCCAGAACGTGCGAGAGGAGCCGATCCACATCCTCAACATCGTGCTCAGGTGGGCCGACCACCTGGAGGACGACAAGCTAGTGCCCATCTTCAGAGCCTTCGCCCAGTCCAAGGTCTGTCGAGCAGCTGCAGCTCTGGTGCTTTGCCCCCTTTGTCCCCTTCTTTTGGGGCCAGTGGGGACTTTTCCTGCTCCATGACACTGTCTTCTGATCCCTTGTAGAAAAACATCCTTGTTGACTACGGTCTGCGGAGAATCACGTTCTTAATTGCCCAGCAGGTCAGTGATGCAGAGCTGCTAAGTAGCAGTTACTTTAGGCTTGCTGTGCCTCAGTGTCCCTAAAAGTCAGCCAATAGTTATGCCTTTAAGTACTTTAGACATGGGCCTGAGGGACAGCTGCAGCCAAACATCAGGAGGAAAAGCGAGGCACTAATTAACAGGGAGCCAGTGATTACTTGGCTCCTGCATTAGGATTTATGCTGCTAGCATCCTTAGCAACGTGTGATTCCTGCTTGGACACTTCGTAACTTCCAGATGCCTTTAAAAGGCATGTGGTATTTTCAGTTTTGCCTTATTTTGGGGAAGGAGGGAACCTGTAGGCTTTCCCTTCTTGTGAATTCATTGAAGATCAGAAAGAGCCCCTGGAGGTCCAATGCCAAGGTCACACACTGCTCTCTTGTCTTTTCCTTTTTGCTCTAGAGGGAATTCCCAAAGTTTTTCACCTTCAGAGCAAGAGATGAGGTAAGAGCCGCTGACCAGGGACATCACCAGCTCCAAGACCGTTCTGGAAGCGGAGTCTGTCCCAGTGTCACCTTGCTCACTCCTGCCTGCTGTGCAACAGTTTGCCGAGGACCGCATTTATCGGCACCTGGAGCCGGCCCTGGCCTTCCAGCTGGAGCTGAGCCGCATGCGGAACTTCGACCTGACGGCTATTCCCTGTGCCAACCACAAGATGCACCTCTACTTGGGCGCTGCCAAGGTGCAGGCAGGCGCCGAGACCACCGACTACCGCTTCTTCATCCGGGCCATCGTACGACACTCGGATCTAATCACCAAGGCAAGAGGTCACAGGGTCCCGGTGGAAACGGAGGGGCCGCTGCTGTGCCAGGCAGCGCCTGGGGGAGTTTGCTCGCTCTGATGCTTTGATGGAGCCGTTGGCACCTTGGGCACGAGGGTTTTCTGAGCTCCCTCGTGCTCCATGCGCTGCAGGAGGCCTCCTTCGAGTACCTGCAGAACGAGGGCGAGCGGCTGCTGCTGGAGGCGATGGACGAGCTGGAGGTGGCCTTCAACAACACGACAGTCCGTACCGACTGTAACCACATCTTCCTCAACTTCGTGCCAACGGTCGTCATGGACCCCTCCAAGGTCAGGATCGCGGTGGTCCCAGTTCCTCGCAGTGCGTCTGTGCCAAGGGCAGCCCCTGGGGATGGATAGAGCGGGAAGGGGCTTGCCCGGAGCCCTGGGCTTGGGAGCAGCGTGTCCTGAGCTGGCACGGGGACTCACCGCCCGCCGTCCGCGTGCAGATCGAGGAGTCGGTGCGCTCCATGGTGATGCGCTACGGCAGCCGCCTCTGGAAGCTGCGCGTCCTGCAGGCCGAGGTGAAGATCAACATCCGCCTGACGCCGACCGCTGCGGCCATCCCCATCCGCCTCTTCATCACCAACGAGTCTGGCTACTACCTGGACATCAGCCTCTACAAGGAAGTGCGGGACCTCGGCACGGGAAGCGTGAGTGCTTCATGGACACTGGTAGCCAGAGACCCAGCAGCAAGTGCCTGGCCCCCGAAACCCCCCTGCTTTAGCAGCTGGTGACCCTCTATTCGAGCACAAGCTCTAGCAAAGCGTTTGGAGACCTCTGCAGAGCCCCCAGGCCTGTTGTCCTGATCCATCCCCAGAGCCTGGAGAAGCCAGCCCGGGTCCCACGCAGCAGCATTCCCAGGGCTTCTGGATGTCATCCCTTTGTGCACGGCTGCTTGGGCTCCTCGGAGCGATGCTCCGCTCTGGGAGCGGGGCTGAGCCCCAGCACGGCTGCTCTCGCCAGGAGAGAGGTCCAGGAGACAGCGGGGCAGCATGAGGGTGTCCTAGCTCAGCTCAGTGGTTGTTTGCACAGTGACTGTCCCCTCAGTGAGGGGATGTGGGATGGAAAATCATGTTGGGTTGGGTCAAGCCATGACCATGGGCATCCTGGCTGTCTTCCCAGCGCTCTGGGCCACGTGAGGCTCTTGCACCTTAGCCTTGCAGAGATCTCTGCAAGGGACCCACCGCTCTCTGTCTGTCCTCGCAGATCATGTTTCAGTCGTACGGAGACAAGCAAGGGCCGCAGCACGGGATGCTCATCAACACACCCTATGTCACCAAGGACCTGCTCCAGGCCAAGCGCTTCCAGGCCCAGTCCTTGGGCACCACCTACGTGTACGACTTCCCAGAAATGATCCGCCAGGTGAGTCCGACCTGAGCACAAGGACGTTCCAAATTGTTTAATTGCCTTTTCCGCCATCCTTCCTTCCACAGATTTGACAACTGGGGTTAAAAAGTCCTCCCTTCTGAGCAGCTAAAGAAAAAAGGAAAGGGAGAAAATAGAGAAAAAGGGGAGAGGAGAAAAGAAAATGCAAAGTAAAACAGTGAGACCAAAATACCATGTTTTTGGTTGTGTGAAGGACTTCTAAGCCAATTTCCAGCTCTTGCAAGTAGATATAGTTGTGCTAACTGAGGGTGTGAGGTGCAGGAGTGCAGCGTGGCAGGGTGAGGGCTCCCAGCATCTCCAGTCCCCTTCCGTCCACGTCGGGTCCCGTATTGCCATGGGAATCCGGGTGTCTGTGGTCAGCGAGGGTTGCAGAGCTGCTGCAAGCCGTGTTTGGAGCTTGTCCCCTGGGTGCTGTCTCTGCAGGCTCTCTTCAAGCTGTGGGGCTCCACGGAGCTGTATCCCAAGGATATCCTGACTTACACCGAGCTGGTGCTGGACTCCCAGGGGCAGCTGGTGCAGATGAACAGGCTCCCTGGAGGCAACGAGGTAGGGGGAAAGGAGCTGGGAATGGAGGCAGAGGGCACCTGGGGCACGGTGCTGGACGGCTTCCCGCTCCCAGCAGTGTCTGGCTAACAGGGGATGCTCTTCAAGCCAAAATCAGGTGCTGGTTCAGCTCCGCTCCCATTGCCCCGGAGCAACCTGCCCTCGTGCTGTTTGGGGCAGGTCGGCATGGTTGCTTTCAAGATGAAGCTGAAGACGCCCGAGTACCCGGCGGGCCGGGACATCGTGCTCATCTGCAACGACATCACGCACCAGATCGGCTCCTTCGGGCCCGAGGAGGACTCGCTCTTCCTCCGCGCCTCGCAGCTGGCCCGCGCCGAGGGCGTCCCCCGCGTCTACATCGCCGCCAACAGCGGCGCCCGCATCGGCTTCGCCGACGAGATAAAGCACATGTTCCACGTGGCCTGGGTGGACCCTGCAGACCCCTACAAGGTGCGCGAGCAGCAGCTAAGGAAGGACTTAACGTGGGCAAAGCCCAGAGCTAAACCGGGATCAGCGCTGAGCACACGTGTGCAGGCGGTGCCGCAGGGAGCGTTTGCTCCATGGGGATGGAAATCGAGGTGTCTTTAGGGCTCATCCCGCCACTCATCCTCCTCATCTTCATTTCCAGGGGTTCAGGTACCTGTACCTGACCCCGCAGGATTACACGAGGATCAGCTCCCTGAACTCGGTGCACTGTGAGCATGTTGAGGAAGGGGGAGAGTCCAGGTGAGTGGGCTCGCACCCAGGATGCTCCTGCATTTTGCCTCGTGGTTCCCACGTCCTCCCTCAGCCTCCTGCTGAACAACTGATTTGTCTGCACCTGTGCTTTCCTTGCAGGTACGTCCTCATGGACATCATCGGGAAAGAGAATGGATTTGGGGTGGAAAACCTGCGAGCTGCTGGCACCATCGCCGGGGAGTCCTCTCGAGCTTACGAAGAAATCGTGACCATCAGCATGGTACAGGCTGCGGAGCCCTGCCCTGCTCCAGCCTCCCTGGAAAAGGGCTCTGCTCCTGGGCTGGCCCGCAGGCTCGCCTGGCGGGAGCGGCGGGAAGCCGGCTCGTGCTCCCGGCGCTCGCCGTTATCCTGGAAATCCTGCTCATCCTCGTGTGTGCGCCCAGGTGACGTGTCGCGCCATCGGCATCGGGGCTTACCTGGTGAGGCTGGGCCAGCGCGTCATCCAGGTGGAGAATTCCCACATCATCCTCACCGGCGTCACGGCCCTCAATAAGGTAACGCACGCTCCGGCCGCGGCGTCCTTCCCAAGTCTGTCCCGTCTGCCGCTAAAGGAGGCTGCCGCTTCCAACCGTGCCCCCGGTCCCAAGGGAGAAGGTGGTGGTTACTCCGCACCCCTTCCTGGGCTGGGGGTCCTGCAGGAGAAGCACAACCAGCCTCGTTTTGGTGACAAGGGAGCTGTAAAATGCTGCTGCTTTGGCAGAGCGACGTGTTTCTGTTCATAATTTCAACTAGGTTTTGGGCCGTGAGGTTTACACGTCCAATAACCAGCTGGGAGGCGTGCAGATCATGCACAACAACGGCGTTGCCCACGTCACCGTGCCGGATGACTTTGAGGGGGTCTACACCATCCTGCAGTGGCTTTCCTACATGCCAAAGGTGGGCGAGGGGCAAGGTGGGCTGCAAACCCTGGGGCGCCTGGCTCATGACCTGCACTTTGGAACTTGCAGGATAACCACAGCCCCGTGCCCATCATTGCCATAAGTGACCCCATCGAAAGAGAAATAGATTTTGTCCCTTCCAAAGTCCCCTATGACCCCAGATGGATGCTGGCCGGGCGACCACATCCAAGTAAGTGAGGGCAGCCCGAGAGCTCCTCTGCGCTTCCTGTGCCTGCGAGATCCTCCCGGTGCCGCTGGGCTCGGCACCGTCCCACGCTCCCCGCTCCGGCGCTTCTCCCAACTCCGCAGCTCTCAAGGGCACCTGGCAGAGCGGCTTCTTCGACCAAGGCAGCTTCCTGGAGATCATGCGGCCCTGGGCGCAGACGGTCGTGGTCGGCAGAGCGAGGTACTGGGGCGGTCCCTGCCCGGCCGCTGCTCCTGGGACGTGGGCCCTGGCACCACCGGGACCTTCCTGGGAGCGCGGCCAGGCCCGAGTGCTGCTCTCGGGGTGAGGAGGAAGGGGGAGGACCGGCCTCCTTGGGGGCTGCTGAGTCCCTGCCTCGCCGCAGGCTCGGGGGCCTCCCCGTGGGCGTCATCGCCGTCGAGACCCGCACTGTGGAGGTGACGATTCCCGCGGATCCCGCCAACCCCGACTCCGAGGCGAAGGTGCGTTGGGATGAGCAGGCTGCAGCGCATCCAGGAGGAGGGAAGGAGAAACCGCTGCTTGCCATAATCCTGCTGCAATTCCCGAGTCTTTTTAAGGACTGGTGTTTGGTCAACTCCTCTTGCAGTTTTTGAGCGCTCCCGCTCGCCTCATTTCAGATAATCCAGCAGGCCGGGCAGGTGTGGTTTCCAGACTCGGCTTTTAAAACTGCCCAAGCTATTCGGGACTTCAACCGGGAGCGCCTCCCTCTGATGATCTTTGCCAACTGGCGAGGCTTCTCCGGCGGCATGAAAGGTACCGCGCGGCGCGCCGCGGCCGCGCTCGGCACGGCGCGCGCTCACTGCCCCTCGCCTCGCAGACATGTACGACCAGATGCTGAAGTTCGGCGCCTCCATCGTCGACAGCCTCAGGGATTTCAAGCAGCCCGTCCTCGTGTACATCCCGCCGCACGCGGAGCTGCGCGGGGGCTCCTGGGTGGTCCTCGACTCCACCATTAACCCTCTCTACGTGGAGCTCTACGCGGACAAGGAGAGCAGGTCGGTCCACGTGGCCCCACAGAGCTCCCGGGATTTATTTGCCTCCTGCAGGCCAGTCCCTGCTTTAACACCCTCCTCTTTTCCAGGGGTGGCATTTTGGAGCCTGGCGGAACGGTAGAGATCAAGTTCAGGAAGAAAGATTTGGTGAAGACCATGAGGAGGATCGATGCAGTTTACGCCCGTCTTGTCGAGCAGCTGGGTAAGGGAGGAGCTTTTCACCCCTGTTGCGAGCGGTGCATCCGACACGAGGCTCAAACCCTACAGGGGTGTTACAGACCCCCAGGAGCCCCTTTTGCAGCGTCCAAGCAGTTGTACGTTATATACCTGTACGTGTGCCTTGGAGCACCCTGGCTCTGCAGAGGGTGCTGGGCTCCATGCTGGACCCCCAGCAGCTGCTCCTGTGCTTTGAGATAATGAACATCTGAGAGCCCAGCTGCAGCTGAGCTAAGTGGGGTGACAAACGATCCCAAGGGAGACCTCCCGGCCGCAGGTAGGCCCGAGCTGGCGGACACGGAGCGCAAGGAGCTGGAGAAGCAGCTCAAGGCCCGCGAGGAGCTGCTGCTGCCCACGTACTACCAGGTGGCCGTGCACTTCGCGGACCTGCACGACACGCCGGGCCGCATGCAGGAGAAGGGCGTCATCGCGGTGAGCTGGGGCGCGGGGCTGCGTGCGGGCGCCGCGGCGGCCGGCGGCGGCTCCACGCGCCCTCCTGCCCGCAGGACATCCTGGAGTGGAAGAGCGCCCGCTCCTTCCTCTACTGGCGCCTGCGCCGGCTGCTGCTGGCCGAGGTGGTGAAGGCCGAGATCCTGAAGGCCAACAGGGAGCTGAGCCACATCCACATCCAGTCCATGCTGCGGCGCTGGTTCATGGAGACGGAGGGAGCCGCAAAGGTAGCGGGACGTCCCCGCTGCCCCCCGCCTGCCGCCCTGGTCCCGCGGCCGCCTTGCTCTGCCAGCGCCCCATGCTTCCCTTGGGATTAATCAGGGGCAGGGGCTGCTCTTCTCCAGCCTGTGCTAGGGGCACTGTGACCCTGAGAGAGGGCCTTAAGGGAAGGATTTAGGGAACTGTGACATAAATGGCTTGAAATCCTATAAATAGACGTGCAGCATGGGGACAAGTAACCCCGTTATCTGGACACGGAGGCATAAATCCGCAGGACACAGTGAGGAGGAGGAGGGGGGCTTGGCTGGGAGCTGGAGCTGCCCCCTCACGGTGCTGCCGTCCCCAGGGCTACCTGTGGGACAACAACCAGGTGGTGGTGGAGTGGCTGGAGAAGCACCTGCGGGAGGAGGACGGCGCCCAGTCGGTCATTCGGGAGAACATCAAGTACCTGAAGCGGGACTACGCGCTCAAGCAGATCCGCAGGTGGGTCCGTGCCCGGGAGCTGCCCCCAAGGCCCCGGCAGCACCTCCTGGGCTGGGAGCGGCGGCGGCCGCAGGCGTCACGGCCGGCGCGCGGTGCCAGCCGCGTCGCCCGCCTCGCAGCTTGCTCCAAGCCCACCCCGAGCTGGCCGGCGACTGCGTCGTGCACATGGCTCAGCACATCAGCCGCGCGCAGCGGGCGCAGGTCGCGCGCCTCCTGGCCACCGTGGAGAGCTCCGGCCCGGCCTGAGCCGCGTCCCCAGCAGCGGCGCCGGTGTCTGCGTCTCGGCGGTGGCCGTGGCGGCTCCGTCCACGCGCAGCCCCCCGGGAGCCGGGACAGCTCCACTACGGGGGCGGTTTCGCAGAGATCAGGTTGAGCCAAGCCTGGCGCCAGGTACGAGGCTCCAGGGCCCTACGTTGCGGGAAGAAGGGAGAGCTTTTCACCGTGTCCTGATTGCGAGCGCTGGCGCCCATCTGTAACCCCCCAACCCCATCGGGTCGGACGCGTTTCCCAGCGCGCGGAGCGGCCTCGTCCTGCGCGTGCGGTGGCTCCCGGGCGCCACCACGGGGAGACCTTGTTTAAGGAAGAGCCTCCCAGTGATGTCTGAGCAATAAACTGAGTCAGGGCAGGGAGCAGCTGGTCTCGTTCTTCCCCTGGCTGGGAGCGATCCATAGATGTGACCGGGATCCGTGGCCAGGAGCTGCGGCCTCAGTGCCGCAGCTGTGGCCGCCGCAGTGGGAACATCACATTCCCACCATGGACTTGGGTACAGAGGGTTTTTTTGTTTATTTGTTGGCTTTTCAGTAGTATGTTGGCATGCGGGAAAGGCTTTGTGCATTAAAACCTGCAAAATGTTACTCTGTTGGGAGCCCTGACCCGGGCCCGCGGCTGCAGCTCCGCAGCGGGCTCGGGGCGGGCTCGGACCGGCACCCCCACGGCTCCGGTTCTGGCTTCTGGGGGGATGAGACGAGCAGCTCGGTCGGCTCTTATGATGGGTTTGAAATTATCTTCCTGCTGGGGTAGTTTTTGGGCAGCAGTTGCCCAGGAGTTAATGGTTAATGCGGAGCTGCAGCGTGAGCTTGCTGGACACCAGAGGGATTGCAATACAGGACGTAAGTGACCCAGGTTTAGTGCTAAGAAATACCATTTATTTAAAAAAATGAAGACATTTTAGAGGACACCAGCAAATGACCATTAACCACATTTGTTCTTGAACAATAAATTATGCCTTGGAGCATCCTTGGGGAAGAGCTCCCCGTGTCCGTGTGCGCCCGGGGCGACGTGGGCAGGTTCACAGTCCAAGCGCCGTGTTTCCAAGGGGGTTTCATCCCCCCGGAGCGGCTCCAGCAGCCGGCACCTTCCTGGCCCGCGGCGGAGCGGGCGCCTGGGAATGCGGCTGCTGCCGGGTTTCCTTGCGGGTTTGAACGGCTCCAGGGACCCAGGGCTGGTTCTGCCTCAGGGGTAAGAGAGAGGGATTCCCGGGCACCAAGGATGCTCCTTTGGGAAATGACAGACTAAGAACTGCTGTTAATGCACAGGAACAGACAAAACACACAAAATATAAATATTACTTGGTGGCCGCAGAGGTACGAGGAGGCTAAATGCTAAATTTTGAAGTACTCTTACAGTTTGCTCTTCAGAGCTTGGGATGTTTCCTCCTTTCTTTTTCTTTTTTTTTTTTTCTCCAATTAACATTACTAAATATAAAGCAGGTTTTGCAAATTTTGAAAATCTACAGTAGAATTCATTTTACTTGGAATAATTAGGAAAGAAAGGCTACTCTGAGTCGGTATGGTACAGCTTACAGTATTTGGTCTCTGAATGTTATTTTTAAAAAGCATGAGTTTCACAGTATCAAAAGTGCTCGTTTAAAAGAAAAGTAGCGTAACACAAGTAATTAAAACATTGCATTTTTGATTATGAATAATTTAGTTGATGTAAACCAGGTTACTGCAGCATTTAAAAATATTGAACAGTGCTCAGTTTACATAATTCTCTTCGTAACAATAAATATAAATAAATTTACAAATAGTAATACTGCCTAGAACAAGAATAGACAGAAGCACAATCCACAGGACTATAAACAACTCTAGTTCTTTAACCCTAGACAGGCCTAACTCCTACACCATCTAGCCAGCAATCAGTTCACTAATTCAGCGGTCCCACTTACCCCGTGGGGCCGGCTCTGCTCTTAAACCCAGCTCTAGCAGCTCTCCTCTGCTGGAGATTTGATTTTCCATTTTATGTTTTTTTCCCCCTCCTTTTTTCCTACCTCATGACAATAAATTAAAAGTTGTTCTGACACAACTAAGCGTTGCAGGTAGCTGCAGCCCCTGCCTGGGTTTGGTCGGTGGCACTAGTTATTAGGTGATTTAAGGAGACGTTGGGAGCAGGCGAGGGCTGGGGCCGGGCGCTCCAGAGCGGTGTCATTTAATGTGGTCGCCTTAACGGGACTAGTCACATTCTAGAACATCCTACTGCCGCCTTCCACGTGCTCCTTACAAGCTCACCAGTCCTGTAGGACAACTGTCCATGTCCCTTCCTTGGTCGTGCCGGGGTGAAGGGGATGCTACTGGCTGGGTTTTATTTTGGCATCACGTGCTGTGCCCCGTAAATAGCCAACACTCTGCACGCGTCTGCAGGAGGAGCTGTTTTATTGCGTTCACCTTCGGGTTTGAAGGGGCAGGAGAACCTGGCCCCGAGCTCGAGCTCCCGGGAGCGGCGCAGAGCTTAGAGCAGCGCGATGGGTTTGGAGCCCTGCGTGCTCATGTACGGCGCGGCGGCGACGTTGTCCAGGGCCGCGTACGTGGTGTAGAGCCCCGTGACCTGCAGGTCCGAGCAGGGCCGGTCGCCGCCGCCGGAGCCGCCCGCGAGGCCGGCGCTGCCCAGCTCGCAGTCTGGGAAGTGGAGCGGGGAGTTGCTGAAGGCGCCCAGCGCGTCCAGGCTGAAGCTGTCGTCTTTCATTTCCTCCCAGATGTTACCTTTAAAAGATTAAGGTCTGTTCGCGACAGCAGCCCCAGCCGCGCTCGGGGCTCGCTCTGCCGCGGAAAGGCTCTACCTGCTGCTGAGGAAGTGCTGCCTGGGGACGGTACCTTTTGGAGGGCAAAAGCACAAGAGGCTCCATCCCCGAGGCACTTCCAGCAGGAGCCGGGACCTTTCCCGTCTGCCTTCCCCTGCCTCAGCTCTGCTGGGTAGGCCCCTCGCCCCGGCTCTGCAAGCCCCACGTTTGGCTTTTGCAAATGGGGAGAACTAAGGCACAGGTGGAGCTTGATTCCCAGGGCGGAGAGGGATGCAGGGTCCCACATGCAGCTCCCGGGGTGGCCCGGCCTGTGCCCAGCCCACGAGGGCTTTCCCTGCTCACGCAGAAGCACGTGGAGGCAGCCAGAGGAGCCCTGCTGCGAGGGCAGCGCCCAGCACGAGCCCGTAGCTCGGCCCCAGCCCCGCGCGCCCTGCTCGGGTCCCTGGCTGCCTGGTCGAGTGCGTGTTGTGCTCGGTGTTCCTACCGCAGCCTCCTTCCCGCCTACCTTGCAGAGCGAAATCCATGATGCTTGGGTCGAGGGCGTCCACCTCGGTGCTCATGTCCGCTGGCACGCTCAGGAAGTCGGGGGGCGCGCGGCCCAGGGGGTGCTGGGGCCCAGGGCTGCGGCTCATGTCGGGCAGCGTGTGCAGAGGCGGCGTTTGGGCCGGAGCCGGCGAGTCCGGGGCCATGCGGGCCTGGGGCTGCAGCGCGCGGTGCAGCGGCAGCGACTGCAGCGACAGCGTCATGGTGGGCGGCGGCTGCAGCTGGGACACGGCCACGCGGGCACCGGCCACGCGCCGCAGCGGAGACGCCTCCGGCTCCGGCTGCTTGTCGGCCCGGCGGCAGCTCTGCGGCCGGTCCGTGATCAGCTTGTCCAGCTCCTCTGCGCCAGCAGCACCCGAGGCGGAAAAGAGAAGGAGTTTAACCCGTTTGTTCGAGCGTTTCAGCAGCGCGCGCAGCCACCCGTGACGCTCTACACTGGAAACGTCTTTCACTGCCTGGGCAGCGGCGCAGAAGACAGGCGTGATTGGTAAGTGAGCAAAGAAATGCCATCTATTTCCTTGCCCCTAGCGCCAGTCAACCTCTGTGGTTATCCCTAACGAAAGCAACCATCACAGGAGCCACCAGGCCGTTACCAGCGACGTTTGCTGAACTAACGCGGCCTCACCAGGTAACCTGCAGGACAGGATACTCCAAACTAGGCTGTATCTTAAATAAGATTTGAACAAGAACTTTCAGACAGTTTCCATGAGGCTAGTGTCAAAGTAAAGGAGAACTTTTAACTTTGACTACATTGCAGGTTTTGCAGCAAAAAACCCCGTTGATATTGTCAATACCGAGCTCCTGAAAGCGTTTTCTTTTCTCCTTGCCTCCCATACCCCAAGAAGCTGAGCACAGCAGGAGCCCTACCTGGGTTGGCCATGCTTCTGTGAATAGCAGCTATGTCCTTTCGCTTCCACTTCTGCATCTCCTCTTCCATCTTGTCAATCTTGGCAGGGTTGAGGGCCCACAAGCACCCTTTGCGGGAGGTGCCGCTCAGCTTGTTCTCCACCTTCTCAAAACACTTGTTCAGGGACAGGTTGTGGCGCACCGAGTTCTTCCAGCCGTCGGGTGCTGTCTAAAGGGCACAGAGGGAGTTAGTGCAAGAGGCACGAAGTGTGAACCCCAAGTATTTGTGCTGTTCTGCTTCCGCATTTGGGGTGCACCATACCTTGAAGTAGGGAAAGTGCTCCTTCATGAAGCTGTAGATCTCACTCACGGGCAGGCTGCCTGTTTTGCTGTTCTTCAGCGCCATTGCAATCAAGCAACTGCAAGAGAGAGAAGCCCAGGATATCCCAAGAGCTGGTGCCCGCTTAGCCACTGGCCTTTGCTGGCCCAGCAGCCTTGTGCCCATCTCCGTTAGGGTGTGAACCCCTGGGTGATCCTGGGCGCCGTGCTTGGTTAACCCCAGGAAACCTTAATCAGCTCGCGAGTGTTCAGAGGCTGCCCTGTGATTCTGCAGGTTTTATGTTTTTGGGTGCTTGCTCTGCCTCTGTTCCAGTGTCCAGGGACCACTTTGTTCATTCTGCTCACCCCCTAGCTGCACCTTCCACAGAGCTCGTGTGAAGGATGGGGCTTCGTTCCCCTCCACAGGAACTGAATGCTCATGTAGTACCAGACCTGCAGCCTTTAAAATCATCCCAGCTCAGGCTGGGCAACACGCTCCTTGTTCTCTACTCACCTGTAGGAGTAGATGGGCTTGGGGTAGTGCTTGGGGTGCAGCTCCTGGGCAGAGTGAGGAGCCAGGCGGGGCTGCGAGTAGTGTGGCTGGGTGCCGTAGGGCGCGTTGTAGATCGCTGCAGGGTTGCACTGTGCGCAGGAGGAAAGAAGGACAGTGTCAGATACAGAGGGTATCTGGGTATGCAGGTTTAGGGGGGCTCTCTTATGAGAGTTCTGGACGTGATTTTTGCAGTATGTTAATCACAGAATCACAGAATGGTTGAGGTTGGCAGGGATCTCTAGAGAGCATCTAGTCCAGCCCCCTGCTCCAGCAGGGACTCCCAGAGCATGTGGCGCAGGGTGGCATCCAGGAGGGTTTGGAAGACCTCCAGAGAAGGAGACTCCTGTTAAGACAGACCACAAGCAAGTAACAGTACCTGTGGTGAACTCTGTGCTATGGCAAACACCTGCTGTGAATGAGGAGGAGGGAAGAGCTGTTGCTGCGTTTGCAGACTTGGAGAGGGCTGTCCACCCACAGCGTACTGGCTCATCTGCTGGGATAGAGACAAGAGATATGTCAGTCCCAAAAATACCAGCATCTTTTCCTAAGAAGTGTTGCAATAAGGAGCCACCAGGGCCTGCTTTACGTTTGCTCCATGTGTGGAAATAGGATTCAGCCCCAGCATTCCCTGTGGCAGGCTGGCCTGGACATGGATCATCGCTGCAGACGCTGCTGTCGAGTGCATGTTGCTCACCACGGGACCTGTTTTGGAAAAAGGGAATGCAGTGAATGCTCACATGAAAATGCACTTCAGAAAAGTAGGCTGATATTCATTTTTAATGGATGCCATTGAAGAGAGCTAAGCTCTGGAGTGGATAATCACACCCCTATAGAGCTTTCCATCTGAAAGAGCCCTGAGTATTTCACAGATTGCGAAGATGGCATCAGCTGCTTCTAAAACTTCTTAGGCAGAAGGAGAAAGATGGCAGCTGCTTAACAGTCGGCAGCAGTGTCACAGCCATAGGACCTTACAAAAGCAAAATACTCTATATTCGACACGAGCTGTGCTCTCGAAGGATTTCTATGGTAAAGCAAGGGGATACACGGAGCTCTCTCAGCCAAATGCTGTAGGGAACTAGCGTGCGAAAAGATGTTCCCAAACAAAAGAAAGGCTTTCAATGAATATAGGCTGCAAGCCTCTATGAAGCACACAGGTACGGGGTAAATGAGATCCTCTTAGCTTTATCAATGTTGAAACAAACAAGAAAGATTAATTACCTAATTCCAAAGCTGTTGAAAACCTCTGAAATGCAAGTCTTAAATATCTTGGCCCAAGCTCATACAAGGCAACAGCAACCAAGGTGAGAAAAAAGTCAATCAGATCCTAGGATCTGTGTAGTGCCTGCTAGGACTTGTTTCCTCTTGAAGTTAAAGTATACTAATGATGTCCTTATCAGAGGGCAGCAGGCTCTGGGTCCTCTGGCAGGAAGTGAAATATGATGTACTTAAAATGAATCTGCAAATGGGGAAGCTAATGCATGTGGAGGAAAGGAAAGGGGGCAGGAGGTTGTGCCGTTCCAGCAGCACCTTTAACTCCCTGCCAGGTTACCTGTGTGTTGCAGCATTGCATTGGGGGCGCCGAGGCCGAAATCCATCCTGCCCGCGGCCACGGGCGGCAGCCGGGGAGCATCGACCGACGTCAGCCAGGACAAGGACTGCAAGTCGCTGGGGAGGTCATCTTCACTCAGCTGGGATGGGTCCGAGGCCACGAGTCTGGAACAGAGCACGGAAGGTTAGCGAAGAGCAGAGATGCTGCTCGGGTGGCCCCACGGGAAGCAGGATGCCTGGGATGCTGACGCACCAGCAGGAAAACAGCATCAGCCTTGGGGATCCCCAGGGTACCCTGTGTTTCACACCTAGCTAGGAGTCAATCACGTTTTGATCCTGATTTCCTCTGCACTGTTTGAAAGATTTTACTTAAGACACGTTGAAGCGCTTCTGCTTTGAACCAGGACCAGTGCAGGAGTCTGTTCTGCAGAAGTCTGTCCTAACTAAGCCAGCTGTGTGCTGAGTGGTACACGATGCATAAGATTCCTCAGCAAGGACCTATGTCAGCTCAGGACTGAGCTGTAGACACCAAATCCGAGTGTTTTCTATGCACTTTTTTCATTGTTTAACACAGGGAGGAGGAGAATTAAGGCACTAGTTCCACTTAAGTCGAATTCATTGGAGAAATTTAAAACCAAATGGAAAAAAACAAGTAGAAGAATCTAAAAGGTTCTTTGTTAGCAAGTGGATAGCACAGGGCAGATTTGATGGAGTTGTTAAGGTGACATAGAAACACGCTGCACATGGAACTCGAGACTAAAGTAACCAGTTCCACAAGCCTAAAAAAAAAAAAAATCTAAAGAAAACTTCTCGTGCCGCAGTGTAGGGGAAGAAGGACGAAAACCTGGAAGAGAAACTGCCTAGAAATAAATGCAGCTGAGTCATTATTTTCCCATTTGTCACAGATTTCCACTTGTTTCGCCTCCGTGTGGAAGCAGCTCTCTGGGTTTTGACAGTACTGCTTTGCATTAATCTGGTGATCTAGTGGGTAGCCCTGGGAGACGTTTCTGTGTCCAGATCCTCAAGAGCCGACGGGAGCTGCTGCCTTTGGAGAGAAACCTTCCCAGCCTCTTATCCCACTGGGGCAGAGAGAAGAGCTTTGCTGCAGAAGCAAAACTGCAGAAAGTGAATGCAGAATGAACTGTTGGCCCCTCCCGTTCAGATATAGGAAATTAGGGATAAATAACTAGGATTCATGCAGCATGGGGAACCCTGCGTTTCAGCCAGTCTTTGACCTAGTAAATAATTAGACCGAAGAGCTAGTGAGTGAATACACACCACCCAGGCTGGCTGTAGCTGGCAGAGCCAAGGCACAGCTACAACAGACTTGGTTTCCAGCTCTGCCTTGACACATTCTGCTGCTCCATCCATCTGGCTTTGTTTTCCTTCTGATAGAGTGTGTGACACAAAACTGAAACATTGAAGTATATTTGCATTACTCATACGCTCCTGTGTTTTCTAAACTCCAGTTAAAGTCAAAGAAAGATTTATCACAAGTGAAGGGCTCAACTCTTCTCATGTTAAACAGTTCACATTAAACAGTATTAGAAAGTCGTGGCTGTCTGGTGGAGTAAGGCACTAATTGGAAGTTATCACCGGATAGTCAGGGTAAATCCAAAGGGATTGAGGTCCGGAAAAATGTCTTTCTCAGTTCACTTGGGCGTTGTTGATTCTGCTTGTAAAGCAAAGACTTAAAGAGCTCTCGTGGGTGTGTTAAAGGCAGCTGTGTGGGGCTAACATGAGCTCATGGCCAAATGACAGTGTAGAAGCATTAAACAGATGTGGTCTCTTGCTGAAGCTTCTTTTCTGCCTTGCATGAGCCCAAAACAGCTCAAGAGAGCAAGCGAAAGCGCCAGCCTGGCTGACCAGGAGCACGCAGCTCCTCAGATAGTGACTTCCAGAAGCACCTCTCACAGTTCCTGAAACTGTTGTCTGGGAGCTCTTTGAAGCACAATGCGACTTGCTTTTTTATAGGAAGATTCCTAAAAGGAAAAAAGAAGTAGGAGCCAACAACTCAAATCCTGGCCAAAAAGGTCCCCAAGTCTCTCTCCCAACCTACCCCTTGCTCCTACTGTAGTTATAGTGCAATAATTAGCATTGCCATGGTTACCAGTGCTCAGTTATTTGGTGAGGCTGGGGACTTAAATACATAAAAAGAGCATCAGGTGACCGCTGTGGCAGCCCGCAGATTGGCTGGGTTGGAAGTAAACAGGAGCATTAAATGGTTTGAAAACTGGGCAGGCTCATGTCGTTTGCAACAGTTGGCCCCATTCATTGTAAGCCGATAACCCTTTGTGGCGCCAGCGACTGTTGCCCGGCGGCACGTGGCCCCCTTTGTTTTTGGGATTCCTGCTTAATTGTTTCCCCCCCTTCTCTCTTTTTTCCTTTTTTTCTTTTTTTTTTTTTTTTTTTTTTTTACAAACTTCCCATTAATCTGGCTGCATGACAGGCGCCGCACAACAGGCGCACCCCGGCCATCTGGCACCCCGGCCCTGGCAGCCCTCGGCACAGGCGGCTCCGGTGACAAGTGACAGGGTCGGGGCAGCGGGGTCAGCCCCGCACGGGGCAGCGCGGCCCCCGGGTGCCGCTGGCCTCGCGGCCACGCAAAGCACGGTCTCCAAGAGGTGTTCCGAGGAATGCCGGCAGCGTTCCCGGGACACGGCGGGATCTACCTGCCCTCCTCCTGCTTGCGGCGAGCGCGTTCCCATTGGCATCCTTGTGGCACGGGCCCGCGCGCCTCCCCTCCATGCAGGCAGCATCCGATGGGCGGTGAGGGGGTGGCTGCACCCTTACCTCGGGACAGTCATCATTAGGTGCCGTGGTAAACAGACAGGAAGATGCAGCAGCAGAAAATCTGCAAAACTGCCCGTTCAGACTTTTTTTTTCCCCTTGATAATGGGGGGGGAAAAAAGCTTATTTAATCACGTAAAATGAATATCTCACGTTAAAGGATTATACTTCAGGTTGTCTTCCAAAGCAACACATTAATTTCATTAGGCTTAAAGAATGAGATATTGCTTAGGGTATGTCCATAGCTGCCTGGCTGGGGTGTTTTAATGCCCGGGTACATCAGAGCCTAAAAGCAGCTGCTCCTGCAGGCACAGGCTCCATGTGCATCCCACGTTACCAAAAAATGCTCGTCTGACCTGCAGAGAGAGCCATGCCCGGTAGCACCTGCAGTTTAATCTCACAGGTTCAATCTTTCTGACCTGAAAACTGCCCGTGCCAAGGCAAGTGCAAACCTATAGACACGTACAGTAACATTGTGCGCTGTGCTTCTGTTGCCTCCACCATCCCCTCCCGTCTGAGGGTAAACATTGGCAGTCAGAGCCCCCGTGGTCCTCAGGGTGTGCGCGGCCCCGGGCACAATGGGGCACTGTGGTAAAAGCAGCCCTTTCCTTTCAATGCATGTAAATGAGATAAATAGTGATACGCTATAATTAATGCACACTACTGAAAATGTCCCCAGCTGCACGCTCCCCAGGGCTGCCTGGCGCGTATGCTGAACTGCCAAGCGCCTATGCATAAAAGGTTACCAAATGTGTAGGAAATGTGCACTTAATTTTTTAAAGGTGTGGTTAAAACCCACAACCTTGTTTTCACCTGTCTGCTTTCAAACCTCTATGAAGGTTTGAACCACTGCCCCAAATCTTTATCTAATCAGGGACATAGCTCCTGGCCATCAGCTAGCCCACACAGTCAAAGGTTATACTTCCAGAACCAGCAGAAATGCAAAGATGTCCCCTTTGCAGAGCTCCTTATGCTGCAGCCACGAAGAGGCTGGACTCCTGCATTAGCTGCACCTCCTCGCAGGGCTCCTTCCTGCATGGTGGCACCTTGTCCTAAACAAAGTCTTGTTCTAAGTCATAGCTGGTGCTAAACAAAGTCAG
This sequence comes from Nothoprocta pentlandii, assembly GCA_013398315.1. Lineage (NCBI taxonomy): Eukaryota > Metazoa > Chordata > Aves > Tinamiformes > Tinamidae > Nothoprocta > Nothoprocta pentlandii. The sequence goes on from VZSG01000989.1 coordinate 89,331, forward strand.
GCAGAACCACCATGGTTGCATTTGGCTTAGTGGACATTGACTGTTGAGTTGTCCCTCACTTAGTGGGCTGGTTTTGTTACAATTGCCAGCACTGACACTTGAGTCCATGAGCCAGTAATACAGCCGTTCAATAGAGAGGCCAGCCAGGGATGCAGATTTCTAATTAGCTGTTTGCGGTGGCTTACCCAGTGCGAGTGACAAAGAGGAGGAGCCCTGTGACGACTTCATCTTAAGGGTATGAGAAACCCTTCTCTTCAGTTTTGTGATTACGCAACATCCTTAGAACAAGCACAAGTCATTTCTTACACACAAAAAAACACATGGCAAATTTTTGCAAATTTTTCAGCAGTCTCCAAGGTGAGAAGCGTTCTCTGTCTAACTGGGGGAGTTAACTTTGCTGCCTCTGTCTGCTCCTCATTCCCTCTGTTCTTCTCTTTCCCATAGGCACTTTTGTTCCCCCGTTCCTCCTCTGCAGGTGCTGCTCTGCCCTAGGTTCTGCTTTCCACCCTGTACCACCCTCTGCCTCTCCCCATGCTGGATCCTTTCCTATGGAGTAGCCAGCAGCTCTGCCTGTTTCAACCCCCAACTCCCGTTTTCTCTCTAAAGCCCCCCTACCTTTCCAATCCCAGACTATCAGCCTGCCTCTCTCCTCCTCATCTTCAAGTTTTTAGGATTACCTGTGGGTCACTGGGTATTAGAGCAGAAATCAGGCAGCTTTCCAAGGACAAGAAGTCCCTCATCAACTACAGCCTACAAGAGTTTGGTTAAATGAACTAAAGCCAGTAAGGAAAAAGCAAATAACTTGATTATCCTGTCAGGTTTTGCTGTTCTTTTCTTACACTATGGCTTGAATGAGAAGATGTTTCTCCCCAAACTTGCTGCAAAGATACTTAAGTTCTAACAAACCAGGCTGCAGGTGTGATCCTGAAGACTTTTATACTTGCCAGCTCTGCATTTCAGCACACTTCATTGCAGCATTTTGGTATGGGATGAGGAGAAACCAGCTTACAAGTGCTTTGCTTCAGTGATTTGCTTAAGCCTCAGAGGAAGTTCTCGGCGAGGCCAGCATGGACTTTGACTTATGTCAAAATAAATATCTCGATGCAAAAGTGTGCTGAAGCATCTGGTACTATATGAATGTTTTCTGTAAAAGAGATTAATTTTGTCTACCTCCTTTCCTTTAACAGAGTCTCAATTGCTACTTATTAGTACAAGGATCATATGCCTAGGCTCTTATGCGATTGCTTATGCCAGCATTAAAGCTATGTAAAACATACTACCCTTTGTTTGGCACTATGGTGAGCACCTGTGTCCCTTGCATTAGCTGCTGCTAAAGTCATGCAACATTTTTCACACGTGTTCAAACATGAGACTTTTTTTGTGGTAAATCAAGAACATTATGCCACAAACATCTGTTTGCTCACAGGAATGCTGAAAAAGTCCAAATTCCTTTCCTGCTTTCTTGTTTTGAAGCAGAGATCAGGCTCCTTTTAGGAGGTAATCTACAAACTCACCCCTGATTTCCCTGGAAACAAAATCACCTTAGAAGGTCACAAGACAGCATTCGATGCAAAGCACTCATTTCTAGAGCTGTCACTAACTGCAAGACAATTTGAGGAGCAAGGGCCACAATATTTTATTAATACTGATTAGCACATTTCAGGAGCCGCATAGGAAGCAGTTGAGCTAATCCACTTAAATCAATCCACAGTGGCCCGAGTTTGACTGATTCCTAGGAGGTTTCTCACATTTTTTTGAAAGAATGAAGCAACTAGTGCAATGAAATTCCTCCGACACGTCGGGTCATTATCTCACTCCCTGTCAGACACACATGGTGTCAAGGGAATGGACACTGACATTTTCTTCAGGAACAATTACCGTTTTGTTAGTTATGCATTTGTAACCTTTTGTCTGCACTGGTTTGCTTCGTGCAAACTCCCAGGCTCCGCGTATCCCCAGCGCTGCCTGTCCAAGGTATTTGGCTGTAGCTTGTTCCTCAGAAGCCCAAGTTCAAAACTAGACATGAGACTACAACTTCGGAGAGCTAAAATGTGCTCTAGGTTGTAAAAAGCAAAAACTTTCCACCTTTTTCCATTATTTTAATGCAGTCCTGTCTAGAATGTGTGGAATGCAGTGGCTGGGTGTTTGAAGGGAATTATATACATGGCTAAACTATACACAGGACCGAATGTTACACGTTTTCAGGCATTTACTGCCAAATGTGGGTAACGGCTGAATCAGTGCTTAAAGAAAGCAGAATCATAACTGCTTAGGACAGGAATTATCATGGCAGAAATTTAATCAGAAAATCTAATGAACTAATAAAGAGCTATTTAAGAACTACAGGGCAACTTAAAATGAGGACAAGCAAAATCAACTAATATCTTGAATGATTTATGATCGAGTAACAAGTCAACTACAATGATGTCTATTTTTAGTCTAGGCTAGGACTAAAAATACATGGCATGACTAACATGATGTGACTAGAAAATGCACAGCAAGGCCTTCCAAACACTACATAAACCTCCTAACAACTTTGTATATAATAGTAAAAAGTTACAATACAGTAAAAGAAGCAAAAAGTCTTTATACAAAACACTGAACTGTAAAACATGCAGTTATTTTGTCTAGTTGATCTAGGTCTTAACTCTGCATCACAATAAAAAGTGATGTCATTTCTTCAGCTGGAATTATTCATTTTAGTTATTTCTTTAAAAGAAGTAGATAGAGACCGTATTGAAAGGCGGGGTTTTGTACTGATTCTTTAAATCTGGATTTCCATGTATGCAGAGTAGTCCTTAGCAAGTTACTTTTTGTTCCCTCCCTAAAAGCCTGGTTTTCATGTCATGATTTATAATATGTAGTAAATCACACATGACTATTTATAGTTGAAAATGGGACAGTGACTGAGAAAAACACATACTGCTGTATTTCAAAGCCAACATTTTTTAGGACAGTTTTGAATATGACAATATTAAAATTTCTTTGGGAAAGAATTTACAGCTATGTTCCAAATTTCCTTGAGTTTTATTGCAAGCCAAGTGCAGGCCCACCTTTTCCAGGGCAAAGGTAAGGTAATATTTCTTATTTACTTCTCATCTGTAAGAAGACAAGTCTTGCTAAAGACTTGTACACTAGATCTGACTCGGTACCTGTAGACATCACAGCAAATCTTTTACTTCTCTTGCTTCTCAGACTGTTAAGGCCCTTTGCCTTTATTCCCTGAAACATAAAAACTTTAGAAATATTTGTTACTGCTGCAGCTATGAATATACAAAAGGGAGCAGTATTTTCTTTGGAAGAGTGAGAAAAGCATCTGCTAATATGAAATATGACTCTGTAATGATAGCTAGATGGTGACAGCTCCATAGAATGTAGGAGGTGGGGAAAATTGAATGGCCCTTAATCACTCCTAGGTAGTATATTTTATATCCCATAGGTGAATCCACAGAAAAGATACTTGTCTGAAAGCATTATTCTGTCCTACCCTGGGCTTCAGAGTAGTGACAAGAATTGGATTGCTATCTGCTATGTCAAATTTACTACAAACACTTTAGAACAAAAGAGTTTAAATATCTGCTAAAAAAAAGAAAAAGAAAAAAAAAAGGAACTTTGTTTTGCCTCCCTCATCTTTTTTACCCCTTTCTTTTTTTTTTTTTCAAAAAGAAAAACAAAATATGCCACAAAGCTTTAACCGTTATGCTTAAACTTCAGGACAATTCGGGGTATTTATTGATTTTTTCCTCTGCTTACATGCCCACACGCTGTCTCTTTTGAATGTTTCTTCCTGTACGCTCCCTGGAAAGTCTGGTCTCCTCTAAGTCCAAGTGCCCAATTGAAAGGCTCTAAGTGAGACAGAAGAGTATTCTCAGCACAGCCCCAGCCTCCCGCTCACTAATTGGAGGCTATTCCCCATTTTGTGGAGCCTTGATGCTCCCCCATGGAGAACTCGGGACTGTGGGTTCCAGTCTTGGACTGTGGTGACAGCAGGAGAGTAAACAGAGCTGATAGAATTTGACAGGTCTATTCTTTTCTTAAAATCATTCAGTCTAAAAGATTTTCTTTTACATAATCCAAAGTGTTTTCTCATGAAGTAGGACAAATACAGCTCTGCATTTATAGTGCAATGCAGATTTTATGCATTTTTACCAGAATTTGCCACTATTAAATGAGGCCAAATAATTAACTTTAAAGCTAAATGAAAAAAAAAAAAATCACAAATGGGATAAAGCTTTTGAGAACTGGGATCTCTAAGTTAAAAATGCTTAGAGGAGTATTAAAAGAAGTTTTAAGAAGCATCTGACCTCAAAATAAAAGAAGAAACTCTTGCTTACAGTAAGATAAATCCTATTTTTCCCGAAAAGAATGTTTTATTTTCTGCAGCTATGAGTTAAGAAGAGCTCTCTCCATAACAAGGGCCTTTGTTAAGGCTGTGTGTTCTTCAGGGCACCAACACCAACTTAAATATAAGTACCCAGAAGTCTCTCTCATATACCCTCTCTATTAAATACTGAATCGTTTCTTTACAAATATTTACACAACCAACAAAACACCTAGAGCAAACAGTGCTTCAGTAAACAGCAAAACAGAGTTCCACAAACCTGTCTCCATAGAGGCTCCGGAGGGTATAACAAATCACTTGTTGAGCTGTAAGAGGCTGCAGGGCAGCGCTTGCATTTTGAACAGAGAGAGGCCGATAGAAGAAGACCTGCAGCCGACCACTTTTGCCCACAGAAATACAGGAAAGCGCCCTCGGGCTGGCACGGAGGTGACAGTCTCCCATCCTCATTTTAAAATATAAACAAGATCTAAACCAAAGCCCCTGTGCTGTGCTGCGGGAGCTGGCTCGTGTTCTGCTCCGATGTATTTCATGGAAGTTTGCATCATGTGACGAGGTGTAACGTAGCTTAAGCGGGCGCACTGTGCCCACGCGTAGCCATCTCCTCACCTCTAGCAATACTTTTAGATGATAAATTGCTACGGGAATCTGTATTGCTATAGGAAAGTTATCAGGGGCTGTTGGCAAATCTAGATTTGCCCCATTGATATCCGAGCTTTTACCCATGCCAGCGCTTTGGAGTGATAAGTAATTGCTTGTTTTAATGAGAGCATCCTCTGCTACCTCCTGAGCAGGATTTAGACGTTCCCAACTGCTTCCTACCAATGCAAAACATCCTCTGAAAGTGAAACGTGAAGTAATTGTTATTTAACGAGTTTAGCCTTCTCTGTCGCTGCTCGGGGAGCGGAGAGGGAGCACCAGGTCCACCTGGGGCTTAGGGGCAATATTTACCAAACATAATTTGGTATCAAAACACTTCAGAGAAGGGTATTTGCAAACAAGCAATTCATTGTAACCAATCACCTGCCCAGACGCCTCAGCTAGAGTTGAGGGAAAAAAAGTAGTTAGCTTTCTCTGAGGTAAAACAATAAATAAATAAAGGAGGACTTCTCCATGCTTGAGTTTACAAGGACACGGCAAAAGCCATAATTTGTAAAAGCAGATCGTGGCCTCACCTGTACTCCTGCAGTGGAGGGTGGTGGTTTTGCCCTGCGCTCCTAAGGATTCCTGACATCATGGATGGGATATTGCTTTCTATCATCTCCTTTTGCAAAAGGAAGGGGAAAATGGGGAAAAAAAAAAAAAAAAAAAGAGAGAGAGAGAAGGGGAGAGAGAGAGAGATTCATATGAAGTAGCTATCCAGCACTTCAGCAATAGGAAGGGAACA
>VZSG01000989.1:107529-158967 GCA_013398315.1 Nothoprocta pentlandii
AAACCATGGGCAAGGTGGGACCAGTGGCAAGGTGGGACCATGACGAGGAGGAGACAATACATGAGGTGGAGACCACGGATGATGGGGAGACTGTGGGCAAGGTGGAGACCATGAGTGAGCTGTCGAGCATGGGCAAGGAAGGGACCATGGGAGAGGTGGAGATCATGGTCATTACAGAACCATGGGCAAGGTGGGACCATGACAAGGAGGAGACAATGCATGAGGTGGAGACCATGGTTGATGGGCAGACCATGGGCAAGGTGGGGACCATGGGAGAGATGGAGACAAGGGAGAGATGATGCATGAGGTGGAGACGATGAGCTATAAATCATGGATGAGGTAGAGACCATGGCAAGCTGGAGACCACAGCCTCCATAGGACCAGGGTGTCCATGGTGGGGACCAGGCTGCAGCATGGCGAATGTGTAACCACATTTATTTAGATCTATTAATACATAAAGATAAGTAGGAAATGGAAAGAAAGCAGTTCAGGCTGGCAGCCACCCCTTTGCTTCCTTTTCGTCAGAGGCACGTAGTTTGGAGTTTATACTCAAATAACATATACGTGGACTCGCTCACATGTATGAAATGAAAATTCCCTTGGGTTTATCAGTTTATTGCATGGGATAAGGGGATGGGACTTGAAAACATGGGAGATCTTTTCTCTTAATGAGAACCTGTTCAGTTTAAGGAACATCAAATCTCTCTCCTTTAGTTACAATTAGTGAAAATTGAGAGTAATCAATAGTTCTTGGCGTCTAGGCCTTAATATATCAGGCACATCCAGAGAACTAAGCAGCAGCATAAAATATAAAGTAGTAGTATTGCTATAGCCCAAGATATAGAGTATTCCCAACAAGTTACGGTGATATGCTATGCCATTTTTGTAACTCGTTATGAAGTCCAATTCTCTCAGTGTCTTCATAACCATATATTTTAATTAAAAAAGAATTAGAATGCATTCCCTGTAGCCAAACATTTGTAGGAGGGGTAAAGATGCATTTGGCAGCATTTGCAGAGCGTGGGGTGTCTCATACTCCACAAGGCCCTTGTGTGGAGCTTCTCGCTCAGCTGGCTTCCTTGCGAAGGTGCCTTTGCTCCTCAGGATCCCTCTTCCTGTGGGAAGGGGTTGGGTACCCCAGCCTGGATGTCCCAGGGGGTAACAGGTGAGGGGTGCAAGGGGGTCTGCACCCTCCTGCTCCTTGAGAGAGCTTAAACTGGAAGACCTCAGTCTTCCTAGCCCTAAAAAGAGCCCTTCATGTGTGGCAATGAGGGCAGCCCTGGTTAAATACTAGGAAGAAAGTTTTCTCAAGGAGGGCAGCCAAATTTAAAATACTCAGTTTTAAACCCAGAATTTCTGCAATAAGCAACAGGCCATAGCAGTCACTGGGTATGTTCTTGCTGTTACTCCCAAAGATTCTTTTGTGTTATTTTTACTTTCCAGAAATTCTGTGACTATTGTGTGGCATGTCTTATTGGCATTAAATGTGATGCAGCTGACTGTGAGCTGATGATTAAATTGAGAGAGATTTACTGCAGCTGGTTTTTCCCTGTTATATATGGTTTCCTCACCCAGTTAATCTTGTGTGGGAGAGGTTGTGCTGCCTGAGAGAATAGTATGAGGCTAGTGTGAAAATGGATATTGTGTATTATTTTGCTGCCTATGTTAGGGGTTCCCTCTATTTTTATTATTATTTTTATTTTCTGTGATTTTAAGTGAGAGCATACGATGCGTGGAGGACTGTTGCTGGTACTTGCCGTGTTGTTTTTGCTGAGGAATGAGGCAAGTCCGCTTAATGTTATTGAAGCTAGTTTTTACAGTGACTGGTAGAAGAAAAATGTTAGCTATTTCTACTTCTTCAGTTTCTATCTGAGTTATTTTGGGGCATCTAAGATCACGTGTAACCTGTGAAATAACAAAGTTCAGTGATTAATTCCTCCTTTGTTAGGAGTAATTAGATCATAGCAAATAAGTAGTGAAACGAAGCAACAGAGTCAAAGGAAAGATTTGCTTGTAGAGACATTGACTTCCTTGTATGTGAATTTTCCCTAAAACTAACTGAATTTCTGTATTCTTTAAGGTGTTTGCTTTGAATGTTGAACTGAATTTATTTTGCTATTGGCCAAGATTGTTGTGAAATACATTAACTTTATTCTCCCCTCTCTCAAGTTCTAGTTTAAGAAACAGGTCCAAAAAGGAACAGGAGAATTGAGCCCCCCAAAGCAAAAAGATAGGCCCTCCATCTGGGCTCTGGTGAGTTCCATGTTTAATTTAGTCTGCCCAGAACATCAGAAGGTTCCTCCTTATCTCAGAGCTGTTTGGCCTGGGAACTGCAGTTCTATCTGGTGCAGCCAAAAAGCTGCTACAAGTTTTACCCATCTTTTTTTCTACTAAAGGGTGTTAAAATATCCTGACTTTATTCTTACAATTTATTACAGTTATCATTCTTCTTTGTTTGACTATCTAAAATGTATGGATAAAATAATGGTGTGTGTTAAGATCAGTGCCTTCCATTTAATGAAATGGGGAGCTTCTGATAACAGCAAGTGTTTCCTAAACAGAAATCATTTTGTTGCTCCCTTCAAGCCAGCTTTGTTTTATGTGAAAGAGGGGGTTCTGTAGCTCCTCCTTTATTTACCCAGTGCCCCTACAATTCATTCCTTCATTCCCCTTAGTGCAAAACCTAAATATTCTATTTAGATTTTAAACTGCAACTTCTCAATTGCTGAACAAAATAGGAAGAAATTTGTTCTTCCTCCTCATGTGAGTACACAGATTTTAAGCTGGTGTACGTACTCCTTCCCTCAGATGTAAACAGCAGCTATTTCAATTACCAAAAAGCTCTTTTCCCAAGACATGGGCATTCATGTCTAAGTGAAACTAATGTGAAAATGGACTCTGTACAAATCATTTTAAATGCAGCAAACTTTACAAGCTTCCTCTTTTTATTACAATGCAACAGCACTAACCGTTTTTTATTTTATAACACTGTATCGTAACAAATTATACTTAAAAATCATTTAGTGTGAAATTGCAGATTAATCCCATAGGGCTGGGGTTTTAGCACTCGCCTGGCCACTTGGGAGCCTGCAGATGGTGGATGTGGGGTTTACAATAGGCACAATCGCTGATTACATGCATGGATGTAACGGACAAAAAGGCCTTCCCCGCAGCCAAGGTAAGTGCACAGCCTGGAGGTCCTAGTCCCGGCTTGGGCAGAATAAACTACACTTCAAAATGCCTTTAGATCTGGAAAGTTTTAGAATACCTATCACACACAGAAACCTGCTTTATAAACCCTTTAGGGCCTTTACTTTCCAAGGAGACTACTACTTTTTTTTTAATTTCATCCTTTCCTTCCCTATTGCATCTTTAAGTAACAAGCTGGTTCCTGCAGTAGGAGTTTGGCAGCTTCCATCAATGTCCTCGTTACCAAAACTGATGCCTGCTGTTCCCTATTCAGCTGGGAAATGTTGTCTCAGCCTGCATGAAGCTTGCCCTGGAAGAAATTAATCTTTATCATCATGCAGATAATATTGCTGCCCTGTGTAGCCATGAATTTAAAACTGACCTCCTTGCTGATTTTATTGTAATGAGGAACAAAATCCATCATACTCAGACTGGGTTTATTAGAGGAAGCTCATCATGCTAAGGAAAATCATCTTTTCTTGTTTCCAACTTAATTAGTTTGAACAGGCGTTGCTTTTCAGCAGTGATCAATACCCCAATGATTTTGCAAGTTCTGCAAGATTCAGCTCTCACGTATGTGCCGTTTCATGTGTAGATCCTTTCATCTGATTGTCACAAATTGTCCTTTTCAGCCCTAAAGGAGAAGGAAATTTATACTGTGCTCAAATATGAGTGCATTCCTGGAACACTTTTATAAACACTTTTAGCACAATGGAGAAAGAATTAGATTTTAATTACATCAAAGACTTTTGAGGTGATCAATGTACAATGGAAATAAGTTTTGTATGTAGTGTGTTCTAAAATGTAGTTTTAGAAAATAGTGTTATTGAATAGTTCCTAACTTGAAGGGCAGGGGAGGGAAGTTGTGGATAACTACTCTATTTACCTTCCTACATCTCAATTATAATTTCAGAATTGCTCTAAAATACTAATAATCTTGCAGTTTGTGTATAATTTCCTTTGAGGCTGAAACCCCTTCACTACTCTATGTTTACATAGTGCCTGTAAAAATGGGCCTTATGTTCATAAATGTCACTGTAATGCAAATAATGTAATCATTATTATATGTGCTTTTAAGAGCTGGCAGAGCCACAAAACATAAAACCTGACAATCTGTTCAGAATTTACCCACTTAAACTTAACCACTACTGAGTTTTATCATATGAGTGGACTGCAGGAATATTTAGCCTTGATATGCCCCTGTTTTGGGGCAGAATATAGTCTATAGATAGTGTAATTGTGCACTCAGGGGTTATTATATAAAATATTATGGAGCAAGTGTTGTGACAAGAGGATTCCGATTGGCTGGTGTGTTTTCCAGCACTTAAATGTTCAATGTAATTACCCTTATCACAGTCTGTTAGCAAATTTTAACCCTCAAAATGTCATTAATAAGAAGGTGATCTCTGAGAAATGTAATTTTTGCTTAGCCTCCAGCAAAATAATTACTTGCAGAAATACAGTGTCTGATACAAGACAGAAATGAGAAGAATCGGGTCTGAGGCTAAAACTGCTTCCTCAAGCCTCTGTTTTTTGTAGATAGTGTGGTGGGTGGGGTAATTACTATCACGTCTATGGAAAGTGATGTCTTCTATACCTAGATGTATGACTCACGATATGAAAGTGTGAAAGGTTGGGGTTAAAACTTCCTTTGTAGTGTGAATTTTGAATATCCTGCATCTGTGAAGTTAAAGCAAGACCCTTGTACTCTATAAGTATTAATATTTTTATTTAACCTTTTGAAGTTAAAATATATTCTTTCAAAAGCCACCTTTAAATTCAGATAAAATGCTGACGGGTATCATTCATGAATGCAGATAGTCTCAATTGCCGTCTTGGAAACAGAACTGCCGACAAAGCTGTGAGTGTTGGTCCATTTATTGTTGTTTTTGTAGGATGCCAATGTAGATTTACAGCCAAACAACACTAGAGAGAATCATATGTAGCTTTCATCTATTTCCTTGTTATAATAACAAACTTTTCCAAAATGATAATCATAGTCCAGGGAGATTGGATCAGAACTACTATGTGGCACAGGTGAGAATAAACAGTGCTTTCACACCAGTTCTCACATCAAGTTTTCTCATTTGTAGGTAAAATGTAAAGGAAAAAGGCAAATGGAAGCCTTTCTGACAACCCTTTCTGGCTACCTGCTTTCAGTGTCAGGTAAATATGCAACTAAAAGCAACAAATGCAGTTTTGTAATACAATACAAAACTGTAATACAAATTCAGGGAATTCTTATTGTATATGTGTATGATCGCACAAATGCGATGTGGTGAAGACAGACACCATCATTTTCTGGGACACAATGATTGATTTTTTTCTCATTTCCTTTGTAGCTGCTGTGAAACTTAGGTGAATGTAGAACTAGTTCCGAGCATGTATCCAGCCTCATAGGGAACAGACTGAAAATGTAAGAGCTTTTATTTATAAGGCCATAATCAAATTAGCGTAATTAAGTAGTCCCTTCTGTTTATGAATAGCTTATGTGGCAGATATCTTGCTGCCTCAGCATCTGTGATCTAAACAATATTGCATTTTAGACGAGTGCTGTTTCATGTTTACGTGACTCAGAAGTCTAATTAAACCTTTTCTGCACCTTCCCTTGCCAAAATTATTATTTTCAGTAATTAGAAGACCCCAAAGTAAAGGCACGCTGTTTCATCAGATTTTAGGCTGTGAGTCTTAAAACTAACATTTTCAAAAGCATTTCATGGTTTGAGAGAATGGTCAATTAACCTTGAGTTTCCTGTGGGGAACCCTGCAAAGAACTGTCAACAGTTCAGTTTAGAGAGATTTGTCCAGTGACCTACGGGGCCACGAAGTTCACGAATGCATGTACCAGTGTCATCCTAGATTTGTTTCCTGGGTTACTATCGCAAGAGAATAAACCGATTGTTCGGCGGTTTCTGCCGCAATGCGGGGTGACCAGCTGCCTGCCGGGAAGGGCCGTGCGGGATGGGATCCAGCGCCTGCCCCGACTGGAACCGCTCCACAGCAGGAAGGAAATCTCTGGTGTCTTCGGCAGGAATTATGTGTTTATGTGGCTCTTTCTCTTCTCCATAGCAGGTTTTTTTTTAAGGTTAGACCAGGGCAATTCATAGGCTGCCTGCTGGGTTTCAAAATACAAAGAAACCTCTTCAAATGCTAGTGTCAAGCATTTTGATATGCTAGTGGTGACAGTCTTTGGATTTAAATGATAGCAACGTCTCCCTCTTTGTCCCAAATTAAGGGTGTTCTGGGGAGCAATAGACCTATGCACCTGCATGGGAGGTGCAGAGAGTGCCAGGACAATGAGTTATTCCTTCCAGGAATGCCTGGTAGAGGGGCACTTGTAAGAGGCCAAGGGAGTCAGGCAGTTCAATCTTCATTGCTGTAGTGTTGTGTGTGTGAAATGTGAATTGGAAGAATTTGGAGTAGTGTTTTGTGTGACAGCTGGGAAAGGCGGCTGCTCGTGCTGTCTGCCCTGATCTCGCACCATCCCCTGTTGCTCGTTCCGGGCTACTGCACGAGCCCGGGGTGGAAGGGAAGGAAACGAGCTCTTGGATAAAGAGTAAAAACAAAGCTGGAAACCTGCATTTTTTTAATTAAATATTTGCAAGTAACATAATATTGGTCACCTAGCTAAACTAGTTGTTAAGATAGTGTGTGTGTGTGTGTGTGTGTGTGTGTGTGTGTGTGTGTGTGTGTGACTTTTCCTAGTGTGTTATGAGTTATAGGCTGTGTAATCACAGAATATTCACGTTCCTCCTCACCTGAAGATGAAACTTCCTGTGCTCCAGCTTATGAGTATGTACTTGCCTAGATAGTCACAGATTTCTACCCTTTCTGAAGTATTTACAAAAACTAGACCCTTTTAGGTGAATTACAACTCATTTTACTCACATTGCATATCTAATACAGTTTGGGACTGGGTATTCAGCAGCACTTACAAAGTAGAAAGGACTAAAACTAGTGAATGATCTTGAGAACAAACTTCAGTTCCTCCAAAATTTCTTGTTTGGAGTTAGTCCCTGTGACCCATTAAGTCAGTTCTGCTCAAAAGTATAACATGATCATCTGTGCCTTGGTTTATTCCTCTGTAAAATAGAGATAATGTCCCTTTCCTTTATTGGCCTAGGGCCTCATTTGTTAGTTTTTATGAAGCTTTTGGAGTCTCATGTAAGAGGTTCTTGTGTAAGAAGTGCAATTCTTATCCCCTGATCCTGCTGTTGCAATGAAGGGGAAGCATTTTAAATTTCCTTCTAGTAAACCATGTAATCTCTACTAGTTTTACTTGGCCTAGTTGCACAAATCCTCATAGCTGCAGGAAAATAGGCTCTGTCTTTGGCAAGTTGCAGACCCTGGACCGTAAGTGGTCTCCTCTAGATGAACTGTCTAGGAAACACAATATCATTTTGCTAGGGACACTTTGAGCTCCCCTTGAAGTTGTGAATTGAAGTCAACCTCATGTCTGAATTTGTAAATCCACTGTAAATACCCACTGCAATGAAGCGAGTCTTGCTGTTGTCATACTTCCTGATGATGATGATTGTGCCTGTCCTTTTGAGGTGCTCTTTCCTTGTGGAAGCTGCAGGATAGGATCAAAACAGACATATATTTATATATATATTTTAAACAGAGTATAGTTGGGTGTTTCACAGTCCTTTCAGGCAATTGTGCGAACAGATGTTTGGGTCAAGCCCAGTGGGCTTTTGCCCAATGCCTGGGATGGTTCTGTGCCTTCAACCAGGAGAAGATAGTGAAGAAAGGGACAAACCTGGCCCTTTGCATAGCTGCAAACAACCCCATGTTGTGTTTAGCAGTTGTGCTGCAATGTTCTGACGTGCTGTGGAGACTCCTGCTTGAGGTCCTGAGTGTATGAGAAGGAAGTGTGGAGAAAAATAGTGGCTCAGGTTACAATTTGCACATGTCTTTGAGCACAGAAAAGCCCCGTGGAGGAGAAGCACAAGTGCTCGGCTCCTCTTTCTTTCCTCCCAAGTGCCAGAGAAGGGATTTAAAATGCAAAGCGTGGCTCACAGGCCGGGCTGGGCGAGGGGGAGGGCAGGGGGGATAAAATGCTGCGGGCAGCACGTTGCAGGAGCATCATTAGGCATTGAGAAAGATATCATTAGACTAAAAAAGTGTCTTCCCTGTGAAACAAAGGGGAGCCAAGGCCCTGGTGTCGCCGCTGCCACCCGCGCCTTGCCCTGCGTGCATGCAGACCCTGGGCAGGGGGACCCTGGTGCCGCCACGGCCCCACTGTCACTCTAGCCGGCTGAGCACCACCAGCCCTCTCCTGTCCCTCGCTGTTCAAGATTAATTACTCATCTAAAATGACAGCTACTCTTGAGCGTCTCCAAGTTGTCAGGGACCTTCTTGCCTGTTTGTTTTCCTTCAAGGACAAATAGCTTCGTTTCTCCCCGTTGCGTTTCTGACTGTTCAGTTGCATCCTTGAAAGCGCATGGCAAGAGCTCGCAGGTTTTTCTGGTTTTATTGTTCTTGCTGAAGAGCAAGAAAAATGTTCTTTGTCGGTTTCTTTTATTAGGACAGCCAGGTTTCTAAACATATTCAAATTATCTTTTCAGTTTATTTTGTCATATAAGATGAAATCTTACCCTTTCCACAAAAGTCTTTGGAGCATCACATCATGAAAATACTCAACCTCCTAAACTCCTGAAGTTGGTACTGGAATATGAAGTGGGGAGCTTGTTTTCTAGCTTTTCTTTCATGTTATCAAATAGCTTCAATCTTTATGCGTTATATCTTTAAGATGTGCACTTTAATGATTAGGTGAATAGCAATATATGGGTATGTAACAGGAAAAAAAGAATCTGAGGTTATTCATGTGCTTTTGGATTTGATTTACTTCCTACTTCCTTATTTAATAACTAGGTTTCTTAAGACTCCTTAAGCTTAAATGACCCATGTTTTGTTGCCAGGTCTATTCCACTGACCCCTGCCAAGACCCCTGCCCCAGTTCGTCTATCAGACAAAAATGAATCTATTCCAGGAGCTATCAGTTCCCATTATCTCTAATTGAGCCTGACAGTTGGAGACAGGCCTCATTATTTTTAATTGGGCCCTATAGTTCCAGAGTTAAATTAAACACAATTTAATGCAGATAGCTCATATACATTGGTATGGCAGAGTCAAATTGTGTTTTAAGTTTAATGAAACAACAGGTTTTGTTTCGAGGCTTTGTATTTATATAGTTTTACTGCTTTGAGCTCTGAGCTCTGCCCTATTTACAACTCTCCAATTGCATGATGCATTAGTTAGGATCTGAGCAGGCCAGGCCTGGGTTTCACTTTTTCACTAAATATGCATTTATGCTGATATAGAAAATGCAGGTGTTTGTTGCCACCACCTCAGCTCAGGGGACAAACAGCCCTATTCTCCTGCAGAGCAGCCCTCTCGGTGGCACATTTTACAGAAAGGCTGAGAGTTTTGAACAGATTTGCAGTCACTGGTCCTGCAACTGAACTTCTGAAAGTTTTCACAAAGCTCCTGACTAGGAATTTTACTTGGAATTTGAAGACTGAGGTGTGTATATATGTATCTATAGTGTATTTTTAACACTTCATAACACAGCACCTGTTTTGTTTCTGTCATGAAACCACTGTTCTTGTTAATCAGTGGTACTTTTCTGTAAAGACACTAGCAATAAAGAAGGGGTTGAAGCATTCTGTTACACGGATGCATGTTGCTCTAAATATTATAAATGATCAGTTAGTGAGTTCTCAGTAGGAAGGAACATACCAGTCTATGCCGATAAAGGGCTCTGTTTCCTAAGCCTTATTCTTGTATGGCCTTTAATTGTACAGGGGTTTCTAAAATCATCCTCTGTGCTTTCTATTTGCAGCATGCAGTGAGTGCATCTTTAACCGTGCCACGATACTTCGTTTGAGCAAGTAATCCAGCAAAGAGTAAAGACTGAGGAACCAAGGTCCCTAATTACAGAGACAAGACTTTGGTTAATTTGGCTAGATACTGTTTTTGAGGCACAAATTAAGTAGGTTTTTTCTTTTTAATGGATGAGCTTCGGGGACAGTTCTATGTCCATTTTCTTTAATATATTTGCATTTGCCCCTTCAGCTTTGTTTGAAGGGCAAATAAGTAACTTCTGTAACTGGGTGTAACAAGTGTAAGCAAACTGGACATTTTTCACAATCTTTGTAAGTTCAGGAGCTGTAAATTCAGAAAGTATTGTTCCATTTGCAAGAGAAGGAAAACTAGCCTCCCAAAGAAGGCTACAAGCCTGTTTGTATTTAATAATTAAGTGTTGTGTGTTTAATTAATAGCTCCTTAGTCATGGAAATGGTATGTCACCAAGGCGGTGGCCGGGCAGGCGCTGGGGAGAGCAGCCGCCCTGCGTCTCGTCCCCGTGGGCAGAGCCGCTCTCCGCTGCGCCCGCCCCAGCGGCGCGGAGGCTGCTTGGGAAGAAGTGACCCTCGCGGTGCGGGGCAGCATCTGCACGAGGGCTCTGTCCCCTTGTCCCCGCCGAGCTGCCTGCCCTGTGTCCCTCCCCTAACTTGGGGGAAAGGGCTGGCACTGCAGGTTCAAGGTCTCTCCCCATCCCTCCGGCGTGAGGACTGTCCCTCTCCCATAGCAGCCACCATTTGACACTTGAATAGTTTCTTTTCCAGATTATTTCACTTGGGGATGCACTTTAAAGCACAGTGTGTTTTAGAGCAGCAGCTGGGAATACTTTCCTTGCTGAAGGCCTAATAGGAACCTTGGGTACTGTGGTGTGATGAGCGCCGTGGCACGGGCAGCGGTGGTGGTGACATGCTGGTGACCCTGGGGAATGCTCCCTGCTCTGGTGACACCCGCTGTGCTCCCAAACTGGGACTAGTCTGATGAGGAGCTGCAGGATGCAGCTGGGTTCAGGGCAGCGATTCCCCTCCCTGGCCCCAGAGAGAGAACGGGGGATGGAGGCAGGATTTCTCCCTAAAATACTTTAACAGGAGTAAAAATTCTTACAGAAAACAGTATTTCCTAGTCAAACCAGGTGATTGAAAGTCTGATAGCATCTCTGGAGTTAATTTTTCATGGCCACATGCAATGTGCACATAGTATTTCAGACATAGCTGAACACTTGTGCCTCTTGGCTCTTTACTCATTAGGTATTTTTGTAGCTTTAGCTTGGCTAGCAAAAAAAAAACCCCTCTTTCCTGGCACTGCAGGAGGTCCCTGCTGTGACAGGCTAAAACACCAAAAGACACAAGGGGTCTGTCATATGCTGTTGTTCTTCTGATTGAACTTGCAGAGAAAAGGCTTTTGTGGAGCCTGCGGCCAGTTAGCCAGCACACTCCCTATATTACAGGCACAGATTTAGTGGCTTGCATGTGAAGAGTGTTGGAATAGATTTATTACAGCTTTCCATGCCCCTGGAAAGTTCTATTGATGGAAGGGATTTTTCCTGCTTTTCCCAGGTGTTGGCACAGGGGCCCTGCCTGGCACTTGGCCTCTGTGTTTGCACCAACCTTGCAGGGGAAGGGATGTAGCGGTGTTGTGCAACGTGGAATTGAAGCTTTGCTGCTTTCTTTGCCTGGTTGGTAAGAGCATAATGCTGCAGAGAGGCACGGATGAGGCAGTGCCAAGTGCGTCCTTGTATCCTGGAAAACAGGGTCCTGTGGGTTGCTAGGTCCTTATACCTATGCTTGTTTTGCACAGCCATATGCTTTGAAGCCCCTATAATTCACTAGTTTGCAGTGAATTACATAAAGAAAATACTAAAAGGCAAAAAAAGTATTTGGGAGCCTTTAACTGAGCAGCAGAGGAGGCCTGCTCATTACTTGCAGTGCTTGGAATTAATGAGTTAAGGGGTGAATAATTGATAACCATTTTAACGCAAGCAAGAATTCAATTAAATATGAACACGAGAAGCCTGGGCATGTGGTGAAGGATTTCTCTTTTCCCTTTTGACTGCAAACAATCCTTTCAGCTCTGGTCACTGAAGACAACTGGCAATGAAATGGGTGTGCGAGAGAGGAGGAAACCAGATATTATGTTACTTAAAAGTCATTCATCATGTCGCAGGAAGGCAGGAATCTGAACTCCTGAAATAAATAAGCACTGATGGTGCTTGTTTCTGCCTGCACAAAGGGGCTGGAGCTTGAAGCCACTTTTAATCTCTAAATACTGCTTCTGTACCTGGGCCAGTTTCACTGCACTGGATTTGCAGCGTGGTGGGAAGAACATGGTGTGTTGAAATATTCCTGAGCTAGGCATCACTGTGGGTATGGACCAGTTTTACCAATGTGGAAGCTGAAGAACAGCATGATTCCAGATTAAATTCTCCAGCCTGAGTTATAATGATCCTTTTCCATCTGTTGAGATCCCACAGAAGTTAGTCAGTGGGGCTGCTGGGATGGATCCTTGCTGCTGCTCTGTTCTCTGATGCTGGTTCTTATCCCTCCTCATGCCGCAGAGCCCAGTGTGCCACACAAGAGGCCTGGGGGTACCAGCTGCAATGTGCATGTGGGAAGCTGCTCACCGAATGCCCTGTGGACTGGGGAAGGAGCTACTATTTTTCTCCTCATCTTTCTCTTTATTTAAGCAAGCTGCAGAGGTTAATTGAAGCCCAGGTTTGCTTTTTCATCAGCTAATGTGCAAGGAAGGTGCTGCAGAGATGCTGGCAGAGCTAGGACTACCTCTCCTTAGATCTGGTTACAATATGTCAGGGTCCCATAGAAAAAGGAGGAAAATAAAAAAGGGAGAATACAGGAAGGATGTGAGACTACAATATACAGGCTGAATGCACAGCCCTGCCCTGTCGTGGTGCAGGGACAAGGAGGGAAGAGCTCCTGGAGGCTGCAGTGAGGCAGGGAAGTTGGTAAAATTTCCTGTGCGAGTTGGAATTGCATTAATCTTTAATGTGCAGTCTTAGCATCTGTTCCTCCTTTGTAGGATATCAGCACTTTTAATTTTTAAGCATGTCTTAGCCTAAGCCTGGGAAGAGAGATCCTATAACCAAGAGAATATACATTATTAACCTTGAGGCTTCAGCCTGGGACCTGTTTCTGCAGCTTCTCCAGCTCGGGTTCAGAGCAGGCAGATGAGCCCCAGCCCCTGGGGCAACTCCAGGGGCAGTTCTGACACAGCAAACACAAGTGCTCGTGTATGTTGGTAGTTCATAATTAGGCCAAAAAGTTTATACTGACTAATGAAGGATCACTGATGGCTGCGATGTAATCTCAAAGATACGGTTTCTAGTCCTTATCTCTGAAAAGCAGCCGCGAGGCCTATGCGAGTAGCCATAGGACGAGGTCCCTGACTCGCCCTGTGAATTATTGATGGAATTCTATTCGGGTGAGAAAGGAGCCTCGTACTTAGCGGCACAGTGGTACAAAGGACCGTAAACAAGTTCAAAGCACCTTTTGAATGGCTTAGCTGGAATAATTGTTAACAGCTGCCTGTAACAACATTCAGGATGGATTCCCAGGTAACTTTAATTATTAGTGGCTATAGCAGTAGATGTCTTAGCAGCTAGCTAGCGCTGGAGTGCCATGTGACATTTCTGTTAACTGCTTTAGCAAATATTTGGGTAGTGCATTTCATAGGTGAGATGACAGTATAATGATTTTTGAAATAATACCTTTATAAAGCACACAACTGCTATTATTCAATCACAGATATCTAGTCTTGTTTCAAAACTCTCATGGGGCAGAGTAAATGTGCACTGCGTTTGTCTTGGATAATACGCGTTCTGCAGCAAGAACCGCTTCTATCCTTGTGGTACCTGTGTATTCCTAAATACTCTCTCTCTGCTTGGAAATGTATTTTAGTGGACTTGGAGATTTTGGAAGCTGTGGCTGAAGGGACATCACTTGCGCGCCAAGGAAGCCTTGGCAGAGGAGCTGCCAGCTGGAACTCCAGGATCAAAGCAGCCATGTTATTTTTACCAGGACACTAAAATGTACAGGTTTATGGCAACTGGCACGTGTATTTCTAGGCGACTTTCTGTCATTAGAGGCTGTAGCAAAACTTCCAGGGGAAGCTGTGTAGGATGCCAGGGGCTGTGCTGTGTCATGAGCACAGATTCCTTTCCCGAATAGCCCAACTTAGTCTCTCCTGGCGCCTGCACATACGGGAGCCTGCCCTGCCCAGGCAGTGGACACAGCTTTCATGTGGCTCTGCCTCCAGAGTCATCTTCAGATCTCCTCGGAAAACCTAGTGATGACGTTCAGGGTTTGAACTGCAGGACCTCCAGCTGACCTTGGCAGTCGTGATCCAGAGCTGACTTGTGAACGAAAGGATGGCGTGGCAGGGCTCTTGCGATCTGTTTGGCATATGGCACGCTGCAAAATAGCTCTGTTAGGCCTCCATTTACTGGGCATCAGCATGCTTAGCGGATGCCCAAGGGAAAAATGGATCCTTTTCTTCTTTCTTCTTCCTCAGACAGCCACAGGCTCTCCTCTGGTGGACAGAATGGAGTCCAGGCTCCTGACAGGTTTTGTGAAGGTCGGTTGTGCAGCAGAGATGATGTCCTAGGCGGAACTGCAGCTGCAGAAAGCAGCCGTGTCAAGGGGTTAGGCTGGGGACAGACACAGCAGGAGGGGAGACCCTGCCCTGCCTGGGGGGGCCTGAGGTGACAGTGACACCGAGTCCCTGGAGAGCTGCTGAGCGAGCAGAGCCATGAGCCACACTGGGACTGTGCAGCCCCTGCGAGCGCCACGTGACGGAGCTGGGTAGAAGTCAGGTAAAAGTAAGGAAACTATCCCTGGAGCAAGAGAGGCAGTCAGGACATGGAGGTGTTCTTAGGCTGCAATGTTGGAATCAGGGGGAGAACCTTTCCTCACAGGGAAAGTATTTTATTCTGCTTCATCTCACTTTTACATTTTGGTTCTTGTCTTTCCTTCCTTTACTGTGTATTTGTTTGACAGACACAGACTTAGCACCAGCTTTCAGTAGCTGGGGGCTTTTTGCTCAACGGAGTGTGAGTTTTGCTTCCCACTGTTACACTACTTGATAGGCACTTGACATAAATTACAGCTTTCAAACAAAAACGAGTGCTCAAAGGGAAAAATCATTAGACCTTGTCGGATAACTAGCACAACTTCCTTGGCTCTGCTGATATTAAACTTCTTCACTCATCCACCTGGGGGGTGGAAAAGACAGATCAATGAGACCTGCATTTCTTAAATGAAAATCCCAAAGCAGATTCCTGCTGCTGCTTCTTGGTTTCTCCTTTCGAAGGGTAGCTTGAAAGACCATAGAACCGGCACAGGGTCCTAACAGAGTATGGGAGTATCTCCCCCAGCAAAGTTACCCTCTGCGGGTGCTCCTGCCGCCTTCCACAACCTCCTGAGCTTCACGCTGCAATAATTCCTGCAGCAGCTCCAGGTCCTCCTGGCAGGTCGCATCCTTGTTTCTGAAACGTTTTATTAACTGCATATAGCAACAGCATCTTCCTATGTGCTAAGCTTTGCCTTTGCAGGAGCTGCAAGGTGTGGGAGGATGTGTCATATTTAAAAATGAGCCTTTGTCGCTCTCCCTTTGCTGCCATGGGCTCAGGACCTGTGTGGGGCTCTGCTCTGAGGCTGGGATGTGGCCACCAACTGCTGAAATGGAGACTTCTATAAGTGTAAAGAAAGAGAAAGAAAATATTCTGTGCAAAGCAAACCATGAGGAGCAAGCAGCTTCCAGAGCTGCAGGCAGTGCATGGGTAAAGATTTCCTAGTAAATGCTGATGGTAAATTCCCCGTCCACAAAGATTTCATTGTGCTTCTAGGTGTGTTTTGTAAAAACACAGGGGAATGGAGTGGGAAAGGACCAGGAGCACCGTGCTACCCACGTTACCAGCTCACTTGCTGCTCAAACCAGCAGATGAGTCACCGCAGCACAGACTCTTTCTCTGCTCACTTGCAAGAGCTCTAAAGTGCTTTAACTTGCTATTCCTTAATGCTAGTGTCACTTATGAACATTCAAGGACTGTGCTCATTGGTTTTAGGAGCTGCATGAATCTCCTTTCCGGAAGGTGTGACTCTGAAGTTTAGGTTCTAGCTGGAAATACTGTGCTGTGTTGGCTAGGGAAGGTGTTTTAGGGAGCTGGGCAGCAATTTCTGCTTTCTAATAAAACGCCCTGTCCTGCAAATAGGAACAGCTCACAATCGTTTAAGGAGCTGCCTCTGGTCTGGCAGTAGCAAATTGACCTGTGTCAGCCTTAAAAAGAACTTTAGCCTTTTTTTTTTTTTTTTATCTAAAAAGTGCTGATTTGTGGAGTTTGGCTCTGTCTGTGAGCAGGGTTTGCAGCTTGCTTCAGTATGGTCGCGTATGTTCCCAAAGGTGGTGCAATAGCTGGTCCTTCCTAGGTGATACCCACTGGATTGTGGATATCTGCTGTGTGTGGATAAAGCCAAAGCATCTTCCCTGGGTGGGCAGGTAGAAATTCCAGGGATGCGCTGGGAATTGCGACGGGCTCTTTGCTCTAACCTGGCTCTGCGGAGCAGGATTACTGGCGCTCAACCAAAACCGGAGCTGCTCATATTAACCCGATGGGCGATTGTTTGATTAGAGCTGACATGCTGAATGGGACTCTCTTTAATGATATTCTCTACCTGTCTCGTTGCGTTAAAGTGGGGAAAGGGAAAAGGGGGAGCGGGGAGCGCGCGGGCGGAAGGCTGGCAGGTGGGACGGCGTATCAGGAGCGGTCTCATGTGCTGAGCCGCCCGGCTTAGCCGACGTAGAGCGCAGAACAAGAAAGAGTTGCCAAGAACAAATCTCTATTGTTCGCTGTCATCTTTAAATGAGTGTCAAAGTAGGCAGGGGGGCTTTGACCGTTAACCGCACAATTTAGGCTGCCTGTCGTGGCCGGCCGCCCCCCCCTCCGCCGAGTTTCTCAGATTAGAAAAGACGGCCCCGGCCCCTTCTAAATGGGCCAACTCTGCTCCTTTGTGTGCAGACTGCCCAGTGTGAAATCCGCAGCGACGTTAAATGTTTTCTAATGAATAATTACTGAAAGGAAATGCGGGAATATATGTGTAATGGATTGTAGCGCATTAAAATGTTTTATTTTGCGCACAAAAATGTTGTCCTTCAGCAGCGCCGCGATTGTTGCCCAAAGCCTTTTGTGCGGGTGGGATTCCCAATGGATTATCTGTGAGCGCTTACGTTTCAAGCAGAAATCAAAAGGGTCCTTTGGCAAACCAATGTTTTTCAAAATGGCAGCCATGAAGCCCATTTAGTATTTAAAGTTTGGGTTTTAAAGAAATGTTTGAACTCTAGAGATTTTCTCACTTTTTTTCTTTCTTTTGATTTATGAAAGTGAAGTAGTTCACCTCGACCTCCTTTCTATAGAGACAGACAGACAGTCACCCTTTAACAAGTCTATAGCAGACTATTCCCTAGCTACAGACAAGAGGCCTGAAGAATTGTTGGCGTTTCCCTAGGCTGTTGATTAACCTTAAAACCCTCTTATTCTGTATTCTTTTGAAATGAAATTAGGTTACAATGTGTAAGTTTTTCCACAGTATAATTGTATTTATGAATTCTGTTGCTGTGAAAAGTGGGTACAGTAGCTCAAAGATGCCCCAAGCTGCTCGTTTTGGGTCCAAGACATCGTGCTTTTTTGCAGTGCCGCGGTGTGTGCAAGGATGGCTGAATTGCAGCATTTCAGTTTCTGTAGGCAAACGTGGGGGGAGTTTCCAAGAACGTAGGGGCTAGTCCAGCTACGATTTCTAAAAGGCCCTGCTCTTATGCTGCAATCAGAACATTATAGCTTGGTTGCTTGGTGTAAATCAGGTCCACGTTAATTGGTGCACGTGTGTTTCCAGGTTATCAGGGAATTGCTCCAACAAGGAAAGTCCTCCCGAGCTGTGCCGAAGCTCCCAGAGTAGGAAGAGTTTCCTCCTGGCACATCCCCTTCTTGCAGATGGGCCGTCTTTCCCACCTCCTAAGGCTGAGCTTTGTTACGGCTGCCTTGGCCAACCTCTTTGGAGAGCCTGAGGTGCAAGAAGCTGGAGCAGAGCCCAGAGGGTTTCCTGGGTATTGGCCTTGAGGGCCCTGGGCCAATACTGGGGGCCTCAATTACTGGGGGACTTTGGTTTTGTTTTTTTGAAGATTTGTACGTTCTTGTTCATGATCAGTGTTTATTAGCAGGAAAAAAGTGCCTCTGCTCTCCCAGCTTCCTGTTTCTTGCTATTTGCTTTTTCTCCTCAAGGCTTCAGAGCCACAAAGAGATATTGAACTTCTTAATGTCACTGTAAGACCACACAGAGTCATTTTGCAAGGCACCGAATTCTCTGACTCCTCTAGACCCTAGTGTTGCTGTGAGTTCCTTTAGGGCACCCTTGTTGCTCAGTGAAGCTCTGCCTTAGTGCGAAGTTTCATAAATGTAAAGCTCTTTACAGGGTCCGAAACTTCAGCTGGCGTATGTCTGAACCTCTCCATCATTGCCACCCCTGCTCCTGGATCACTGGCTACCCAAAAGTGGGAGCTTTACCCTGTTGATAACTCTTTCTGCAGAGAAGTAACCCTGGGAAAATGTCTGGTTTTGCTTGTCCCTGCAGCTGGACAGAGCAGGAGAGCAACTGGTGGCCTTGTGCAAGGCAGCAGCCACCGAAGATGAGTTCATCCTGCCTGAAAAGCCTTTGCTGGGAGGTTATTGCTTATGAAAAAGGGGAAAATCCATGGAAACACTGTAGTGCAAAATAAGATGGATTTGGTGGTGACCTCTAGCGGGGAGAGAGGCCCCTGTAAAGAGGTGCCAGAGAGTCAGGAATGAGGCTTGCCAGGGTCCCAACCTCCCTTGGCACTGCCAGGGAGGCTCCTGCTTTGCTGGAGGAGCCAGGTTGCCCTTTGCTGCTCAGGGGTAGAGGGAAAGCAGCAGGAAAAGCAAAACCCCCAAGTGTTCCTGCTTCTCACCTTGTGAAGTAAAACCACTTGTGAATGCGCGGGGTGGTGAGAAGGCAACTCGACGGCTCTGATGGGTCCGGATGGTTTGGGCTCGAGTGGAGGGGCAGATTTCTGGTAGACCCAGGAAAAGAGCTTGTGGGGAAAGCTCTTGTTGCAGCCTGGAGTAGATTTTTCAATAGAGTTTGCTTCTCCATAGGCAAGAAAGAAACCTCTGGACTCTTGTAGTTACAGCATGAGGGAAGGAAAATAATCCTCTAAGGCAGCAGCTGCCAGTGTCTTGCTGGGGTAACAGGTACGGAGAAAATCTGAGCACAACCCAGCCTAGAAATGAGATTTTTCTCTTGGTCTAATAGGGAGCAGAGTGTCACTTACCAATTAACATACTGGTGAAAGAGTTGGGCTAAGGAAACCTGATCAGCCTGATAGCAACTGGGGTTTCAGGCTTATTCTTTCATGTTTCTAGGCTTGGAAAGAAGGTAAGATGCTCCTGTCCAGTTTGTATCGAGTTCTTGCTCGGGATGACAAATGTACCTGAAGTGGGAGCAGGCATCATTTTTGTTAAATGTTTCTAGTAAAATGGTAAACCGGGCTGAGATTGTGGGGCAGCTGCTGCATTATGACCATACCTGAGTGAAAAATGGGCATCAACTGTTGAGGTGGAAAAAAGCAGGGGAAATATAGCTTCAGTTCTGTGCTTCTTTGGGTCAGAGCTGGCGCAAAGTTTTTGGAGGATCGTTTAAGCTCTTTGTTTGGCCTCGCCTGGGGTATCTGCAGAGGAAGGCGGGTTTTGGAACATGTTTGTTTTGATTAATATGGAGTCGCTGTGCGAGCCCTGGAGTCACCCAGGCGTTCCCGTGGCTTGCAATAATTCTGCTGAGCCGCCCATTACCCTGCGGCGAAACACTGTTGGTTTCTTGCTTGGACTGTCAGGAATACCTTGAGAACCCCATGCAGGCGGGAGCGAGCATCGCTGTAGAGAAAGGTAAGAGCATTTGGGTGCAATAAGCCCTAAAAGGGATGATGGGGAAACTCTGGGGAGAAGATGCTTCCCGTGTGCTGCACCAGCACTCTGCCCTTGGTGGGTGCCAGGGCAGACCAGCAGGATGGTCCTACCTGGATATTTCCATTCTGACTCGGGGCTGAAGAGCTCAGGTGTGTTACTGATGATGTGTGATGCTGACTTGGATTTATTTTACATATAAGCTGTGAATTGATAGCTTGATTGCTGTCTAGGGAGAAGCCCTGGCACCTTCTGCAGCCACTGAACATGCACAGAGCGAGGGTCGTTTTGGGAGGTCGTGGCTCTGTTTCTCACCAGCCCCTTCCCTTTAAGCCCGAAGAACATTTGTGCAGCTTGGGGAGGTCTTGGCTGAGGTGTGGGGCCGGGGCAAGCGGCTCCCCTTGGATGCGGGAGGCTCCAGCCGCAGTCACCAGTGTGTCCAGGTAGAGAAAGTCAAGCTCATTGACGCAGAAACTGGTCTGCTAAATGATGAAGAAAGTAGTAGGGCAAAGGAAGGAAGGTAAATATTTATTGCTGCGCTCTTGTGCTTTGATTGGGAAGAGTGTGCTTATGCTCATCGTTGAGAATATTCATACTGTGGCCACATATGGGCACTAAATAGGATTTTTTCTAAAAACTTTTTTCTTATGGTAAGAAAACATCTATAGATTGTGTTGCCAAATAAAATTGAATACTACTGAGGTGGAGTAGAAACTTAACAAAAAAGGATTAATAACTTGCTTTATAGCAGCCCTGTATTTGCAGTATAGTAAAACTGCAAGGATACAAACACAGATGTACTATGTGCAATAAAGAATGAACATGCTGCTAATTGTAAAAGAAGAAAATACAGATAACAGAGATTAGAAGTGATGACAGTAACAGCACTCAGTGCCTCAGGAACAGCAAAGAGTGCAGCTCCCGGGGAGCTGGAACCAGTGCTGCAACGTGCTGACGCTAGTGAATGTGGAAGGCAAAACCAGCATCTCTTGTCCCTGCATTTACTGTGGGTGCAGCTCTTGGTCCTGGTTTGGTTTTTAAACTGCAGTAGGATTTAAACAGCGGGTGGTTAGAACCTCCTCTCTCCTGAATATTGTTATGTTTTGTTGAACATAAATGTGCACAGCTCAGGTCCCTCACTGAAGTAAGTTGCTCTCAAGAGCAGACTGTCCTAAAAATGACACTGATGTATTAAAACTCCTGCTTGAGGGCTGACAGTTCTAAGCACCTCTAAATGATTTATTTTGCTCAGAATTTGGTGAGGCTGGGTCCTTTACTTTTCATTTTAGATAAATTCTACTCCTAAATCTACAAGACTTAATGTCTGAAGTCTGGTTACCTTGGGCTGGTGCTGCACAGACTGTTCCCAAAACCCCACTCCCAAAATGAGGGTTTATCAAACTTTATCATAAGTGTTTCACACTTCACCTATTTTTGCCAAATTTTCGGCTTTAAAAAAAAAAAAAAGCAACATGCTACTAGCCACCACTCTCCTTTTAATACTTGATCCAAATCTTATACATGATATTCTTGAGCAATGGAGCAGCAAAAATGTAAAAGCCCTGGATCGTAAAGGGAAACAGCAATTTGGTCACTGACTTTTTTGCAACTTGCAGCCGTTTGGGAAAGGGGGAGGCTGGTGAAGGGGTGACTTATTTCCGATGGCTGCTTGGTCGCATCTAGCGGGCAGAGCGCGGTAGCGTCTCACAGCTCGGGCTGTGTCTGGCGTGTGGAGACATCTGCTGCCCAAATGCAAAAGTTGACTTGGTTCTGCCTGAGGATGGTGTTAATAGTAAGAAATGGTCCTACATGACATGCTGTATTGGGGAGATTTTTTTTCCAGAAATTCAAGTCAAATGCAGCTTTATGAGGAGACTCTGTCTGAGCAAGGTGGTTGTGGGTGTTATTCACAACCTGCCTGGTGCCTTCCAGTGTTACCTGCAGCCTCTGCACTTGAAACTGCCTTGTCTAAATGGAGTTGTTAAACTATTAGCTCATCTTAAACAGCTCTTCTGTTATCCAGGGCTGCTCATCCTCTCTGATCATAGCAAAGAGCCTCTGGCTTCTTGATTGCAGGGATGTTAGAGCCCAAACTTGGCTGCTGTGAAACTCCCATCCTCAGGAGAGCTGCTGATAGCTGCTTGGATAACCGTCATTTGGGAATGGTCTGTGCAGAATGGATCTGGTCTGGGACAGTGGGGAAGGAAGCTCCTAAAGTGACTCCTAGGGTCACTGCCAGTTCTCTCCCCGCACTGTGACCTCTTCACGTTATGTTTGTGCTGTAGAAAGAAGAGGTGGAAGACAACGCTGATGCCATCATGGAAGGGGCCCTCATAGCCCGCGACAGAGTCGGGGTGCAGGACTTCGTGCTGCTGGACTCCCACACCAGCGAGGCGGCTTTTCTGAGCAACCTCCGCAAGCGGTACCAGGAGAATCTCATCTATGTAAGGCTGCATCATCAGTGCTGGTCCTGGAAATTCACATGGCACATTGCATGTTAAATGTCTCCCGGTGTAGCCTTGCAAGTCAATCTAGCAAGAGCTGTAGATATATACATATGAGTGTGTGTGTGTATATATATATGCATACTACCCAACTTTTTCTTCATGCTTTGAGAAAATAAACCTTTTTTAGATGCTCTTAAGAAGCAGAAGTGCTGCTACCGTCCAATAGTGGTCTGTCTGCTTTAGCTAATGAAAATAATAGTCTCAGCCTGCTCCCATTTTCTTACGAAGATCCTAATAATATGCACTTGATAGAAAAGGAATGGGCAAGTGAAACACTGTGTTTGAAAGCAAAGGAGCCCTGAAGGTTAGATGAAGTTTATATGGTGACTTGCAGCAGTAGCTGAGTAAGGAGTAGGAGGATGACTTCAAATATGCTCTTTACAAGGACTGATATTTGCATGACACTAATGGAAAACATCAGAGAGTGGGGAAGGCAGAACAGGGCTACTTTGACATGCTGAAAGTGTAAACAATTTATGGAAAAGGTAATTTGTGTCTTAAAGTATGTTATTTGATTGCCTTTCCTGGTGAAATTCCAACAAATTTTCTGAAAGAGGAAACTTGAAGCATTATGAGTTATCAAAACCTTTTAAATTAAGATTAAAAATATCAGGTCAGGCTTTAAGCTTGTGTTCATTGTTTGATTCCCCTCTAAGCTGAAAGAAACTTTCCTGGCTGTTTCTGTTGATTCTGGTGTGCTTGATGCGATTTTCAGGAGCGTTTTTTCTTTCTCCCATAGACATACATTGGTACCCTTCTTGTGTCTGTCAACCCTTACAAAGAGCTGGATATCTATACGATGACACAGATGCAGCTTTATCGGGGGATAAACTTTTTTGAACTGCCACCGCATCTGTAAGTAGAACCCGTAGGGTTTCAATATGAAATAATCTCCTGGATTGCCTCTGTAATGTCATGCACTAGCAACAAGGATCCAGAGTAGAGAGAAGTTGTTGGGTTTTGCTGGGTGTTTGGGGGCATTAGGTTTGGATCCCTGCCCCAGTGGCACATGTGGTGAAGGCTCCATTAGTGAATAATTTGTATACGACACTTCCTGCAGAAGTTGAGATTTTACTTATGCAGATACCAAAACATGCTTGCCTGCTTTAGGGAAAGGAGTCCTCACTGTATGTAGATTTATATTCACCAGAGATACCTGCAGCCATTAAATCCTGTAGCAACAGCGGAGAAATGTTTTTTTTCTGTGAGACCCTGAGTGAAACTTTGGTTCTTAGCACTGCTTTCTAGTTGTATCTGGTGCCAATAATGTTAGCCTGTACTGAGGAAAAAAAACAGCTTTGTGTCACCATTTCTAATGCACACATTTCTCCCGAGTGTCTTGTGCTTGTTGTGCAGCTATGCCATAGCCGACAACGCGTACCGGGTGATGTGCAGCGAGTACAACAATCACTTCATCCTCATCTCTGGCGAGAGCGGGGCTGGGAAAACAGAGGCTTCAAAGAAGATCCTGCAGTATTACGCAGTGACCTGCCCTACAACAGAGCAGCTGCAGATAGTCCGTGATCGTCTGCTGCTTTCTAATCCCGTGCTGGAGGTAATAAATAGACAAATAATCAGGAGTGATGTGTGTGTACACACTTGCACTACCAGATGTTCTCCAGTTTTATAGTTTTGAGCTTGCATAAATTCAGCCTTAATGGCGCACAAATATCCAAGTGTGGCTTCACTGATGATGTGTGTGGTAGCAGAAGCTGCAAGCACAAGGAGTCTGTGCACCATATACCAGTTCTTCCTGGCTTCAGTTACAGACGTTACAAAATAAAGCTATAATAAATGTAGTTAAATTCCAGATTCAAGCTAGAGACTACATTAATTTACTGTTCTTGAGTCCTACTAGCTTCAGTACTGGGATTCAGCTGACGTAGTGAGTTTTTGTTACTAGAACTTTGTGCTGTCTTGGGTGTTAGATGCTCAGTAGAATGAAATGTGACTTGATTTACCTATTTATCCACAGGCTTTTGGAAATGCAAAAACTCTGCGTAATGACAACTCAAGCAGATTTGGGAAATACATGGATATCCAATTTGATTTTAAGGTGAGAACAAACTTAATGGACCAACATTAAAACAAGCTGTATCAGTGTACCTCCTGGGCTCTTTACCAGGCAGCATAGGATTTATTGACTGGGAGTTACTGACACTGCACATTTCTGACCTCATTTTTACAGGTCTTGTGAGTGGGGTGGCTAGTTATCTATCTTTAAAACTTTCTGCATTACTGGCAATGCAGCCTGTACTCTGTGGAAAGCTAATATAAACTGCTGTAAAGCACAAGTTATATTAGGACAGCAAACTCCTTGGCTACAACATACACTGCTCTTTAAAACCTTTAAATAAGGAAAAAGACAGTAAATAAACAATAACAGATATGCTCCCCTGACTCAGTTCCTAGGAAAAAGAATTCTATTTATATTTTTCAGTGTTGACTTGGTTGTTTTCCTAGGGAGCTCCAGTAGGAGGGCATATCCTCAGTTACCTCATTGAGAAATCCCGAGTTGTCCATCAAAACCATGGAGAGAGGAATTTCCATATTTTCTACCAGTTACTGGAGGGTGGAGACAAGGATCTCCTTTGCTGGCTCGGCCTGGAACGCAACCCCCAGAAGTACTCGTATCTCATACAGGCGAGTGAGAATCTGTCCCTCTCTGCATTTTGCTTGTTAAAACTGTGCATTGGTGAGCTGCTAAGAGAAGCCACTGTGCGTCATATTATAGTGAAACTTGATGATAGAGTGTTTTCAAAAATGTTCTTTCTTATTTCTGTAGCAGTAACTGTTCAAAGTGTGGTGGTCTAAAGATGCAAGTGGTAAACATCTCCTAAGGGATTATATCTTACATTGGTTCATTGATACAGCTTTGGGGATAGAAACAAGGTTTTGGCCAATATTGCCAATTGAAAAGATTCAATCGAATATTGAAATATTCATTGAATATTGAAAGATTCAATCAAATGAATCATATCCTAGACTAGCTATAGCGAATGGTTTCACTTCTGCTAAACAGTTTGAAACTGCTTTTATGCAAGCTGCAAAAGAAATTTTGCAAATTGGAGAAGAAAATGTTAGACCAGACCAGCCTGTGCTTGTTGATGATACAATTGCTTTACCAGTGAATTGCACTAATTTCCTTTCTTTTACTGTACAGGGTAAATGTGCCAAAGTGTTTGCTATTAATGACAAGAATGACTGGAAAATAGTCCGCAAAGCTTTTTCTATCATTGACTTCAGTGAAAAAGATCTAGAGGTATATCCGAAAAGGAGACTGAACCTCCCGAGGGGAAATTAAGCAAGGAAAGCACTGCTGTCCATCTCTAGAAGTGATGGTCACATCCTTGCGTGGGAGAGGTGTTCAGAATGCAGTTTCATGGCCTTTTGGGGAAGTAGGAGCAGGTGGGAGCAGGGCGGTGTTGCTGGGTGCAGCGTGATGGCCATCGATGGCAGCATGTCTCTGAAGCGGGTTGGCCAACTTGGTTCCTTCAGCCTAGCCATGCTTTATCAGCATGGACAGTGAAGGTCAGAACCACCCCAAAGAGCCGTAGGAAACAATGTTTTAACTGCATTTCTTGTTATTAGCATCTCTTTGGAATTGTTGCCAGCGTCCTGCACTTTGGAAACATTCAGTTTGAAGAAGACAGCAACGGACATGCCATCATTCGCAACGGCACGCAGATCAAGTGGATCTCAAAGGTATCGTGCTTGCCTCACACCCATAGTATTACAAGTGCTACCAAGAAAGCCATATTCCTGCTGGTTTTGTTCCTAACTGGGGAAAAAAAATCTGTTCCTAGAAGCAGAATGACTGCATGAGCAATCCTGGCCTTGCTAGAAGTTATCTTGAGTCGTGTGGCCTGTTTTTTCCATAGCCCAGCATGAGAGAACACGTGAATGAGCAGCAGCATCAACCTGAGGTTTCCTTTATGGCCATTGCTAACAATGAGTGTAACTGTAATCTGCTAATGCAGATTACCTTCCAGAAATGAATGGGGAGGGCTAATAGGGGGTTACACCCTCACAAAAAAGTGTGTGTGGGAGGGGGGCGGGTTGCTTTTTGTTGTAGTTCCTAGGAAAGCCATTTCTCCCTTGTGCTGCCTATTTAAACAGGACACTGCTGGTTATATTTTGAGGGGAAATATTTCTTTTTCTGCAGCTCCTGGGGGTGCACTTGTCGATCCTGCAGGAAGCTCTCACCCATCGGAAGATTGAAGCCAGATCCGAGGAGGTATTGACTAGAGCCGTGTAACTCCAGCCTGCTGAATGCAGCCTCATCTAGTGTTAGTGACAGATGAGGAGCTCTCTTCTTAAGTGTCACAGTAAAACCAGATCTCACCAAGTGTCTTTCTCCTCATCCCTATCGCCTGACCCATGGAACTGCTGTGTATGGAGAGCTGAGTGGAGGACATTCAGTGTTCTTGTGTTAGGACCAAGTGCAAGCATTTCTACAGGAACTGAGGTCTCAAGCTGGAGATAGACCAGGTTGCAGTAATACTGATGCTAAATAAAGTTATAGATAGTTACAGTTCAGTTAGGCTGGGTGCTCTTGAGGAATGCAGCAAGTGCCAGTTCTCTGCTCCAGAGCTGTGAACTGGATTGGTAGTAGGTGACTCTGTTATTCATCATGTCCAATTTACCTTCATTTCTTCCAGGTCCTAAGCCCATTGAATGTAGACCTGGCATTCTATGCTCGTGATGCAGTAGCAAAGGCGATCTACGGGCGGACTTTCACGTGGCTTGTCAACAAAATTAATGGCTCTCTAGCCAACAAGGTTGGTTTCGTGTCTAGTGTCTCGTACCTCTAACAGGGAGCAGCCTTTCTAGAAAGAGGCCTGGCACCATTTGCCATCAAATATTTTACACATCTGTTGATACAGGAGCGTCCCAGAGCACTGATGATGGTGTTGGGGGGAATGTGGGAGATGTGTTAAACAGCCTCGGTGGGACGTTGTGTGCTCAAATGTGATTAGTCTGGCATATGATGTGAAGAAGTTTAAGAGATTAAATTTAAAAATGAAGAAAATGATATGAAACATGTAGGGAAGGAACATAAGCTAAAGCAGCAACTCACTAAAAAAAATGGTGTCTTTGGCAGGATGCAACTCGGAAAACTGTTATTGGGCTCCTGGATATCTATGGGTTTGAAGTACTGGACACAAACAGGTAAGAGCTCCTGAGCCTGGGGTAATCTGTCCTCATGCTGATGTCAGTGTGAGCTCACACTCTACCTGGTTCCTCAAGTGTAGTCCTACCACAGCAAGATGAGCTACAGGACTAGCATACAGAAAATAGCCAACTTTTTGTCAAACACACTTCCCTCATTCTTGAGGATTTCAGGCCCCCAATGCCCCTTCAGGTGAAAAGGGGCTTGCAGAAAGGCCAGCAACACTGGCTGCCAAGATTCAGTATTTCTGACCTAAAGGAAGCTCTCTGATATCTAGTCCAGCATCTTGGGAAGATGCTGGAACTTCAAGGATTGCAGCACAGCTGAGAAAGTTCATACCTAGCAAAGATGGACCTGGCCACTTTATTGTTTTTTCTCTCCCTGGAGCCCTTTGATTGGGTTACAGTTTTAAGGGATGCGTAGGGAAAAGGGAACAAGTGCTTAAAAAAAACTATTAGCGCTCTCTATGAAACCTCATGGGCTTTAATCTATATAGGGGTAGTCTGGTTGGAAGAGAGTGTGGTGGGTGGGAGAAGCAATATAACTAAGCCCATGAAGTACTTGGTGTAATGCTCATTTAACCCCTCTGTGAAGCTTTGAGCAGTTCTGCATTAATTACTGCAATGAGAAGCTTCAGCAGCTGTTGATCGAGATGACCTTGAAAGCAGAACAGGAGGAATATGAGCTGGAAGGAATAGAGGTAACTTATTATTCCCTTTTTCTGTTTGAACAGCTGTTATGCTGAATGCTGTTAATCATCAATGAAAACTTGTTTATTTGTCCTATTCCCTTCTGCCTGTGTTAAAACTATCTTCTGTGTTTATGCATTTTAAAGACTGCTTCCTATGTGAGTCTGTTCTTCAGTGTGTCTGGAGCTTTTTGTACGCAGCAGATCCTTTAATTCCCAGATTGGGACAGTTCATTTTTGCATTATTAATGTAAGAAGTACATGATGATGATTGAGGATCTTATTTTGTAACTGACTTTTTCTTTGTTTTCCTGGTGTAGTTTAGGCTTGACTTAACTTCCTTTTCCTAAGACAAAACAAGGCATTCTGCAAAACTCAGTGAAAATGTCCCTATGGAAATAGGAATTCTGTAGTGCCAAAGACTGAAGGATTAAGTGCACCAGTGTAGGGAATAAAGGAATGGTCTGACTGCTGAAAGGGGAAGATGAGCTCTGTGGTCAGGCAGTAATTCCCTCCACTACCATCTCTTCTCCAGCCACCTGGATAGTTTCCCTGCACTAATCTTCAGTGGGACCAGATAATCTAGCTCTAAAGAACTGAAAAACTGCACAGGAAAAGACCTTCTTTAAAACCATTCTTCCTTTTTTCTTACTAATTCCAGTGGGAACCAATTCCGTATTTTAACAACAAGATCATCTGTGACTTGGTTGAGCAGAAATATAAAGGAATCATCTCCATTCTGGTAAGGACAGAGTTTGTGCTCTTTCAGTTATGATGCCCCTGCCTTACTGTGCATACCTCTCAATCGTGGAGTGGAATACCTTGCAATAACGACCATAAAGAAATGGACATTAAAAGCAAAGCCCCAGGTGATTAGGGCAGAATACTTGATAGTTAATAAGCAGTGGATTTTAGAGAGAATTTACTGCTTGCACTGCCATTCTGGGTGCTTGGTAAGGAAGGTCTAGACCATTCTCCTCACTTTTTACCTCAAGATGAACTGAGGCTGCAGTGAGCGCAAGTGAGGTGGCCACAGCAACCTAGCAGGCTGTGGCCACTACCAGGTTGGCTGCCTTGCTACTGTTGCGCTCTTGCTGATGAAGAGGAGGATTTGCATTGTCTGGATGCAGAAGGCCTAGGAGAGGCTGCGACTGAAGCTTGGCATCAGCATTGGATTAGGACTGCTCTTCCCAGCAAAGCTTTTCTACACAAGGAGTGTTTGTGGGAGTAGCAGGAATTGTTTCATCCAGACTAAGAGTCTTGTAGCTCCTTCTGCACTCTGGTATCCAATATCATCTCTCGTTGTCATTTTGGCTTAGGTGGGCTATAAGCAATAAGTGATGAGGCAGAGCATTGCACATTTGGAAAGAGGAAAGGCAGGTTTGACTGGATTTGATTTAACTTAATGGTTCTACATTTAACAGAAAAACAAATGTCTAAATTTAGGAGGAAATTGTTGGTATAAAGTCCAACTCAATTCAAACCTCAGCAAAGATGTTTGGTTTTGTGTAACAATGTTATACTACACTAATCAGGAGGAGGACTGGCTGGTATTTGCAGCTTGTTCAGAGCAGAATTCTGATCTGCCGTTTGCTGTTTCAGGATGAGGAATGTTTACGGCCCGGTGAAGCCACTGATTTGAGCTTCTTGGAAAAGTTGGAAGAGAAAGTAGGAGATCATGCCCACTTCGTGACGTATGCACTTATGCTCTGCATCCTACCGGAAAGGAAACTCCCCCAAGGACCCCCCAACGCTCTGTTACGGGGAGGGGACACTTCTTAGTAGCAAAGAAAATGAGCAGCATGTCTAGCACTGCAATGAGCTGCCACGGGGTGTTGGAGAGGGGTTGTTATGGGAGGGGAGGCTCTGCCTTTTGCCAGTGAGCTGCTGGTCTTTGAGTCTGGTTTCATTCTACCTCTGTGTCCTATATTTAAACAAAGGGATTAATCCTGTGAATTGTAGGTGATTTTGACCTCCACTGACTGCAGGGAAGGCTGCCTCTGCTGTGGAGAGGAGCTAGTGGCTGGGCAGAGGGTACATGAATATCAGGAGCTTGTCGTGACGGCTGTGAGGAGCAGCAGCAGGGGTGGAGGAGTAGGGAAGAAACATGTTCTTGAGAGCATCTCCCAAACATGTGTCGTTTTGGTAAATATTTAATCTATAGTAGTTGTGGATTCCGTTTGAGTGGCCAATTAACATGTTTGCACCAGATTGTTCTGGCAGTTCAGCAGAAGCCTAATGAAAAGCTCTGACTACTTGTCAGCTCAGAGTCAAGCTGCTGAATTGACTGTTTACAAAACACTGTTTCTGCATCTCTGAAGATCGTTACAAGGAAATGAAAAATGTGTAGCCAAATTCCTTGTCACCACAGTGTGTCTTAATACTGTTCTGCCTGGTGAAAAGCTTTAAATAGCAGTGATAGAGCTGCTTGCTTACACAGGATCTGTATTTAGCAAAACACTTAGAAGGAAATTTTAATATATTATTGTACCTCTCTGATACACAAGTCTGCCATTTACACAGCTTAGACTAAGTCTTTGAAGTTAACTCCTTCCCACTTTCTCTCCTCAAGGAGCCCTTCTAAAAATCTTCCTACTATGGAAAACTTTAATTTTTGTTTTGGGGTAAAATATCTCAAACTTGCTGTTACAGTTTGAAATTGAGGAAGCTGGAGATATTTTTAGCATGTGAGATGAGAATATATTTAAATGAATGTTATAAAAGGAAATGTTAATACCTCCTGAGTGATTGTTTCCAAACAGCCGTGGATAGATCATAGGTTGTTTCTCTGGTCGTAGACGACTCCTGCTCTTCAGCGTTGACTTCTGCTTTGAAACAGACGGGTGGATAATTCTGTTTGTAGGGCCTTAACTCAAAGTCATGTTGGTAAAGGTCTATTGAAAATCTGTTGCTGTCTGCTGTGCAGCTGCTTTTGGTACAAGTCCCTGCAAGCCTAAGAAATCTCTCTGCCATTTTTTCCGTCTTGTTTCTTTCTGCAGTCGCAAACTTGCAGACCAGAAAACGCGGAAATCAATAGACTGGGTGGATTTCCGCCTCCTTCACTACGCTGGGGAAGTCACTTACTGCGCTGTCGGTGAGTGGGGTGTCAGCTCTGGAAACACTTAAACCAATGTGGGCAATGCTAACCTGATAGGAGCTATAGAACACCTGCCTTCTACAGGGGCTTTTACTCAATAGTCCAAAATGTGAATTCCCAGGGCTTACATTTTTGGAAGGAAGATCCAGATAAATTGGTGTATTCCTGCTGCAGGATCCTGATGTTTTTGCAAGATTGGTAGGGATTACAGGATACTTATCTGCACTGAGCTGTGGGCACACAAAAAATATCTGTCAGTACTGAGAAAATACCTGTTCCTATTCTGCTTGATGACTCCAGCAGGAAATGATGATATCTCCTTAGGTCAATAAATGCTATTCCCTGTCATATTCTAACCATGCTCTGGAGAGCCAGAACAGCCATGGGGAGGGTTGCAGCCCTGCTAGTGGCTTAAGGTCCTTGGTGCAGGAGGAGGAACCTGCCTTCCAGCAAAGCTGGAGATCTTCAGCTCATGAAACTCCTGTGCTAAAGATTGTGCACCTCAAAGAGCTGAAACTTCTTTTCCTTTCAGGATTTCTTGAGAAGAATAATGATCTCCTATACAGAAACCTAAAGGAGGTGAGAACAGAAATGGGATGCTGTTTTTGTAGGCTACTTTTCTTGGAGCAGAGACATTTTGCAGAGGTCTACTTTACCTCTGTGGCAAACAGGAACACAGGCTTGTCCTTGGCCCTGTTCTTTAGATACTTACATGGAAGCTGTCTAGATCTGAAATCAAAACCCTTGGCTGAAATCAAAACCAATGGAAAGCTCTTAGAGAAAGAAATATGCAACTATGTGATTTGGTCCTAAACTGTGCTGGATTTGGGATGATGAAATTAAGAGGAGTTGGATGTAGGAAGTTGGGCTTTTGGCCTTAGTTTCAGTACTAATCAATTTTTAATGCAGAATTTCACATTCTAAGATGTGAGCAGTGATGTTAAGCACCTGAAAGAAGCCAAATCAGGTAACTGGAGAGATCATTTCTAGTTTTATGACTCTTAGCAGAGAAATTCATACAATGTTCTCTAGTTCTGCATGTCCTTCCAGCTGGGCTGTTTCAGCGCAGGTGCATCACTGTGGGGGATATTGTGTCTGCTGAATGGGGCAGCTTTTCATTTATCCTCTTTCAGGTGCTGTGCAACTCTAAAAATGCCATCATTAGAGACTGCTTCTTACTCTCAGAGCTAGACAACAGGAGGAGGCCAGAAACAGTGAGTTTCCGCTTTAGTCTTAAATTTAAATATAAACTTGGCTTCCTGGTGCGTGATTTGGCCTCCATTCCTGTCCTTCATCCTGAATTTTTTGCTGGTGTTACATTCCTGCTAGCTTCCTCAATACCTGTATTGCTTAGACAGCAGCTAGCAATGTGACACATTTTAATATTATTATTAATATATTGCTGTAAAGAGAGCTCTGTGCAGAGCATCTAGCAAGTTTTAGTTTCCGCAGGGCTGCCTTGCGTGTCCATCTGCATGGCAGCGATTCAGAAGTCCCGGCTAAGCACCCTGTCCTTGCACTTTGCTGTGCTCGTGGTGGTAATAACACATAGATCAGCCTTGAACTTGCAGTCTAAGACGGGTGCAGTGAATGAGCTATTTCATGCAGTGGTCGAGTTCCAAAGCTAAGAGAGGTCATCAATGTCTTTTTAGGTTGCAACCCAGTTCAAAAACAGCCTTACGAGTCTAATAGAAATACTGATGTCCAAGGAGCCATCCTATGTTCGATGCATTAAACCTAACGACAACAAGGAGCCTGGTAGGTGTTGGGCTGGATGTGCCTCTGAGATAGAGGAGTCAAGAAGCGGAGCCCTCGGCTTAGCTGCAGCTAGGAATAGTGGGCAAAGAAATATTTCTGGGTTAAGCTAGCGGCCAAGAAGCTGCCTTAGGTGGTGATGGGTCCCCTTTTCCATCCCAGCACATGCAGCAGTGAGTGAGCTTTTAGTGAGAGTGTTTACCAGTGCCTGTGTGTGCTTGCTGCAGGGAAGTTTGACGACCACCTGATCCGGCACCAGGTCAAGTACCTGGGGCTCATGGAGCACCTGCGCGTGCGGCGGGCCGGCTTCGCCTACCGCCGCAAGTACGAGCTCTTCCTGCAGAGGTAAATGGGGCTGCTCCCCTCTGGCCGGGGGGAACCGGCCCTCCCGGGGCCTTGCTGGACGCTCACAGAGGTCCCGGTGGTCAGCAAATGTGTGGGCCCTCTGCTCCATTTCAAAACGTGATCTGTGAAAATCCCTTATTTATTTATTAGGGGATGGGTGGCTGATGCTTGTGGCATTTTTGTTCATTTTTAGAAGTCTTTGTTTTCTGTATCCATTTCAATCTTCTTTAATGTCATCTGCCTCCATCAAGGCAGTAGCACTGGAGGGGAGCAGGGCAGCTCTCCAAGCTGACCTGGTCTGTGGTGACGTCCTGCTCATCTTCCAGGTACAAGTCGCTGTGTCCAGCTACATGGCCGCACTGGCGCGGGCCGGCAGCTGAGGGAGTGGAGCGGCTCATAAAGCACCTCGGTTACAAGCCTGAGGAATACAAGCTGGGAAGGTGAGTGTCCTCCCCCAGTCCATGCTCTTGGCTTGGCCACAAGGCCAGGCTCTGCTCGGTGGTCTGTCCTGGCCCTGTGTCAAACCACCAACTTCCCGACCACTGCAGGGTGCAGTTGGGGGGGCAGACCCCTTGTGTCGGCTCCTCTTCAACCACAGCAACCGGGGGCTGGAAACCTGACGACTTCTCACTAGTCACTTCTTCATTCCTGTTTATTTGCTCAATTACATGTGCAGGGAGCCTGAATTGAGCCCGGTCCCTTCTTGCTGGGTTAGGGAGCGGGGCTGCTGTGTCTCAGTTGCAGTTTCCCAGGATGTGCAAGCAGAGTGAAGGAAGAGAAGAGCTGGAGCTCCTCAGTCCTGTGGCTGCTCAGATTTGGCCCACCTAGAGCAGCTGATGATGCTCATTGTGACTAAGCTGTTCACGGTCTCTCTTTCAGAACCAAAATATTCATTCGGTTCCCAAAGACGCTGTTTGCTACTGAAGACGCATTTGAATTGAGAAAACACTTGCTAGGTACGGCTCCCTTCTCTGTCTTGTATTGCCTGGCAAGCAGGTCAGGGGCATCTTTTCCTAGTTGGGTTATTTATGTTCTTGTTGCTGATGCAGTTTCTCACAGTGAGTTTGGGAGCAGAGCTCCTTGATGCTGTGACCCGGTAGATAAAAGCCATCCATGTCTCTCTAGCATTCTGTGCTTTTTCTTTTTTTTTTTCTTCCTCTCCAGTTTCCAGGCTACAGGCCAAATACAAAGGATGCCTCGGGAAGCGGGAGTACAAGAAGAAGAGGGATGCAGGTACGGGCTCGGAGCAGGGCTCTGCTTGCCTCTGCAACCCGGTCTGCAGGGCAGCAGCACCCTCTGCTGAGCGGGGGCGCATCTTTTGAGACACTTGCTTTATTTTAGAGAATAAAACCAGCCCTTATATGTG
Source organism: Nothoprocta pentlandii (assembly GCA_013398315.1). NCBI lineage: Eukaryota > Metazoa > Chordata > Aves > Tinamiformes > Tinamidae > Nothoprocta > Nothoprocta pentlandii. Next base: position 142,493 of record VZSG01000989.1, read on the forward strand.
GTGATGCACCATGCAGGGTACTTGAGTGGTGACAGGGTCGGGTGCTCCAGGGGCTTTGGGCTCTGTCAGATGCACCGCCTGCTGCAGAGAACAAAGTGTCCCTGACTCCGATGGGCTGGGAGAAGAGCTGGGAAGAGCCGGCTCTCCTTCCCACTCGGTGAATTCCCGGGGTGCCCTGTGCTGAAGCTGTGACGCTAACACGAGGACCTGCTTGACTCTTGCAGCCATCAAGCTGGAGGCTTGCTGGCGAGGGGCTCTGGCGCGGAAGGAGGCCAAGAAGAGGACGTGGGCCGTGCAGACGATCCGCAAGTAAATAATGGGCGCAGGCAGGAGCTGCCGTGTGTGAGAGCCTGGGAGCTGCTCCCCGCTCCTAGGGCTTTTCCTGCTCTGTTCCCCTAAGCCCAGTACTTCAAGCCCACATCAGAAGTGGGGTCTGATTGTCTCTCTAGATTCTGAGTCACTGTATTTTTCATTGATCAAAACTTTGAAAGTTTTGTTAAGTTTTGTAATATGTGAAATATTTTCATTACTGCAGTACCAGTGACTGCACCCAAGTGCCCACCTTTTATTCTTTCCTTCACACATTACACTCAGAAATCAGCAAAAATTAAAGTTCTGTTTGGGGATATTTTGTGCAGGTTCATAAATGGCTTCATCAATCGAAAGAAACCTCTTTGCCCAGAGAATGTGGAATTCGTGCGGCTCGTGCAATACACTTACTTAATGAAACTCAGAGACCACCTTCCAAAAAATGTCCTGGACAAGAGCTGGCTCCAGCCGCCCTCCATCCTGGAGGAGGTGAGTGTGGCCCTGGGCTCTGTGGCTGGTGGGGATAGCTCTGTGGTCACCTGTATTTACACTCATGAGTGATGGAGCAGCTGTCTACTGGGCAGGGGAAGCTGAGGCATTTCTGGCTAGATGTGAACAAATGTTGGTCTGCTGCAGCCCTGAGAGTAGCTGTTTGAACAACTACTATGTTTTCCCCCTTTTTTTGCAGACATCTGAGATGTTACAGAAAATCTGCATTAGGAACCTAGTAAGAAAATACTGCCAAGGAGTCACTGCTGAGAGGAAAGTGCAGGTAACTAATATGTGGAATGTGAACGTACGAGCTGAAACATGTTACCTGAACCCTGAAGTGTGCTGTTTAGCAGACCCTGCTTGTTGAACAGACCCTGCTTGCCCTGAAGGAGCACTTGAAATGTGCAGAGCAGGTCTACAGATGCACTGGTCTTGATCCTACTGCACTGTACCTGCATTTCATAAAAACAAATCTGTAAATAAGAAAGGATCTGAAAGACTTCTTGTCCATACTACCTCCCTGTGTGTTGTAGTACAGGAATAAACTAAAGATAATGTGGCACAAGTCATTTAGATATTGTGTGAATCAAATGATAATGTTGTCTAGCAACCATGCCTGCATTATAACTGCTCCTGTTATTAATAGAGGAGCCCTGGGGTGCTGAGGGTTGTTTCTTGTCCAAACAGTTGCAGCAAAAAGTGGTAGCCAGTGCCATCTTCCGAGGGAAGAAGGAGGGCTATGTGCAGAGCATCACGCAGCCTTTCCTGGACACCCGCCTGAGTGAGTGCAAAACCTCCCGGAGCACGTGGTCCTTGCTTGGGAAAATCCTGCCTGATAGAACAGATCCCACTTTTCCAACAGGATGTTGCTGGCTGTGGGGATCTGCTCTTGGGATGAATCTCAGGAATCCATATAGTCAATGTTAGGCACTTAGAAAGAAGGAGAAAAGAGCCCTAATGGCCCAGGGCAAGGGGGAGGGCTCTGGCAGGACACTGTGTAACCTGGGAGGACATAGTGGTTTGTGAAAGTCTGGGCTCACGTGGAGAAGTCAAATAACTCATGTGGTGAGTTATTTTGGAACAAAAAATCCCTGAGACGGGGTTAGAAAGAGCTGGGCATGACCCCTCAGTTTTGGAGGGAGCGTGCTGTACATTGGGACCCATGTTAATGGGGTTAAGGCAATGAACACAGCAGGGCAGCTCTGCTCGTAGGAGGGAGCGACCCATTGCCTGCGTTCAGTTGGGGTGTCTCTGGTTTGCTTTGCAGAAGAGAACGATGTGAACCCCAAGGTGCTGCAGCTAATCCACGGTGAGAAGATCAAGGTAGGGAAGCTGCAAACTCGGGGCTACAAGGGGGTAGTTCCAGTGGCTGCAGGAGCTGCCGATGGCGGCGCGCGGAGGCACACTGCGACGGGCTGACACCAGCCCCTCGGTTGCAGTACGTGGTCCCCGTGGTCAAGTACGACAGGAATGGCTTCAAAGCGCGAGAGCGGCTCCTTGTCCTCACCCAGGCGGCAGCATACGTGGTAGAAATGGCCAAGATCAAGCAGAAAATAGACTACGCCACCTTGAAAGGTAAGGGCGCAAGTGGCTGCTGGGCTTCCCTCCCCAGCAATGAACTTGAGAGGGGAAAAGACAAAGGGACAAACCTTGGAAACTTGCTCCTCCAGAGGCCCTAGAAGCAGCTCCACCTGACCCCACTCTCTCCTGGGGCTGGGTAAGTGCTCTGCAGACCAGCCTACAGCTTCTTGCAACACTTAAGAACAGGAGGACATAGCACCTTGAAACACTTGGGAGTTAGGGCTGCTTTTTAAGCTAAAAGGGGCAGGAGCAGCAATTGTTAGATACACAGATAATGTGGAAAGGTCTGGGCCAAAAATTCCATGGATCATGCTCAAGCGTGTTTTGAGTACTTGGATGACAGATATATGTAATGTATTCTGAAGACTTAAAGCAATAAAACTATGCTAATTCTTTAAAGGTATCTAAGCTGGGGAATGAACTACTTAGAAAGGTAGAGAGTCTCTTCAGGGTGACTTCCTCCTGCAGCCTGGACAGAGCTTGATTCACTGCCATTGCAGGAACAGAGCTGCCCTCTAACTGTGAGGATGCTGACCGTGTTGTGTAATTGTCTTTGGTTGCTTTTCCTCTCCCTGTTGTGGTTCTTTTGAAGGTATTTCTACCAGTAACCTGAGTGATGGGATCGTAGTCATTCATGTTCCTGAGGACAAGCAGCAGAAGGTAAGAAGCTGAAATGTAGCTCAAAAAAAAAACAGCAGCTACAAGACCTTGTTTCTAACACCAGTTCTAATATTTTCCTATGAAATACTCTGGGTGTTGCTGATGTTTCCTGCTACTTTGGATCTGCTAGTCCTTTAAACTCTCATTGTCTCATTTCTTTTGTTGGAGCCCAAGTTGCTATAAATACTAAATAGCCCTAGAAAGATTTTATAAACTAGCTGGTACATGATCATTTTGCAAGTGTTGTGTGCGGTAGCTACTGCTTCTGTACAGTGGGCACTGCTCTGGAATTAGAGAGTTTTCCCAGATGAGGAGCTCTTCACTTGCTGACATGCTGGCGTACCCGAGTGGCCTCTTTCTTGCTTGCAGGGCGACGTCATACTTCAGTGTGAGCACGTCTTCGAGACGGTCACGAAGCTCTGCATGTTGGCCAACAAGCAAAATCTCGTTAAGGTTGTGCAGGGGAGGTAAGAAACGGTGCCGGAGGGTAGAAGTTTGCAGGCGGCCATTGTGCAAGAATCTGCTTTAAAGACTTGTAGGCCTGGACTGCCTGGGTCAAAGCTATTTATGCTGCCGCAGCAGACAGGGCCCATAAGCTGCTTAGAGCTCTTGCAGTAGCACAGCTGATCTGAGGACTTCTTTCTGTTGGCACCAGGCCCACGAGGAGGGACACACAGGTAGATAATGTCCTAAAAATCATTAGGATCCATTCCCAGCTCTAACAAAGCTGCTTCCCTGGTGGCTGATACTGTGTGTTGTTAGGTGCTGCTCCGAGAGCTGCCCGTGATCTGTCTACTGCAAAACAGAGCTGTTTGTCTTCTCTCGGGCTTCTGCATTTCATTTGTAATTAGATTCCCCATATTCAGCAGTTTTCTCCAGGCTGGATCTGCTTATCTTCCAAAGCTTAATTGCACCAGGAGAGCTTGCAGTGCCCGAACCAGGCTCTGTCTATCACCTGGGATGATGAGTGGGATTTTGAGTGGGAAACCTGCCTGAGCTGGAGGCTTCCGAGCCCTTCCACTAATGGGATTTACGAGGGAGCAGAAACAAGGGGGGCTTAGAGCAAAACCTCTTGTGAGGAGCGACCAACCAGGAACTCTGTGTGTTCCCACAGTCTTCAGTTTCGTGTCGGCTCTGGGAAGGAAGGGACCATGGTCTTCACCGTTGGGCAGGAGCCTCAGATCTTTAAAGCCAAAAACGGACAGCTGACAGTGGTAAGGAGGGCTGGGGATGGGGCTTGCATGGTCTGCTCGCATGCTCAGCTCTCGAGGAGACCCAGCTGCCTTAGGTGTCTGTTGTGTAAGTGCCTCAAAGAGACCTTGGTTCCTGTTTGGTAGCCAAAAGCTCCAAGAAGAGCTAGATACTGGGCTGCAATTCCTGTCAGACCCTGGCTCTCCCCAGCCCTGAGAGGAAGGGCCTGGGCTTTGTTTGCCAGCGGTGAAACAGAAACCTCCCCAACCCTTTTACCGCAGGCAGGGAGCCTGAAAGATGTAATATTTGTCCTTGAGCTAATGACTCCTTTGTTTTTCATTGCAGGTGTCAACCCAGATAAAGTCTTGATGAGAAGCAGGAACTGTTCCTGGTCCCTGTCTGGGCTGGGAGCAGAAAGGAGCTGGCGGGATGAGAGCAGCACCCACCTCTCCACTGCAGCCTGTGCTGCCATAGGGCTGCGGGGATGTGAGACTCGCTCGCATCTCTCAGGTTCTTTTTTTAATAGCTTAAAACTCTTCAGCTCTAGCTAGGTAGGTTCCTCTCTGTTGCTCTAACATTCTGGTGAGCACTGATGCTAGTTGCACATTGTCACAGGGAAATGTTTAAAGCACATGTTGAATTTCCAACCTGTAAAATGTTGGTCTTTGTGCATGCAGTGACCTTGAAACTCAGAACTCGGATCAGCTGGGAGGGATTCAGGTAGAAGTCAAAAGGCTTCCCTGGCTGAAGCCTGAGTCACAGTGCAAACCAGAACTGCACACAGTGCAGATCAGTGATGTTACTCTGCTCTGAAAACATCTTTTCTCCCAGGCAGCAAAGAGTGCTTTAGTGGGCAGAGATGGGTTTAAGTGCAGCAGGACTAAGGCTGGCACTGCTGTCTCAGTCAGTGCAGCAGCATTTGAGGCTGCTCCTCTGGAAACTTCAGTACCTGCTTTTCCTGCCTCCCAGGATAAGGAGGGCTCTGCCCTTGGAGTATCCCTGTCCTTACTCCTCCCTGCATAGCAGTTTGGTGCGATGCTGTCACATGGAGGCAGGGGAATTGGCATGGTGAAAGCTGAGCAAAATTCCTTAGCTTGGAGAGATGCACCAACCTTCTGCACTCCAGATCCAAACCTCCATCTCTCCAAGCATGGAGCCTTTGCTCCCCCCTGCCCTTGGAGTCACTCTTACGGCAGCTGCAAGAGGAGGGAGTAGGAGGAAGACAAGGATTTTCCCCCCTGCCTGGAAGCTGCAGCTGGGCAGCCAGGCTGTGTGTCCACAGTGCTGGCCCTTCTGCCTCACATTGAGGCCAATTTGTGTGGCTCCTGCTCCAGGCTGCAGGGGCTGGCCCGAAGCTACAGCCCGAGCATCCCTGACTTGCTGCCTTCATCAGCTGCTACCCCGTCACCAGCAAGACCCTCCACACAGAGGCCAGAAGGTAAAACTAACAGCCAGGGGGGAGAATAATGTCTGGTGTTCCCCCCTGAAAGGACTTTCTAACTCTGCTCCTGGTCCATAGAGGGGGGTAAGCACTGAAATTCAAACAAGTAATAAAGTCACTCCCCTGTAAATATGAAATTTCTGATTTATTTTGCATTATATTAAAAAATGAAAAGTACATATTGCAAACACACACCATACATTAATATTTCACTTAAGCTTTCCTTTGCGCATAAGTATAAAAGGGGAAGGAATGATTGTACAGAACAGCTGAATTTGCTACTCTTGTCCACAACTGGAACAATTTTGTTAAGACTGAAAGGTTCCACTATCCTCTCACTAAAGGGAAAAGCAGAGCTTGGAAAACTTCCCTGGGGGGGCAGTGTCTGCAGCTGGTGGAGGGTGGGGGGCTCCAGAACCTGCCTGGGCCTTGCTGTAAACAGGAGGCTGCTGCCGTTCGGAGGGGAACGGGGCCCGGGCTGCCTCCGGGGCTGCCGCAGCCTGGGCCACGGCACAGGTGCCGAGTCTGGGCTTCCTGCTTCCCTTGGGAGGGTAAAAGCAGAGCCAGGAGCAGGGCTGCGGCAGCTCCTGCAGGATCCAGCGGGACGGCTCTGCGTGTGCAGCTGCTGGGCATGGACCAGACTTTCCTGGAGAGCTCTCCCAGCCCGCTCTTCAACTGGAAGCTGGAGGCAAAACCATTTAAGGGCACAAGGCTCCAGAGCTGCCAGCAGCTGTGCAGGCTCTGGGAGCTGCCTTTGCCCTGAATCTCTGCTGCCAGAACAGTGGAACCTGCACCAGGGACACCCGGCCAGCAGGTAAAGGTGCTGCAACCCGGGACAGTGCCACAGCTCTGCTGCACAGCTACAGCACTGGGACGGCTACACTAGGAGTGTGTTAAGGCTGAGCTTGTGTCCATAAATCCAATACAGAATTCCCTGTCTACTCAACCTGTGCCTCCAAGCCCCAGGAGTGGCTTACTGGAAAACCAAACAAAAGGAACAAAACCTCTACAGCCGCCTCTACAAAGATTACAAGTAAGAGTGCCCCCTCCCCTTTGTAAGAGCTGACTTTGTAAAACCGGGATGAGGAAATGCTGAAGCCAGGTAAGGACCTATTTACAAAGCAGCTAATCAGGAAGGGCTGATGTGCAGGTGCTCCCTGCTGCTGTCAACACTTCCAGGGCAGAAGTGTGGGGAGCGGCAGGGGTTGAGGTGCTGCCAGGGCAGGAGCAGCAGCAGGAGGGCTCTGCTCTTTGTGAGGGGCTCCCTCTCCTCTCCCTAGCAGCACAGGAGGCACCGGAGGGGCTTGGAGCAGCGCAGCCTCCGTGCTGCCCCAAGGACAGGCGCCCAGCCCCTCAGCGGCTCTCTGAGCCCCTCGCTCCCGTGAGCGTCCCGGCACATGGAGCTGACACGCGGGCACCACAGCAGCCCTGGCCCCTTCACCACAACCAGCCACCCTGTGACCGTCCCTGCAAGCCCCCTGCCTTGCCCCAGCTGGGACCACCCCCAGGAGCAGAGCCGAGCAGCTGCGCAGCCCACCCCGCTTCCCTCGGGCTCTCAGGTGACAACCAGGAGCTGAAGAAGGTGGCGCAGGCGTGAGCACCGCTGCCACCCGCTGCCTGGCACTAGGAGACTCTTTGGTTACTAGAAGGAAGTCCTCAACCTAAAGTCTTACTCTAGTTTTATGTAATACTCCGACATTGCAACACTGAGCAACCAGAAGGCTGAATACTTCAATTTAGTGGCTAAAGACAGGCTCCACGCACGGTTTTGGACGTAACCACTACTAGAAATACAAGTACTGGAGTAGGGTAGCTGGTGATGCTGACAACACCTTTGGTATATCGAGTGCTGACATGTCCTAATCTGCTCGGAGCCAGGATTGGGAATCCTTGCAGCAGCAACTTTGCCAGAAGCGACTACCTCCTTCACTGAGGAACAGGACCATAGACTCGCACCCCAATATGAGATGGCTGCTTGTTCCAGAGCAAGAGTCAAAAATCTCTAGGCTGGCCCAAAGAAATGTGGTGTCACCTGGCCTGAAGTTTCAGACTCCCTACCGCAGCTGTGCTCTCCCTCCCAGCGCCTGTTATATCCACTTTTAGTGGCTCCTCTCGTTATCCCTTAGCATCCAGTCCCACTGAATAATACATGATCTTCCACTCTAAGTGCTACTTGACTCCATAGTAGGCAACAAGAGACTAGGAGGTAGATAAAATATTAATTCATAACAGAAAGTACTCTTAGAAAACCAGAATACATCATTCTTCTCCACGCAACATTTTAGCTCTGCCCTTTCACATGCAGATGCTCAGAATACGCTGGGGATGGAGCCACACAAGGAGCCTCCGTGCCGCTGGCAGCTCCCCGTGCCCGCAACAGCCACGGCAGGAGGCTGCTCCTGCACCGGTTACGCAGCCTGAGCTGCACCCTCCGCTTGCAGCCTGTCGTGGGGTCCTACCTGGGGCAAACAGAGCAAAGGATGCACCGCTCAAAGAGCCACAATCCGATGGAAAAGAAACACCCCAGCTGAGACCTGGGGCCAAGCAAAGTCTTAAGCGCTGACTAGCTGCTGACAACACCACCTTAAGGAAAAGCAACGACTGCAGCTTGTTCCTAACCCTCCTGCTGCAGGAATTCTAACATCTTCCACCCTTGAACCGCACACCAATAAAGCGGGGATGGGGAGAGAAGCAGGGTCTCTACCGTTCAGTGCTGGCAGTTTCATTGGGTCTGGGGGCAGAGCTGCCACTGCTCGTCCTGCTGCCCGTGCCACAGGAGCCCAGCGGCACTTGCCCCGTGTCCTCCCTCCTCAGGCTGCAGCAGCCCGGGCTTCCTTAGGGAGCAGCGTTTCTCCCAAGGTAGGCCGTGTCAGCGAGGGGCTGGCTGACATTTGTATTTTGCTTTTTTGTTGTTGTTTTAAAGTGCAGGATAATTACTAAAGCCGAAGGAAGCCAGCCCTCTTCCTCCCTAGCCACACAATAGCAGAGATGAGAGTGCTAAAAATTCCGGGCACTTCTCCAGCTGCTCAACAGGGCCTTACAATCCCTCTCATAAGCCCAATAACCTTTTCCTTTTTTATTCTGGTTCTAGAACTACTTCACTTAAATACTCCAAATAATCTAGTTTGTTACAAAACATAATTTACAGACTTCACCGAACAGAAGTTAAGCTGCCTGGTCGTGTACTGGGGCTGAGGGCCGCGCTCACTGGTGCAGATGCGCCCGGTCGTCGGGGCGCTTGATGTGGATGCGCCGCACGCGCTCGATGCGCTCGCGCTCCTCGTCCTCCTCCAGGTGGTGGGAGCGCCCGGCCGCTCCTCCCGTCGCTTCCAGGAGGGCGTTGTCGGGTCCTCGCCCGTCCTGCGACTCGTAGAGCAGAATGTTCAGGGTCTCCTCGTAGATTCGGGCTTCGGGGAACTCCACCTGGCCCCCCCAGAGACACAAGGTCACTGCGGCCCCCGCCAAGCTCCGCACGCAGCAGGACACGGCACTTTTTGCACCCAGGACCCGTATTTTTATATTTTCCCAGTCGCACTCCGACTGTAGAAACCCTCCCAGCACAAAGACTCCTGCTCTTTCATCTGCTTCCAACCCAGGCCCCACAGGCTGCGTGTCTGCAGGATTCGGAGCGCGCTCTCCTTGGGAAGATGGGGAAGGTGCAGGGAGGGAATTTTACACAGGAATGTAAAACAGACCTGTCCAAGTGCGCAAGCTGGTCTAAAGCCTGGAGCTGGAAAGAACTTGCGTTACAGAATATACAGTGCTCTGTGCTAAGCGCCCCGTCCTCACGGCCGCCCAGGACGAGCTGCTCCTGCTCTGAACGGCAGCCACTACCGCAGCCTGGCTGCACAACAGCAGCGCTGAGGCCCGAGCAGAGGCCGTGGGGGCAGCTGCACCCGCTGGGCAGCACTCAGGGCTCCCTTGTACCTTTGTCTGCTTCTTCTCAGTCGCATAAACAATGGAAGTGCAACAGACTTCGGCAATCTTCCGCCCCTGCCCGTAGAACGACCAGCAGCAGATCTCGTCTCCGATGACGTCCTTTATAAAGAGCACCCTCCCGTTAAACCTCAAGGACAGCTTATCGAACAGCTCGATGTTCTTCAGCATGTTGTCATCAGAGTTGCTGCGAGAGATCAAGAGGAGCAGCGGTCACACAAGGTAATGAAGGGAGCACAGGGGAGAAGGGGGCGCACAGCGAGCAGTTGGAGTTTCCTTTCCCGCTTTCCTTTCACTTACTGCATCTCTGCCAAGGCAGGGTTTACATTCGATGTCCAGGGCTGCAGTGGCAACCGATTTGACTAGTAGGAGCAGGATACCCTGCTGCTGAAGAAGCAGTAACGTGACATTAAGGGGACTGTGAATAATACTGTCCAAGGGCATTTGTCCAAAAGCCTATCACCCAAATTAATCCATTTCTTCAGCTCAAGCTTAGCATCAGCTGGAGGGTGAGAGCGCCAGGCCGTGCAGCTTTTATACAACACAGTAAAAGGGAGGACGAGGACCCGGACTCAGTGCTGTTTACCACGTACTGACAGCACTGCAGGGTGACGGCTCCTGCGCTCCAGTACCGCACTCGCTCAGCAGCCCCTGGAGCTGCATCTCAGCGGCAGGGAGCCTTTGTCACACAAACAGCACAAACGTGGTCTTCTACTGATGACACTAGGCTCCTTTCTGACTCGAATTTGAAATTAATTAGGGAACAAAGTAAGGGCATGCCAGCACCAATATGCCTTGGGTTCTGACTGATGAAAAAGCAAGGCTTATCATGGACTTTTGGTTAGGAACATCTTCGAAAAGTACAACTGAAGCTCTTACCTGGTATAGGAATATTTGTTGTTGCTTCTGTTATATAGCAACTTCACTGCTGGCTGTAAAAAAGACAACAGATGAGTTAGAGGAGGAGCAGTGAGAGCTGGGATCTCAGCCTGGCCCCACGACCAGACAGTAGAGGGGCTGCTATATGAAATGCCACCATCAGGCCTAGACCCAGAGGGATTTCGTTGTTGTTTTTGTTGCTGCAAAACTCTCATGTGCTTCTCAGCAGGGCTGCGATCCCTTCTAATCCCTCCTGTGACTAGATCATAATTCATTCTTATCCTCCCTGTCTTTTTGTCAAGGCTAATCACTACTACCAACCTCCACCCACTGCAACTAGAAGGCTTCCAGGAACAGGAGTCATTAATTCACTTTATCTAAAGAAAGTATTTGTCATTGCTAATGAGAGTGGACAAATAACTGAAAGATCTGACGGCCCTGATGATCTGCTCGATCAGCCTGCTACCTACGCCTTCTGTTTGACTATGTAAAGTGAAGAAAGACATAGACAGGCCCAGCCTGAGCAGCATCTGACTCTAATTTTGGAAAAATGTTTAGTCTGCTCTAGGTTTTCAATATACTGCACCTACAGTAAGTAAAGCAGAGGTATTTTAGGATAAGCCCATTGCTGAAAACTAAAGAGATCACCTTCTAAAGACTATTTGGTTGTGGCTTCATGCACCTCTCAGGGCGACAGGCCAACACTGACCCAAGACCCAGCACAGCCTGGCTCGGTCTTACCTTATTAGAAGTGGCTATAAGTTTTTGCTCCTCCTTGGAAGAAGTGATCACAGGTACCTTGCAAAAGGGCTCATATGCATCTTTGTTCTGCTGAAACAAGAATTAAACAGCAGCTGAGTAGAGAGACCTCAGGGTAGCATGCGTGTGAACTGGCAAGGTCTGTGTGCAGAGAAGCACGTCCAGTCCCATGGTCCCCGCGCGGCGGGAAGGCCCCGGGCGCCCCGCGAGCTCTGCCACCTACCTGCAGGGCAGCCTGGCACTCGTCCACCAGCCCCTGCACCAGGTAGTACTTTGCTTCCGCCAACAGCTCCTCAATCTCCCTGCGGCTCTCGGGCAGCGGCACGGCCCCGTCGCGCAGGTAGTTCAGGATCGTCCCAAAATGCTTCCCGCAGCGGTCGATCAGGATCCAGCCTAGGGAAAGGTTTAAAAACCCGGAGTAGAGCACAAGCAGAGGCGGGAAACAGAGCGGAGGTCTTTGCTGGGCTGCAGGGCCCCAGGGAGCGGAGTGTCGGGGCGCGAGGCGCCTGGCGCGGCTGCAGCGGGCACGGTCCGGCCTCGACGACCTCCTCCGATTCCCGGCTGAGCCGCCGCGAGGGAACCGGCCCGGCCGTTTTCCAGGGGCACAGGCAGCAGGAAGGGAGGAAACTTCTTTGTTTTTTTCAGTTCTTCAATTACTAATTAATCAAAAGGGAGAAATAAGCACTTCCACGCTCAGAGCAGTCCTGAACCCCTGCCGCACTGTCCTTGCTCTACCCCGTTACCTACACGTGGCACGAACAGGCTGGAAAGACAACACAGGCTTCAGCAGCGTCACTGCAAATCCCGTCTCCGCCTCCACATTCCCAAGGAATATGGCAGTACTGGTAGAGCAACTGGTAATCAGCCTAAAACTACCCAAAGAAACGATGCAACAGCAAGTGTAGAGCAGGAGGGACACCCGGCCCCTGCCCTGGAGCCCAGCGCACTGCTCTTTACCGGGAAGAGTGATGGGGAAGCAGAGTTCCAGCTGCGACCCGGGCTCTGTCCTTCTCCCCTTGCTGCCACTTTGCTGCCGGCCTCTGCCTGGGCCCTGGAAACGGTTACGCAACGTCCAGGCTCGAGTTTCCATAAACGAGGAGAAGGCCAAACTCACGGGCTGCAAGTCAGGAATGCAGCGAGGAAACGCTTGCGGGGACGCGGTCATATTTTGAACAAATAAGGAAAGTAGGTTAAAGCAGACCCTGTGTGTTCTGCATGAATGGAATTACTAATAAATCTGAATATTTGGTTACATCTGGAAAGCGAACACAGCCCTTTCATGCTGCTCTGCTGAAAAGTGAGACGTCCTCCAGCAGTTTACTAGAGACTTTCCATCTCCCTCCCTTGCAATCGGGTACCCGCTTCTGGAGACAGGAGGTCAAGGCCAGAGCTCCCACTGCAACGGGCCGAGGGAGCACGAGACACGGCACAAACCCAGTGCCACCCACGCAGACAGGGACAACACCTCCTCGGGTGCCCCAGGTGTGTGGGGAAGCAAAGGGCTGGGCCAGAGAGCAGTTACAGCCACCAAACTTCTTTGTTTTCATCTCTGCTGTGATTCCCTCTGCAGGCTGTGAAAATCTGCAGCAACTTCATGTTTAGGGATGGTGAAACCCAGCCCTCTTGCAGGTGGCCGGGAAGGGAGGAGAAAATACAACAGAGAAGGAGAATACAGGAGGAAAAAGCAGCAAAAATACAGCAGCATGGCAAAATACAAGTGGCTGCTAAAGCAGCTTTCAAGAAATCTTCTGTTTTACCCAATCAGCCTAAACACAGAGCAGAGAGGGGATGACTCACAGGCCAGCGACCCTGCTGCCGCTTGGTGAGGGCTCTGCACAGCCCCAGAACTGCCTCTCACCTACAGGTCTTTAAAGCCTTTCCTTTTAAATTGTGGTACTATCGCCACAATACATAAGCACCGTAACTATAACCACAACACAAAGCAATAAATGCAATCCGTTTTTTGAGGTAGGAATACATAATCCACAAACTATATGCACACACATTACATTTTTGGGAAATTAATCTTATGTTTGGCAAGAAGTCCCAGGGACAGCGTGGAAAAAAAAATGAAACAGAGCACGTTTTCTGACTGAGCCCGAACAGGAGAATCCTGGCACTGGGACTGCCCGACCCTCCAGGCTTGCTGGCATGCACTGCCCAAGAGCAGTGGAGAGAAAGGAGAAAAAAAAAAGGACTGAGAAAACCACTTTGCAGGAAGGAAATTCTGGAAATAGGCCTGAATGGACCTGGAAAACTCGCACCCTTCTCTCTTCCTTTACAGCTTCCCAAACGCGCAGGTTTGCCACAATCCACAAACAGTCTATAAGCTGATAACAATCACCTGCTATCTAGCAGAGGGAACTGCAGCTCTGTCTCCTACGGCCCAAGCAGCAGCACGTTGTAACTGGGAGACGCTGAGGAAGAGCCGGGGAGACGGCCCCGGGGTCAGAGCAATGGATCAGGCCAAGCAGGGTGACACGTTCCACGGACCCTTTAGGAACTTGGCTCTCTGCAGCTTCTCTGCAAGCCTGGCTGCTCTTCCTGAGCAACGTTTTGTTTTGAGGCAGATTTTGGGTGGAACCAGCTAACGGCGTTTTGAAGAATTTCAGATAAAAAGGGTTTCCTTTAACAGCTCCGATGCTATTGTCCTGGTTTCCAACAACATGCCAGGGAGCGGGAGATAAAACAAGAACTACTGCGCTGGGAGTGTCTCACTTGCACCGTGCAGGAAGCGCCCGATTCCCATTAAAACATAAACTGCCAAACTGGGAACAATCCCACACGGATGCACTGGGATTCGCAGCAAAATAAGCTTGGGATCTTACACCCCAAGCGCGGCATTTCGGAGGATTAAATCCCAGTGAGCAGTATTAGCATATTAGCAGTAACAGGGTCAGCTGCTCCCTGGGCAGAAGTGCCTGGACTTAAGCAAAGCAGTAAATCCTGGGTCCCAGGAGCACTGTGGAAGAACATTCCCACAGCGCGAGGCCTGGGAACCCCGGGAAGAGCTGGGACCCTGCAGGGACAGCTCCTAACCTGCAGCTTCCATTTGAAAGATGGAACCGAAGGACTCGGGGAGGGCTGAATTACCCACTTTTGAAAAATACAGAGCAGTTTCAGGGAGAAGCAGAGTCTCCCCGGAGTCTGGCTTAAGGGGAGAGGTCCCTCAACGTCCTGGTCTACAGACTTGCACTTGTCCACCTCTCCATTCTTCCCAGGGCGGAAATGGATTCCCATTGGATAGTGTTTTTATTTTTGCATTTGACCCACAAACTGGCTTTTTGACATAACCTTTAGCCTCCATGGCTGACCTTGCGGAGGAAACTTTGGGATCAGAGTCCAAAATTCACAGCTCTAAAGTTAAACCTATGCAGTGGCTGAAAGCTTGTAAAACCCACAGGATAACAAAATGGGAAAATGCAACTTTTTTCTTTCTCTCCAACTAAAACATAAGCAGGTCTAGCTAAAACAGGAGTATTCTGATACCAAACCAGGCTGTGCTTTTTTACAACTTTTTCTCGAAGCTCATTTCCTCCAATCTCAAGAAAACTCACCACAGCAGCTTATTAAATCCATCATTTCTTCTGCTCAGTATATGCTAAAGCTTTCAAAACTAGGCCCAACAGATCAACCAAGTAATACATTCTCTACACTTTTAGCAAATTCAAACACCGCTTTCAAATTAATTGCTAGAATGCAGTTTTGAACCTTTAAGATGAGCGGCGTGGTAACTATTGTTAAAGAGAATGTATCCAAGTTCACAAATAAAGAGCTATGGGCAAAACGCCAGCACATAAATAGAAACTTGTGCTTGAATCCAGGTCCGTGACACTCCCATTATTTGAGAACACTGATATAAAATTACTCTCAGAGTTGTAAAGAGCCATCATAAAAATGCCTTCTTGCAGCTGGGCGGTATAGCTAATGTTTAAGGGAATTGCAACAGAAGAAAACGTCACCATATTTCGCAATGACGCCAAGCATCTGAGCAGAGCTCCTTGGAGATGGCAATTTGATACAGGGCAGCCTCCTTCTTTCCAGGCACCTTTAGGTGGGGACAGCCACGTGCTGTCAGTAATACCTGCAGTGAATTGGCCAAATTTTCACAACTGTTTTTATTTTAGGGAATCCAAAGTGACGACTCTCACAAGAAAACAAATTTATATTTCAAAGATTAGCTTTTAGCTCAAGAGCCCTACAGCCTTCGAAGTAAATACTCTCTTTAAATGTCTGACCAGGAAACGAGCCAAGGGAACCACCCTCTCAGCTTCAAAATACACAAGTGAGTTCTGGCTGGTCACTACCCATTATCCTAACCATTTTATGTAAGCTTAAGAAGTTAGGATTGGAATTTAAAAAAGAAAAAGGAGAGAAAAAGATGGAACAAAGGGTGCCCTGTCTGGGGCCCTGTGGAATTCACGTCACTCTCTTGTTGGACACCTAGTCATTCCTATCTTTTGTTCCCCACGGTTTCTTAGCTGTATAGGGCAGCAGCTGAGGCACTGAGAAGACGCAGCAGTACTGGAGCAGCGAGGGGCCGTTCTGCACTCCGTTTGTTCCCGGAATCGGGAATTGTTCCCCAGGCCGCCCCGGGAGCGCCCTACCTTCGCTGTCGGTGAGGACCTCCATGCGCCCGCTGAACATGGCCTTGAGCATGGTGTCCTGCTTGGTGAGGGTCTGCATGGTGGTGTAGTAGAGGGCGCCGCCGATGTTGAGCTTCACGTACTTGGAGCTGGGGCTGGCGCCCTTGAACGACGTGGTGCGGGTGGCCGCCGCCGGCACCGCCGAGCTCACCACGCTTTCTCCCGACATCTCTTCCTGCGCACAAGGAACCACGCGTTACCTGGCACCCTAGATGACACCTCGGGCAACTCCCAGACCACCTTCCTCCCCAGCGGTAGCGCTGCGATGCTCCCCAGCTCCCGGAGGCTCCTAAATTTGCGAGCGGGAGAGCCAGCAAGGAGAGCAGGGATGGAGACCGAGCGCGATACGAACAAACCCGAAGGATTTACCCCGACCTGGCGGTGGGAAAAAAAAAACCCTGAAATCCAGGCTTATTAAGCAAGCTTTTATCCACTCTTGTGAACTCTTAGCCACTTTTGGATGGCTACGGACATAAATCCCATCTAGGAGCCTGGCTGGGGTCCGGCGCTGTGGGATGGTGGGGGCAGCGCCGCGGGAGGGGGGTCCCGGGGGTCCCGACCCGCCCCAGTATCCCCCCTAT
>VZSG01000989.1:159838-188996 GCA_013398315.1 Nothoprocta pentlandii
CGGGCCGCCTCGCAGCGGTGAGCGGCGGCCCCGGCGCCCGCCACACCCGCCGTTATCGCCTCCTTTATCGCCCCTTCGCGTTGCGGCCCCCGGCTGAGTCGCCGTGGCCTCTGCCCGCCGCGTGCGGGACACGGGGAGGCGCCGCAGCGAGTCCCGAGGAAGCAGCGAGGCTGGGGAGGGGCTGGAGCGGAGGCGCTGCGAGGAGCGGGGTTGTTCGGGAGGGAGAGGAGGAGGCCCCGGGGCCTGCAGCTGCCGGAGCGGAGGCTGCGGTGAGGCGCTGGGGGCTCCTCTCCGCAGTAACTGCGGGGAGAACGACGGGGGACGGCCTCAGGTTGCTCCAGGGGAGGTTCGGGTGGGAGAGGAGGGAAAACGCCCACGCTGAAAGTGGTGAGGCCTCCAGACCGTGGAAGGGGCAGCGGTGGAGAGGCCAGCCCTGGCAGCGCTCGGGAAACGTGTAGATTAGGGACCGGGTTGAGCAGAGCGGTGTCGAGGGCCCCGATGATCGTGACGGTCTGTCCGAACCGCAGCGGGGCTGGGGCTCTGCTCCGGAGCGCTCACCTTCCCCGCTAGGTTCTGGGGGTGGCATCGAGCTCGGCTCTGAGGCTGCGCGTGCCCAGCGCGTCGCCCTCTCGCCTCCCCGTTCCACAGGCGTTTCCTGCAGTGATTGTCGCCTTCTTCCTTCCACCCTTCCTTCCCGCCGGGCAGGCCGTGAAGATGTTCAGCGCGAGCCAGTCGTCGAAAGCGCAGTTCCTGGACAAGGCGCGCCAGGCGCGGGAGGAGCGCCGCGAGCTCAAGGAGCGGGAGCGCGCGGCCACGCGCGCCCAGGCGCTGGCCAGGGGCTTCCTGTGCCGCCGCCGCCTGCGCCGCCGCCTCAGGTGTGCACAGAGCCCCCCCTTGTCCCCTCAGAGCTGGGGAGAGTGTCCCCCCTCGCAGCCGGGGAGAGGGGCCTGCCTCTTAACTGCCTCTCCCTTTCCTCCTCACTTTCCTAGGAGAGAAGTTGAGGAATTCTTTGAGGCGAATGAGCCTGGTTCGAGTAGAAGAAACGCTCTTTCTGTCTTCAGAATTGCTAGGAAGCTGCTGTTTGTGTTTAATCCCAAAGAGGACAAAGAGGTAAGGTTGTTGCTCTGAAATGGTTTCCTCGTTTGGGTTGCCTATTTAGCGCCCTAAGTATGTTCAAATTGTTGACTAGTAACCATGTGGGTTCCTTCAGTTCGTCTTGGCTTTGGAAATTTGATCTGTCTCTTGCTCCTGGCTGGAAAGGAGTGTGAGGGGTATCTGAGCTACAGCTGCATTTCCAACTGTGCTGAGTTTGTGGTGTCAGGTGGAGCTCTTTGCTGTGTGTCTGTCTCTGTGAGAAGAGGATATTTGCCCCAGGGACACAATAGGGCTAATTATAAGTAAAACAACTGGAAAATGAAGGTCTGTATTTAAATTGTAGAAGCAGTTGGTGCTTGGTTGGCAGAGGGAGAGTATTTGGTTGGCCTTTTTTATCTCTAACTCAAATAAAATCTTTCCTTTTGAGGAAGGTATGACATATGTCTGTTCTCTCTTCTATATGTCTGTTTTGCTTCTCTTCTGCTCCCCGTTCCTGCAGCAAGTCAGTCCGTGGCTTGGCCAAGCACGAGACTGCTTGTTTCTGGAGAACCCCCTCGTTAGGAGAACAGAGCAGTAAAGTTCTGTTTTCAAAGAGGCTTTGCAGCTTGTGAGCTTTTGGTTAATGCAACTGGACTGAAATAGAATTGAGGAATTCTGGGTGTGTGCTCCGAGTTCACTGAGAGCCACAATGGCCACTGGAAGAGCAAACTCCAGCAGGAAAGGTGCTTTTCCTGGCTTCAGGCCATGCTGCCGAGGGAGGCAGGTTACCTGGGACGGCTGAGCAATTCCTGCTGTTGAAGTGCTGGGTTCCAGGAGAGAGCTCTTCTGCACAGCTGTAGCGTGAGATGTAGCGGTGCTCTCAGAGCAGGAGCTGCTGGCGCAGCCCGTGGCGGATATGTGCTTGGAGCTTTGGTCTCATTCCGAGGTACTTTGCTCCTTGTGCTCTCTTCTGTGCTGCTTCGAGGACTTTTCCCGAGTAACTCCTAATCTAACTAGAACTCATAGGAGTTTTCTTTTTCTTGCAGAGATTTGAAAAGCTGTGCCGTTGTATTCTTAACAGTATGGACGTTGAGAACGAGCCCAAGGTCAGTAAGATGTTTTTTTCCTTCGTTGGATGTGTGAGATGTCAGGTTGGCAATGTTTGAATTAGCTTCTGAAAGCCCCCGAGTGTTGCTGAGAGTCTAGGGTGGAGGATTGGACAGGCTCCTCAGGACCTGTCTGGAATTCTTGGTCTGCGTATAGCTATAAAAGGTAAAAATTAGTTTGTGTGCTTTGATCAAGTCGGTTGTGGGGAGAGAAATAACTTGGCCCCACTGCTGTGGTGAGCAGTGCTCTGAGTTCATTTTGTTACAAGGCTTCTGGTAATTTATTTTGCTGATGGGTGGCACAAATTCCTGTCACAGCTCACATCTGTTCCCTGCCGTCCCCAGGTGTGGTATGTGTCGCTGGCGCTCTCCAAGGATCTCACCCTCTTGTGGATCAAGCAGATCAAAGACATTTTGTGGTTTTGCTGTGAATTTCTCAAGCAACTTAAGGTAAAAAGAAATAAATTTCACTGTGTTTTGTCTCCCTGCATCTAATAGTTCTGCAGGGTGGCACGGAAATAGCTTCATTTTAAGCACCGATGTTTGTTATTGCAGCCTGACATCCTACAAGACTCCAAACTAGTCAATTTGCACCTCACAATGCTCGTCACCTTCACAGACACATCGACATGGAAAATCCTTCGGGGAAAAGGTGTGTTCATTCAGTGTGTCCTTTCAGGAGTTCATTATGTTTCAGTCGCTGATTCGGGACTGGCTTTTAAAACTTGCTGAGTGCTTTTTCTGCACCCTGCCTTCTCCCCACAAAGGTTCATTATGCTTCTGTGCGTGCCCAAAGCACAGAACAGGCAGTAAGGAGCCCCTTGGCGTTAGGGAAGGTGGAACAGCAGCAGCTCCATGTTCTCACAGCTCCCCAAAGTCACCCACACCAGAGTGCTCAGAGTGTAATGTAACGTGGCTTCAGCTCTGGGACTTTTGTGGGAAATAAACATAGAGTTAGATGTGTATAGTGAAGGAACATGACTCGTATGATCTGTTCTGCTGGAACTTGCTGTGATACGGTTTTGGTAACATCACTGTTTTATCCTTGAAGGAGAAACGCTGAGGCCTGCCCTGAACCACATCTGTGCAAACATCATGGGACACCTCAATCAGAAGGGATTTTATTCTGTGCTGCAGGTCAGTCTGTGGCTGGTGCAGTTAGTGCTCCTGTTTATTCAAAAGAAACCCAGGCCCCTGCTGCTGCTGCTGTTCTGAGGAAATTTTTGTGATTTCTCGGGGCATGTGTCAGGCAGGAGGTGTATGTGAAGCACCAGCGATTTGTGCTTTTCTAATGTGGTTTCTGTTACGCTGCTGTTAACGCGAAACTCTTCAAGTGCTGCCAAATGACTTGTAGCTACTGTTTCTTGGTTGTTTACTGGTTGGTTGTTTTATTGCCTCTGAAAATGAGCACAAAGTTCTTCATGAACAGCCATAAACTTTTTTTTTTTCTGAGCTCTGCAGTCTTTTTGTTGTTCTTTTTGTTTTGTTTCCCAGATTTTGCTGACTAATGGCTTGGCAAGATCCCGACCGTCTTTGTCCAAAGGCTCTTTAACTGCCATCTTCTCTCTTGCATTGCGGTAAGACAGCCAGAGCTGCTTGGGGTGATGCACAGCCAAAGCTGGGGTTGGGGTGTGTGTTTCTGAGCGTTTCTCACTCTGCCTTGGCTCTCTTGTGCCTTTGGGTATATTAACTGAATGGAAGAAGCTGCTTTAAGCAGACAGCCCACTCCACTATAGGCGTTTTGGATGTGATTCCATGCCCTTCCAACCTCAACTGTTCTGGTGTGTGTGTTTTTTTTTTTGTCATTTAAAAAGGCTGTAGGTCAGTAATAAGTGTTAGGGTAAGCCTAGACATTGGAGCACTCTCTTGGTATAGGAAGTGCCCTTCTGTGGAACCACCTTTTGGGACTGGTGTCCTCAGCATGAGGATAACCAGGCCACTTCACAGTGAGCTGCTGATGCAGAAGTACCCCTTGCTCAATTCCCAGGAGCGAGTCTTGTCCCTGAATTGGGTCTAAATCTTTCTGATGATTCAGTCAATTCACTTTTTTAAAAGAGAGGAAAAAAAAAGGGGGGCGGGGGGGAAGCAAAAAACCACCAACAAAAAAGCAAACTGCTCCTCTGACCTTGTTGCTGCATGGTTCATGTGTCTTCGTTTTAGAAACCTGCAGCCAGTAATGAGATTTCTTTAAGACTGTCGTGGTTAATTCCCTGTGACTTTCCTTCCATAGCTGTCACTGCTGGGATCATGACTATGTGTGCTCAATAACAATGGGTGTCCTTGAATAACTCGCTGAACTTCTGCCTAATGAAAATGGCTGCTTAATTACTGGCTTGATGACAGTGGGGAAAGGGGAAACTTCAGAGATAACTGGATAACATTTAAGGTGCTCTGGGTGGGATGGATGTTCTTGCAAGAGTAATGTGCTCTGAGCTCTGGCTTACATTCCCTTGAGTCGCAATTCATTTTTTATGAACTTGTGATGATAGCAGAAGCTTTAGGAAACTTTTTCTCCAACAGCTCCCTTTCACGAGGATAGAAGGATTGGCCAGTCCAGAATAACTTGGTTCGAGTGACTCTCTTGTCCGTGGCTAGGGCAGACTCCTTGCACTGAAGTATTTTTCTCCCTGTAGCCCTGTGGTTGCTGCACAGTTTTCAGACAATCTGCTGAGATCCTTTCTGATACACATCATGTCTGTGCCTGCTATCATGACTCATCTTGCTACTCTAACACCTGAGGTAAGTGCATGATGTAATAGTACCAAAAGTCCATTGAGTATCACCTAAGGGCCACTCGTTGTTCCATTTTATCAGCTCTTAAAATAGAGCATTAAGGTGTCTGTAAGTTTCAGCTTTCTCTTTGGGAAATGTTTGATCCTTCTACACTCAGTATTGTATTGTTCTAGTACTGCAGAAGTTATTAACACCACCGGGCTGATAGGCCAGACAATCCATGCTGATAATAACATCAGAAAAAAATTTCCAATATTGGACATGTCCTTCAACTGTCTTAGCATCGTGAGGAGGGCTGCTCTTACGACTTTGGTTTAACTTTGAAAGTCAGGGTTCTTCCCTTTCCAACAGGCTGCTCCCTGTGGCTTGGGGAGGGTCATTTAATGCACTTTTCATTTCCCCCACTATAAAATGCAAGTGCTGCTCTTTGCGCGTCACGAGTGTGCTTTCTGCTCGAGTAAATGTGGTGGTGACTATAACAAGTCAATACCAGCAGGCGTGGCTGGACAGAAATGAAACTGGGATATTGTTACGGAGGCTTTAACTTGGATGCTTCCACAGCGAGTGTGTCCACAGAAAGCTGCAGTTTCTGTTTTAGGCCCAAACTGCTGTTTCAGCTGTTACCTCCAGTGTGCCCATCCTTAAGTCTTATGTGTCACTCGGCTGGAATTTCTGCATACCTTTGTGCTCCCATCTCTGTTATCACAGAGGCAGCCAAAGCAGAAGTCAGTCTGTCGTATGGAAAAGGATCGTGGCTGTAAATAGCAAGTTAATCTAATTTAATGTCTCTGCTCCTCTGTGTAGCTAAGTGCACGCAGAGATGAGCTTTGTGCAAAATGTGCATGTTTTTGTGGGCTGACAGCTGAAGATTTGTCTACCACTAGAACATGGCACATTCACTTCTAAGAGCTTTTTTTTGCTAGCATGGACTCCCACTTGCCTGTGATACTAGAAATCTATTTTGTCGGACAGCCTCACATCAATGTCTTGCTCTCTTCAGTGCAACAGTTACAAGGTGCTGCTTTGTTTGGAAAGAACAGGCGATCCAGGTGGCTAGTGGCAGCTCAGGTGCTTAATCTTCTGTCAGGCACCTCGATTTCACCTGCAGTTTGTTAAATTCTGTCTTTCAGCGTCTGGCGGTGATAGAATCTCACGAACTTTTCCGCAAGTTCATCTTATTTTTAAGTCGTGAGGCCCATTGCCGAGATGTCTGCGTGTGCTTAGAGGGGAGCCACACGCTCTGCTTGTTGGGTAAGCACCTGCAGGACTTCCTTCTTACTGGGCTTGGAGGAGAGCCTTGAGATGAATCCTCATTCTCCATGGTCAGTTGCCTCCAGTCCACTGGTTTGTTTTTGTTTTTATGGTGACTTAGTTGCTTTCTAAAATAACAAAGAGGTTTATTTTAGGACACTGCAAGTATGATTTAGCACTAAGCAATTAAGAAGGTACTTGCAAATGGCAGCAAGGTCAGAGACCTGTTCTGGTGGACGTGTCGTTGTGACCACCTGTGAGCATTATCCCTGCTAGCTTTTCCCTTGGGCTGCAGGTGAATCTTGCAGCGTGGCAGACCTGAACCTAACCTGCCTAGATAGATGTGCTGCTAAAATATATGCAGTCAAGGAACCAGAGGAACACTTGGAACACAGGAAATAAATAACTATTGATTTTTATAGCTTAGATGAGATGAGTGGCACCCTCCTGCAGCTTTCTCAGCTGCATATATGACACATCTCTTTGGTGGTTGATGTGTGCTGGAAATGGGCTGCTGTGGGGTAGCCTCCAAAGTCATTATTCCCAGTAACCCTTCTGCAGACTTGAAAAGAGATCAAATGAACCCAAAGCCCTTATTGTCTGTACTTACTGACCGGCAGCAGCTGTTCCCCCTAAGCCTTTCTGTGCTGGTTGTTCCTCCAGGTAACCTTGTGTTTTTGGGCTCCTTGAACGATAAGGTTCTTGAGGAGGAGACAGCTCATTTTGTGGGTGTGCTCATTCACATGCTCTCCTACTGCCAGAAATACGTTTCACAAAAGAAATCCAACCTCACTCACTGGCATCCTGTTCTGGGCTGGTTTTCCCAGACTGTGGATTATGGGTAAGTGGTGATAGATGAGCTTGAAGTCTCCTGCCTTCCTCCTCTCCCCACTCCTGTCTGTCACCTTCCCCCCCTTTATGTGTACATATGTATCTATTTATATATATTTTTAAACTGCAATGGTTTTTGTGTTGTGAGGCGAGCAAGGTGACCCTTTGCAGAATAACCTCATAGGCATTTCAGACTACGTATATACAGTAAACACTGCTTAAATTGCTGCATTCATTCATAGACTATTATAGGAGGAAATTCATTATAAAGTGTGGTTAGACTGCTTGAACAGTAGCAGTGCTGACACACAGTGTGGGATCTGTAGGTCAGCTCTTCCTCTGAAGACCAACCGCAGGGTGGGTGCTTTGAACAAATGTGTCCAAATGCCACTCTGCAGTGTTTTATTCCAGCCTCCCTTCTAACTTGTCTCTCGAACTTGTCTTTTAGATTGAACGAGTCCATGCCTCTGCTGACCAAACAACTGCAGCATCTCTGGGGAGTCCATATGATCCGCATCCTGTTCAGTGATGTGCTCAGCAAGAAGCTGCTGGAGAGTCAGGAAGCAGCTCAGCTGCCAGCACAGCCACTTTCCCCTCAGAACAGCCTTCCCATGAAGAGTCAGTTTGGGAGGGTTGCTTATGTGTGTGTGAATGTGTTTGCACCATGTGCACACATGTCTGTCTCAACAGTTTGATGTTTCCACTAGTCTGAAAGCTTTGGGTAATTTCTTGCAGCAGCTGCTTAGGGATGGGATAGGAACTCAGCTATTTGTAATTCCTGTTCAAACTGGCTCAGTGATCTGGGGCAAGTCTCTTTGGTCCCATGAGAATATTTACTTATTTTAATGTTTGCTTGTTTTTTTTCCTATTCTTTCCTACGTAGCTGAACTGCTTACTGCATGGTTTCTTGCTTCTGATGCAAAATGGGGAGGCCAGCTCCCCAGGTGGAAGGCAGGGTGAAGCTGGTTTACGGGTCTGCCTGTGGTTCTGCAGAAAAGTATCTGGAAGAAGACAGCTGTAATCTGGCTGTTTTCCAGTGACTTCACATAGACTAAATCCTGTGGCCTATTAGTTACTGCAGTTCTATTGCAGTTTTAAGCTCTAGGTTATTGGTTCCCTTCTGCAGTGCTAGCAGCTATACAGCATTCTGCCAAAAAAAAAAAAAAAAAATCATGAAAATGTACTGTGTGGGGGGTGACCTGTTTGCTAAAATCCCCCTGTCAGGGCTGCCAAGCAGCTGGGGGAAATAAATGGTTTGGAATAGAGCTTTTGTCTCCTGGGCCAACATTGTGTGCACTTCTCTTACCAGACCTTTTCAAGCGAGCTTTCCAGAAGTCTGCGTCCGTCCGCAACATTCTCAAGCCTGTCGGGGGCAAGCGAGTGGATTCGGCGGAGGTGCAGAAAGTGTGCAGCATCTGTGTGCTGTACCAAACCACGCTGACAACGCTCACGCAGATCCGCCTCCAGATCCTCACAGGTCAGGGCACATAGGCGCTTTTCAACTCACTTAAAATGGGGAGGAAAAAATTGATTTTTCCTATTAAATTCTCTTGATTTTGTTGGTAGCTTTATTACTGACAACGTTTTATTGACTGTCTGGGTGGAAAGCTTGTTCCACCCTGAATCATACATCTGATCAATAACATTCATCATTTCTTTATCAAACATTAACTCTCCAGAATATGAATTGAAGCAAGTTTTCCTATAATGAAACCTTGCTTATTCCATATCAGCCTTAAGGCCGAGTCAGTGTTTTCGAGAAGGTTAGCAATATTAATCTCTATGTGCAAACACCTTCATACATCTTGGGAACAAATTACCTGTCCAAGAAGGGATGGAGGTGGAGATAAGCACTCTTTGCTCTTGTGGCCAGAATAGAGGAGTGAGTCCACAGCTCTGGACGTCTTATTTCTGCTTATAGGGCTGGCCACAGGTACAACCCTGTCCGGAGTGCATTTCATTGCATTTTGAGATGGCTGTAATGATTGCGTCACAGAATTAAATTTTCTCCTAAAATTACAGAATAA
Organism: Nothoprocta pentlandii; assembly: GCA_013398315.1. Lineage (NCBI taxonomy): Eukaryota > Metazoa > Chordata > Aves > Tinamiformes > Tinamidae > Nothoprocta > Nothoprocta pentlandii. The sequence continues at coordinate 168,861 of VZSG01000989.1, forward strand.
CTGATGAGAAGAAGCTGCAGATATGCACACTATTGCTGCCTGATTAAAAGCTTTCTTTTGTGTGCCTTAAAACTGAACAACTCCTGTTAATGGAGGCAAGTTGGTGAGCCTAGGGTGGGTATGTGTGTTCCCTTCAGAACACGGGTTGCTTTGCCAAAGGATCCATCAGTTCCAAACTTGTTTGTGCTTTATATTGTTCTGTCACTAGGCCTCACTTACCTTGATGACCTGTTACCCAAATTATGGGCTTTTATCTGCGAGCTGGGACCGCAGGGTGGGCTAAAGCTCTTCTTGGAGTGCCTGAATAATGACACGGAGGAGTCGAAGAGGCTGCTGGCCATGCTGATGCTCTTCTGTGACTGTTCCCGCCACCTTATCACGTAGGTAGAAAGCAGAGGTTGCTCTTTAGACTTGAAATGTGAAGCTCCTGTGTGTTCCTTAGGTTTCAAGAGGAATAGCTAAAGCATTACTGCCTTTGCACAGAGGTAAATAGGCAAGGCAGAGTAAAGAGAAGGCATTCCTAATAAAATACATCCTTTTATATAAATAAAATCCTAAGAAATAGAAAGGGACTTCAAAAGGAATGTCCCATCTGCCTTGTGCTACTGCTTAATGGATATCAAGTTGCCTGATTTGGTGACAAATATTACAGCATTGGCCTGTGGAGGGAGGAAGGAAGATTTCTTCGACTGCTTATGGGCAGTGATTGCCTGGGTCCAGAGCAAACGCCTGGAACCCTGATGGCTTTGAGGAGCAGTGGCACGAGTGCTGCTGCAGGCACGTGCCCAGCTGCCCGTCACGACTCCTCTGCCGTCTTGTTCATTGACTTGCAGAGCACAAAGGGCGGGGGGAATTGGCCTTGCTTGTCAGGAGAGGGAGTTTTTCTTAGCTCGGCTGATGAAAAAGCTTTCTCTGGGGACTAGTGCGTGGGTCCTTTTTGCTGTGAAGTATTAGCTTCGCTCATATCTCAGACCTTTCATACTGCCTTTTGTTAGGATCAGATATTGATCAAAACCAATAAATAAGGTTTAGTTTTTTTATGGCTCTAGTTCCTCATGGGTGTCAGTCATCACAGAAATAAGAGCTGCTGCTAAAGGATAATGTGCCTTTATGATATTTTCAAAAGGGAATTAAATTGGCATTTGCATATCTGGGTTTCCTTTCTTTGATAGGATTCTTGATGACATAGAAGTCTATGAAGAGCAGATTTCATTCAAACTGGAAGAGCTTGTTACCATCTCATCTTTTCTGAATTCTTTTGTGTTTAAGATGATCTGGGATGGAATCGTGGGTAAGTGCTTTAGTAGCTTGATTTGAGGATGCAACTGAACAATAAATGGCATTAATTTTGGAATTTGAAGCTTCAGGTAGTTAATACTTGACACAGAAACATAATGCCCTGTGTGTGGCTTGGAAATATATTCCAGTGTTTTGGTGTCCAGATACTGCTATCATGCTTGGCACTAAATACCGTGCACTGTTCTATTTCAAATGAGAATTCGTATACCAGACACGATGGGAATGTTAGCTTTGCCATCCAGAGACTTAAGTCTCGCATGACTGGACCACATGTTGGACAAGAATGTAATGCAGTGCTCTGAGAAAGCACAGCAGGCTGGCTGCAGTCTCCATGGATGTATGGTCTGTACATCAGACTGGTTGAGGGTGCGAGGGACCCATGGATTTATATATTCATAATTAGAGCACGTGGCAGTTCTGACAGCTGACTGATATGGTCCATTTGTGGTGGAGCTGTCTGAGATGGCTTCGTGTGGCTAAGAGTTTCTCACTTTGTGTTTTCCGGGGGAAACTCAATCTCCTGCTTCCCTCCAAAGGCAGTGCAGGTTGGGGGGAACATGGCTTTGCTATTAATGTTAGGCTGACAAATAGCATGTTGCGTTTGGCCCTCCTTTTGTGTGAAGTGTCCTAGACACTGCTGCTTTGTCCCTTCTGCTCAGAGAATGCCCGAGGGGAGACCCTGGAGCTCTTCCATTCTGTCCACGGCTGGCTCATGGTGCTGTACGAGCGGGACTGCCGCAGGCGGTTTGCTCCTGACGACCACTGGCTACGAAAGTAAGTGTCCAAGGCAGGGCCTTGTGCACCCGTGTGCTAGTCCTAGTGCGGCAGCTCCCTTTCAGGTGGCTCTGTTGCAATCTCTTGCTTTAAATTGGTCTCTCTCTCACTCCATCTGTGAGATCAAGATCAGAACTGCTCCCTACACTATCCAACTTTAAGGACTCCCCCTCCTATTCTTCTGTTCTGTGGTGTAATTAGCTGCTGCTCACAGGAAAGTGATGCTCTGAAAAGTAACAGTCTGAGTGTCTCTGGTTTTCTTAAAGTACACCCCAAGCTCAGGTCGTTTTTGGGTGCATTGTAGGGTTTCCCCTCTCTTGCCACAGGCAGTTTAGCACACTGGGTTATCTCTCGGGATCTCTGAATCTGTGTCTGTCTTTGTAAGGGACCTCAAACCCAGCGTGCTCTTCCAGGAGCTGGACAAGGACAAGAAGCGAGCCCAGCTGCTGCTGCAGTACATCCCTCATGTCATCCCCCACAAGAACGTGAGTGGGACAGGGGCAGAGGGTGCTGGTTGAAAGCCATTGACCTAGGTGGTCCTGGCAGAGAAGAGGACATGTCTTCAATGTTGGAGCACATGGTTGAAATGCCAGTTAGGCAAGGCTTTGTTTTTGGTGCTTTTTCTTCTATTTCCATCTCGCATATTTCTAAACTGTCCTGCTTTCTCGCACTGGGAGAGAGCTTAAATTTGTGTGGGGAGCTGCTTAAACTCAGCCAGCAGTGTCTTATGTGACCTCAGAAAGGGTCTACATGCAGAAAGCTGATGGTTTAATAAGTCTATAGAGGTGATGCTTTTTTATATGGTGATTGGAGAGGAGCTTTTCCCTTTTGGTATTGTGAGGTACCCTGTCCCTTCCAGAGCAGGGCTTCTTCAGGGGGTTCTCTGCATAACTGGAGGACAAGGAAGCACAACCTAGTACTTCTAGTAAGTAGGTTACAGTGGTGTCAGTGAGTCTACTTGGGAACAGGACAAGCAATAGCTGGTCTGGGCACGTGTGAGGAGCCTCTGAAAGCTTTGCTGTGCTGCAGGTTTGGGCTCACTGTAGATGAAGACTTACAAGCCATATTTATTTTTAAGAGGGTGCTGCTTTTCCGGAACATGGTTACAAAGGAGAAGGAGAAGCTTGGGCTTGTTGAGACCAGCTCAGCGTCACCTCACGTCACGCACATCACTATCCGTCGCTCACGGATGTTGGAGGTAAGTGACCTGGCTTGCAGAAGCCAACTGGCAAGCCCCTAATGTGGCCTGACAAGGATGTGGTGTGAATATTTTAATCTCCTCTCTGGGTGCTGAGGAATCCACTGCCAGTTCTGTCTGTGGTGACAGCTTCAAGATCAGTGGGACGTGGCTGCTGCTGGTAGCCCTGGGCAGGGAGGTCATTCCTGAATGCAGTGAGCTTTGTTGGAAGTTGTTCAGAACTGCACGTTGCCTGAGGCAGGCGTAGCGCAAAGCTTGGAGAGGTAAGGGACTGAAAGGCACACTCAGCATTTCTTTGCTTTATTCATACTGTAACTAATTCTCCTTGGCGTTTAGTTTGCTGCTCATCTCGTTCAGAATCCTTCAAAAGACACTCTTCTCCTGGTGGAGACTGAAGGGATGGTTGTTGCTTTGCTATTAAGCTATGACAAGCTGGGAAAGTTTCCCTTTTATGTCTTGATCAGACCCTAGGATTTGACATCCATCTGTGTTACATGCACACACTGTTCCTTTGCCAAATGATCTTGCATATGTTGACATGTCTGCAGCTAAATGTCAAAGTTGGATAAGTGTGAAAGAATAAACATGCCCACTTACTCATGCAGAAGCATCAGAATCTGTGCATTCAAGGATTTGCCAGGCTCTGAAGGGCTCTTCCTCCTTGCTTTTAGCTGTATAAGCTGGGCTCTCTCCAGCTTGAACTGTTTTATCAACAGAAGATGCTTTTCTTTCCTTTTCTTTCTTTTCCCTTTTTCCCCCTTTTTTTCTAATGCCAGGTTTATTTGCTGCCCTTCATCCTGCTGCTGATGAAAAATTCTCCCCTGTTCATAGGCTGGACCCTTCTTTCCAGTCAAGACGTAACTCAAGGGCAGAAGTTGCACATTCACTGACTGCACGTGCTCCTGCTTTCAGCCAGGCTGCCGGGCGAGGGGGCCGTGGCGAATGCGTGTGTGCTCAGCCACCTGCTGGGTCTAGCTGCATTGTGGCTTTGCATTCTTTTGAACTGGCAGTTTTCTTTTGGATAGTACAAGATTTTTGTTTGCCAAAGAATCTGATCAGCCAAATTGCACCGTTTTGTGCAAGACACAGCAGTCTGTTTACTGTAGTATTTAAACAAAAGGCAGCTTGTGATTTGTATTCTCAAAATATCAGTGAATCAATCAGAAGATGTACTTCTGCTCAAAGCTCCTTTGTGCCTTCACAAATCTTAATGCAGCTGTTGAATAAGCACCTCGGTTTTTCTCTTCCTGCTTTTTGTTCCTGTTGAATCTCAGCTTGTCCCTTTTCGTGTCAGGAATGCCACGGGATGGGTATGGAGCTGTGGCTCTTGGCTGGCCAGCTCTGCCTACTTGTTCTAGCCTCAGCTGCTGGTTGCTGCCTTAGCTGGAGCACTGGGATTGTTTTCCACCTCCTGGTTCCAGGTCTCCGCTGCCCTGCCTCAGAAGGCAGCCTGCTCCTGAGAAAACCTGGCTCTGCCTTCAGTTCCTGTTGGAAGTGATGTTACAGGAAAACTGTGCCTTTGCACAGTTCACACTCCTACAGGCCTGGAGTTTTGTCTGATGGAAATCAGTCTTTTCAGACAAAAAATTCAATGACAAATGCAGATCTGTGCTTATCTCGCTCCATCTCTCCCTGCTGAATGTTCTGCGTGGATGTTTGACTCTTCCTGCATGAGTGACCTATGGCTCTCTTGCTCCGTATAGGATGGATACGAACAGCTACGGCAGCTTTCGCAGAATGCCATGAAGGGAGTGATCCGGGTGAAGTTTGTGAATGATCTGGGTGTTGATGAGGCTGGTATTGACCAGGATGGAGTCTTCAAGGAGTTTCTGGAGGAGATAATAAAGAAGGTGTTTGATCCTGCGCTCAACTTGTTCAAGGTACGATGCAGGGCTGCAGATGCTGACCTCGATGGCCCGCTCCAAGCAGCTGCCTGATCCTTCATTCTGCTTTTGTCTCTGCCTGTGTAGACGACCAGCGGCGATGAGAGGCTGTATCCCTCCCCAACATCCTACATTCATGAGAACTACCTGCAGCTCTTCGAGTTTGTGGGGAAGATGCTCGGGAAGGCTGTGTATGAGGTGAGACAGAAGTGCTGTGTCTGCATCCCGTCCCTGTCGGTATAGCACTGTCCAGGTGCAGCTCTGAGAGCATCGGTTACATCCTTGGGGAGGTGTTAACAGAGGAAGAGAGGCTGGAAAAAAAAACAACTTGAGTAAATATATTGATGGCAGTGCAGCCTGACAGTTGTTCAAGGATACATTATAAAACATTTTGAAGGCATGACCTGGGATGTAATTGGTGTGTGCTCCTTGGTGCTGAAGACACCAGCTGGAATGCTGCACTGCTTTGGTGTGGCATCTTATAAGCATCCAATTGCCATATATTGCTTGAAGAGGTATGTGGCTAAAAGGAGGGTGGAAAGGCAGAATGATCCTTTCTGCATAAGGTAGGTCTTTAAAGGAACTTTGAAGTTCCCATTTGTCGTTGTCTTTTTGCACCTGCTCCACAAACTGGTGGATTTTGAGAGGATGTGGTTTTATTAGCAAATTCCAACATGTTTTGCATCTCTGTACTTCTTCCATAAGACATAGTCTGTGCTACAGGCTTCACAGGTAGCCAGTGATATTGCACGTAGTGGTTATATAGAGACTTACACGTGCACCCTTGTCTCTAGGGCATAGTCGTGGATGTGCCGTTTGCTTCCTTCTTCTTGAGTCAGCTGCTCGGACACCACCACAGTGTCTTCTACAGCTCTGTAGATGAGCTCCCCTCCTTGGACTCAGAGTTCTATAAAAACCTCACTTCAATTAAGGTTTGAGCCTTACTTTTTCCGTTCTTCAAATCCCTTACTGTAGGCTGCTGTTAAAAATACTAGGCTGGCAAATGCCTTTGGGATACTGATTGTCTTTAAAGACATATATTCTGACAGTAATTGTGTTAGCAGAACTGCATGCTAATTCTGAAGCAGGCTGGCAGGTGGCTGTCCTGTGTCATTACTGGGGCAAGCAGGGACGAGAGGGGAGCCTGAAGGTGTAAACCCGGAACTGGGAGTTCCTAAGTCCTGTGTGATCTCTCCATAACCTTGAGCAAGTCATGTATTTGTTCTGCTTTGTTGCCTAGTGCCTGCTGGGGGAGAATAACACAAAAACATGGAGATGCTGCTCCTGCTTCTAAATACTGACCTTCTTTCTCTTTTTCTGTTGTTTTGCCAGCGTTACGATGGTGATATCAGTGACTTAGGCTTAACGCTGTCCTATGATGAAGATGTCATGGGTCAGGTAGGCTTTTGTTTGGTTACTCTACTGGGTATTGTCCCTGTTTTCTGTTTTGTTTCTAAATGCCCTCTCTATGCCAGCTGGTGAGCAGCAGGATCGCGGGCCCCAATGGTCCACAAGGCCAGCCCAAGCGATTCCCTGTTTCTCCTGGTTAGGCAGGAGCTCCTCCGCACAGGAGCATCTCCCTCGCCTCCCATACCCAGCTGCCGATGTTCCCAGCAAGATCCCTCCTCAGAGAGGCAGGCTGCCGATCGCTGCCCATTGCTGTGCGGAAGCCGGTGATGCCAGAAGTGGCAAAATGAGCATAAGCAGCTGCCAGAGGAACTAGGTTTGACCTCTGAGCAGGGGTACCTTAAATCTCATAAGGTGTCCTTAGAGAGGAATGCAGGCTGCCTTACCAGCAGGATGCAGTGTTTTCTCAGCTGAGCTTTGAGAGCTGGCCTGGAGCTTCTAAAGGCCAAGCAGTTTGTCCAAACACAAGTTCTGTCGAGTGCATTTTGCTTTGAACTTCTGGTAGGTACCTGGATGCTCTGTGTGGCCCTTCTGAGAATCCTGAGGAGGCTGGTAAATAACCTCAGCCTCGGTTGTGGTCATCTGGTCTCCTTTTATACAAAATACCTGTGCTCTAAGACAGGCTTCAGCTTCAGAGGTTCCCTGAACTCCCCACGGGTTTTGTGGCTTGACTCAGTATTTAGCTTTGGGCAGAGACCAACTCTGTCTACAAAGAGGTTGCTGTCTGTCCCTCAAGAATTTTCTAGGACTAGGAACATTCTTTCTAGTTTAAAAAAAATTGTTTGTGCTTTCCCTGCATACCTGGTTTTCTACTCTTTTAAGAAGGGCCCGTGGTAGTGGACAGGAAAAATTGCTTTTCTTTAAACATAGTAGTTTCTCTTGCAGAAACTTGAAATGTGGCCAAAAGCCGCTTGGCCTTGAGGAGCAGAGGCTGTTTGTCACAGTCCCTCGCAGGAACTTAAACCTGCTTTTACACTTGTGCCCTGTGGTCACCGAGATAACTCTGCTCAGCCACGGATGTTACGATGATACCGTGTGTGCGTAGCTGTAAAATATGTATAGATGAGAGTACAGATGAGCCTTTGCTGTTGGTGGGCGCTGTTATCAGCGCCAGCTCCAGCCATAGACCCAAGCTAGCGCAGAGAAAGCCAGCCGGGCCCTGCTGTGCTCTGGACCCGGCGTCGCGTTGCTCAGAGACCCGGACCCGGGCTTCTAAATAAACTAAATAACCCTGGGGGCTGCTGTTTGCCTTGGTTTTTGTTGCACTGAAGCAGCCAGGTGAGGACGTCCCTGCGCTTCCACTGGGAGAGGAGCATCCTCAGCTTGGCCCTGGGCTCCTTCCTCCTCTGGGCTCTGCCCTGGCTTTGGGGAGCGGGGACACAGAGGCTGCTGTCGGCCAGGAGTAACGATCCCCTTCTCCCAGGGCTGCTGCCAAGGGGAGTCACGGCTCTGTTGTGCCAAACACCAGGGTCCCACTGCCGAGGTTGAGTCGGGATGTCCCTGGGCTCTGTCGCCCGGGATGAGGCTGTGGGTAGATCGCTTTGGACCACGCTGCTCCCTGGGCGATGAGGGGCTCTGGGTTGCTCAGCCGCTGGCTTTGCTCGTGTGACTGTCCCCGGGGCTCTCTGGAGCAACCCGTGGCTTGGGGCAGAGAGGAGCTTCCTCCATCAGGCCGGCTCCTCTTGCAGCAGCCTTGCACTTCCCTACCGTTCAATTACTGCCTTAATAGTTAAGTGAAACTAGTTCAAGGCAGAAGCAGGATTGTACTTAAATTTAAAATTTCACCGGTTTATTGTGAAACTGAATGTTTTATGGGGGGTATCAGCTTAGCATGGCATTTCTTTCCACTGTGGTTCCAGGCAGTAATTAGCAATACAATCGTTTCTTCCTTCAGCTTGTTTGCCATGAACTTGTTCCTGGAGGGAAGACCATTCCCGTTACCAATGAAAATAAGTAAGTACAGCAATTAGATTTTTAAGGTCACCACTGTAAAATACTTTATTCTGGTTCCTTGGGCTTGCATCTGGAATGAATTGAGATGGATTGGAGCAGAAGGAGCCCATAAATATCTTAATAGAATTTACTGGTTACAGTTCATCGGCAGAAATTGTATTAAATTCGATTTGCAAAATAAAAATTGACAATTTACTTCTTGAAACAGCGCTTCTGAGGTCAAAGGCACACAGTCTGTGAGATTCTGCAGGATTTAATGATGGTGATAGATACAGACAGATGGATTCAAAGCAATTCAGGCACACAGTCGTGAACATAGAGGGCACAGATGCTCAAAGACACCTTGGAGCAGACAGATCTTCTCAGAATGATAACATGTGGCAGTTGTATAAAGCACTGCTCTTCGGGAGAGACAGTGGTGAATTCAAATGTAGTCGACAGTCGTACTTTAGACACAGGAAATCAGAGGAGACACTAAGCCCTCCAGCTATTTTCACAGATAACCGCCTTTTAGATAGTTATCGTAAATGTCAACTCTGGAGCCTGAAAACCAAACCCACCTTTTTGTTCCCTTCATTTTTTTTTACTTTGCTATCCCCTCCAGTGATCATGAAAGCAGGATAAAATCTCTATTAAGCAGGTGTGCGTTTGAGCTGGTAATCTGAGGGCTGTTCGCTTTAATGGCAAATGGAAGCTGCCTCCTACCTGAAGATCCATCTGCCTTAGTTGTGCTTTGCAGCGTGATGTCCCCAGTCTCTCCCCATCTTGAGCTCCAAGCAGGGAGCTTGCATTTGAAAGGGATCTTTCTGTGGCTCCACAGAAGCCAGCGCAGGAGGAAAGTCCTGGGTGCTGCTCCGCTCGCTTACAAGAGGAACTGCAGGAGTTTGGGGGCATGTGCACACATGAATGGGTGGTTGGGAGAGAGAGGGTGAGGGGAGCAATCTAGGAGCACTTCTGGCTCCTGAAATCAGAGTTAGGTTGCCCAGCTGAAAATGTGCTCAGCATGACTGTAGTAGTGTCTGTCCGGGAGCTGACAAAAAAGAATTAGCAAATTGGATTGCTGGGAGTGCTTGAAAGTGGAGGAAATTTCATGTTGGCTCCCTCTAACAAGCAGGGCACCTCTTCATTCCCTGGGAAGAAGGTGGAAATCTCTTAAGTGCTTTTCATCTGTGGATTCCCGCTCTAGTGAGGGCTCTGCAGAGCTTGACTTGTTAATCCTGTGGAATTGGAAGTGGCCTGTGTTTCCATAAGGCATTTCACGCTCTGCGCTCACGCGCTGCGTAGCAGTTCACGTGTTCCAGGGGTTATCTGGAAGATAGTGATCTGCGGCGAGATGGAGAGCGCAGCCGGTGCGTGGCACTGCCAGTGCCTCTGTCTGTGCAGCTGCACCCAGCAGGATCGGATCATTCTCTGAAGTTGGTTTGTCTGAAAGTCTCATGGAAAACTGCACAAAATCATCTGTACAGCTGCCCTGCATGCTGGCTGCCTCGGGATGATGTCCTCTCCCGGATGGCGTGATCAGATTTGGGCTTTGCAGCAGGCAGCATCGGAGCTCTGCCGATTGCTCTTCAAACCTAGAGCAGTACCTGTCCCGGGGATCTGCTCCCTGAAAGCACAGCTGGGCGCAGGTTCCCCTCCACATCAGGGCTGGTCATTGATTTCAACGCCAGCTCATCCCTGGTGCAGGAAAGGAGCGGGCAGAGGCAGGAGGGAGAAAGCGCCAGGGCAGAGGAGCCCGGCGCAGGGGGCAGCGCCCGGGGCCGGTCCGCGGCGGGACCCTCACTGCCGCCCTCCCTCCGTGTCGCGCCAGGATCAGCTACATCCATCTCATGGCCCACTTCCGGATGCACACGCAGATCAAGAGTCAGACGGCGGCGCTCATCGGCGGCTTCAGGTCCATCATCAAGCCTGAGTGGATCCGTATGTTCTCCGCGCCGGAGCTGCAGCGACTGATCTCTGGCGACAACGCCGAGATTGACCTCGAGGACTTAAAGTAAGTGAGCGGCTCGGTCTGCTGCTCTCCTCCCTCTGCAGACCAACCCGCTAGGTTAGGTAGCGGCTTGGAGGCTTGCAGCAAAGCGACCCTTTCCCAACCTTTTGCGCCTCCTGATTAAAAGCTGAGGAGGCAAAAACTAATGGAGCTGGAGAACGTGTTGCTCCAAGCTAAGCTGGGCAGGTTGCTGATGGGAGGAAGGGTCCGTCCTCCCCAGGGTGCTGCAGGGAGGGACAAGTGTGTCCTTTCTCTTCCCAGGAAACACACCGTGTACTATGGGGGCTTCCATGGGAGCCACCGGGTCATCATCTGGCTCTGGGACATCTTAGCCAATGACTTCAGCCCTGAGGAAAGAGCTATGTTTCTCAAGGTAAATAACATTGTAATAATAAATGAATATATAATATATAAACCATAATTTTCAGCCCATCCTGGGCTTTGGGGGTGGTTGTGACAGGGCTGCTCTCTTGCTCTTACCTGTGTGCCTTCTCTGCTGGAAGCTGCAGCAGAATTCTGCCTTGGAATTCACCCTGGAGCAGCCCGGGAAGCAGAGTCCCTGCAGAGGCCCTTGTGCCACCTCGAGCAGCCCGTGCAGAGGCGCGTGGTGCCGGGTCGGGGGCTGAGCACGGCCGTGTTGTGCCGGGGGGCGCTTGGATGCGGCGCAGGGAGCGGCGTTGGCCGTGTGCCCCTGGCCGGGCTGCTCCCGCTCACTGCTGCTGCCTTTCGCTGTCGTTGCTGCCTTTCAGTTTGTGACGAGCTGCTCCAGGCCCCCGCTGCTGGGCTTTGCCTACCTCAAGCCGCCGTTTTCAATCCGCTGTGTGGAAGTCTCTGATGATCAGGTAGGCAGCCCGCCTGCCCGGGCCGGCCTGCACGGGCTGTTGGCCGCCTTCCCTGCCCTGTCTGCCCGTCTCCCTGGTTGTGGGAGCCTTCAGGCACGGGGAGGCGGGCGGTATGGGGCGAGGTGAAAGCCTCCTTGCACACGTGGCTGCGTCTGCTTCCTCCCACACAGCCTGTCTCCAGGTCGTGTTTTCTCCTTATTCTCCCTGTGTCCTGTACCTCTGAACCTGTTTCCCTGTGTCCTTGCAAACGGACCCTGCACAAAGTTCCTTTCCAGCAGTTTTGGGGAAGGATCTTGGGTTTGACTCTTCCCAGCAAGCAGGCTGTGAGGCAGCCCCTTTGCATAGGCAAGAGGAGCTCAGCTCCCTGCTTGGAAGTGCAGGGGTGCTGCCTTTCTGCCCCTTCCAGGACACGGGTGACACGCTGGGCAGTGTGTTACGGGGCTTCTTCACCATCCGCAAGAAAGAGCCAGGCGGGCGTCTGCCAACCTCCTCTACGTGTTTCAACCTGCTCAAGCTTCCCAACTACAGCAAGAAGAGCATCCTGCGGGAGAAGCTGCGCTACGCCATCAGCATGAACACCGGCTTCGAGCTGTCGTAGCGACCGGGGCTCCCGGGGCTGCTGCTGGAGCTGCAGGCTCTGTGCACGGAGGTTGGACCAGCCCTGTGGGACCTGGCTGCTCCCTCCGGGGCCCGGGAGATGCAGCCAGAGTTTACGGGCAAGGGCTGCTGGGCTCGACGGGGCCGGCTCTGCTTGGGCCTCCTCCAGGGTGGAGGTGATGAGCCTGGCCCCATACACTTCACTTGTCACCCCTGTAAATCACCTTTAGGAGCAACCCCCGGGGAGGCGTGAAAGGAACAGTCAGAGTGCCAGGTTAGAGACCACAATATCCCGGCAGGCCGCGTGGTCTGGGCAGCTGCTGCCGGCCAAGGGCTTCCCCTCCCTGCCCCGGGAGCTGGGCTGGATTCGAGGGTGGAAGCCAGGGTGTGGAAAGGTTCTCGGGGGAGAAACGCTGAGCGCAAGGGCAGGAGCGGCACGTGGTGGCGGCGGGGCCGTCTGGAGGACAGGCCGCTTGCCCAGGCCCAGAGCAGCAGGCGGGGGCCGGGGGAGCCCTGGAGCCGCCCGTGGGATGTGCGGCGGTGTTCCGATTGCATCGGGAGCAGGGAAGTTGCAATGTGGTTTTGCTTCCAGAGTGCAGGAGCCGGCCCCAGCTCTGCAGCCCTGCGCGATGCCCGCCCGGGAAGGGGCACGTGGAGCTGCCCAGAGCCTCCGGAAGCCTCTGCGGGCAGCGGTGCTCTTGCTAGGAGCTCCATTTCAGCCCTGCACTGCCCGCCCTCAGGCTGAGGGGCTGTTCCGAGCCCAGGCTCAGCCTCCGAGCAGAGCCCCGTCGGCTCTGCGGCCGGGCTCTTGGTTTCGCTTGCTTCGTCCCTCTCTGGTGTCATTTTAGCAGTAGCCGTTTGCCTGCAGCAGGCCGGTTTTTCAGGGGGTTCTGGAGGCTGCGTGTGTGAGAGCACGAGCGTGTGTTGTCCTCGGGAAGGGCAGGACCCTTCCTGCCGTCCCTGACGAAGGCAGAGCCTGTTCCTTGCAGGGTGTCCCTCGCGCCGCCGCAGTCCTGCCTCGGCCTGGCCCCAAACCCCCCCTCGGCGCTGGGGGGGCTGGTGGCACAAGAGGGCCGTGGAGGTTCCCCTGGGAACTGCCGGACACCTCCCTGTCCCTGCGGCCGCTCGCTATGAGAACAAGCGCAGGGGAGGCCGCTGCCCTCCGCCTTGCCGGCGCTCCGAGACGGACACGGCCCCTGCCTCGTGCTCTGCCCTTGGCCACGGAGCTGCTCCCCGCCTCACCCCAGGGCCCCTTCGTGCTGCCAACAGACCAGAAATACTTGGCACCGTTTGCCCACCAGCGCAGGAATGCCCTTCGAGTCGTCTTCTTCCTGCGTTCTGTGAAAAAAATAACCTTTTGGAAGCAATTGTTGGAAATGCACCTGGAAAACGATGTTGCTCGGGTCCTTTTTCCTGTGCAAACGCTATCGAAGGGGAGCGAGCGGGAGTGCGGGTGAAGGCGGCCCCGCCGCGGGCAGGAATTCGGGCTGTGGAACAGAGCGAGCCTATAGAAATGGAAGAGTTAGTGAGCTCTGTTTTGTTTCGTTACGTGGAGAGGAGTGCGGTGTTAACAGCTGCTGCGTGCGTAGCGGAGAGGCTCTTGCGCCGACTTGTATCGGGGTTGAAGACCTTACACGGGGCTGAAGACCTTTCCCCGGAGGACAGCACCGTGTCCCAACGGCGCACAAGGAGACAGCTCGTTCAGGGCGGTGGAGGGAGATCTTTGTTCCCCCCGGAGCGCAGCCCTGGGCTGGCACCGGCCTCGCCGCCCCACATGGGAGCCGCTGCAGCCGGGATGGGGCCGGGGCCCAAACCGGGGCAGGGGCTGGTGCCCGTGCACGGTGGCGCCGGGCGAGCCTCGGAGCTGCTCCGTTCCCTGACCCCCTTTCTGGCACACGGGGCTGCAGGTTTGCGCCAGGCGCTGCGGCCAGCGGCAGGGAAGGTTTCCTCGTGGGAGATTAATGACTATTTTTCTATAGTAGACTAGCTGCTGTGGAGACCTTGGTACATCCCTTGTTGCAGAAAATGCATGGGAGAGAAAATAAAGCTGGTCTGAGTAAGACAAGGGGCGTCGTGTCTTGCTGGCCCCCGGGTGGGGGGCCCCCACGCTGTTGGGTGGCTCCGGGCAGCTCCGCTGTGGGAGCGCGGCGGGACTGGGCGCTCCGGGCGGCGCTGCTGTTGTGACACGGACGCAGATGGCCCCGTGAGAAGCAGCCCCGCAGCAGCTGCCGCCACGGCAGAAAGCTGGCACGGACCTGCCAGGCCCACAACGGGCCTGGGTCCCCCTCGCTGCTCGCGGGGCACCACGTCCCCAGCGCAGGGGGGAGGGAAGCGGCTGCAACCCCCAGTGCTACCCGAGCAGGAACTGGGCTGGGCTGAGCTTTCCCTGCAGCGTGGATGGAGCGAGTCCTGTGCTGACGGTGCTGGAGAGTCCCTGCAGCCTCCGTGTCACCACAGCCGCTCCCGGCCCTTCCTCCTCCTCCTCCTCGGCGGGAGCAGGGAGTCGCCGTGCCTTGGCAGGACACAGTTTGGGGCGTTTGCACAGAGCAGCAGCCGGCTCTGCAGCTCGCGCGCGGCGGCAGCAACCGAGGGCCTGAGTTATAGCGAAACTTATCTCCTCCTGCAGCTCCAGCAGCGTGAACAGATGTACGGGCGTCCGATCCAATCATGCAGCAAGAGATTTGGGGGCCGGTTCTTCCAGTTTTGACAGTGTGCAAGCTAGGAGCAGCCATACATTTTACAAACAAGAATAAACGACCCTTAGCAACATATGTCTGTGCTGGCAGCTACAGCGTAATCCGAAATCAGGAACCCTGCCGGGCAGGAATGGATGGGGGCTCTGCGGACGGGCAGCACGGACGCAGCTGCTGCCTCCTGCCCCTGCGTTAATGAGGTGCAGGCGCCGGATCGCAGCCTGCGCAGAGCGGGCTTCGCTATTTTAAAGGCTCTACGTGGTTTAAGCCACCCTTTACCCAGGGGCTACTGAGCTGAGGGGCAGCTGAGCTGCTGGTTGCTCCAAGTGCTTGGTCTGATCCGTGCTCGCTCCCAAATCCGAGCAGCCTCATCCAAGGGCAGCCTGGGGACTGCAGGAGCAGAGGGGCAGCGCTGGGAGCCAAGTGAACCCTAAGAAATTTAATCTCTACATCTCATGAAATATAGGGGATAACCTTCCTTCTCCTTGCAAGCACAACCATGCTAGCGTTGGTCCCAAAACAGCAGTGAGGTTTTTGGTCCCAAAAGAGCGCTGCCTGCTGTGACATTGCGGCTGCCGGCGCGGGCCCAAGCTGCAGCGTTTGTCATTGGGATGTGATACAGGCCAAGGCTCGGGAAATTACTCTGTGAAAAATGCGCATTAACAATAGCCATGAAATATGTTAAAAAAAAAAATAAGGGTGAATAATGAGACAGCAGCATCGATTAGTGCTGGGCATTCTTCACCCTGACCCTGCTCTGATTAAAAAGTTAATGCAAAAGCCAGAGCCACTTTCTGGGAGCAGCTTTAAGGTTGTTCCTACTTGAATAATTGAAGAGAGGAGGCTGCATGACCAGGAAGCTCCCACCTGAGAACTGCACTTGGTGCAGGACGCGCTCCGAGCGTGCAGCTTTCTCCCAGCAGTCACCTTACAGCAAGGGGAATTTGTCTGTAAGGCTCCTTCCTCCAAGGGCAAGAGGCTTAAACAAGGGGCCTCACGGATATCCTTCCAAATTACGTTTCCAAGCTGTAGGAGTCTTGGACCTAGCTGTACAGACTGTAATTCTTTGGCTCTTCTGAATGGGTATCAAGGAGTTAGCTCATTAGGCTTGGTGTAATGCACTAATTTACATATCCAGGATGTTTTTCTAGCAGTCTTCATCAGGCAGCTGGAAAAACTCCTCACAGAGCTATTCTAATGATTCCTGAGTTTTAGTTAGCTTGCTCTGTCAAATTACTCAGCCCTTCCTTGGGTGTCTCATTAGGGACTCAGGTTGCAGAGCTCGTCTGATGTCGATTGATACACTTGATTGATACACAAGTTCCAGCATTAAAACAGCAAGTGAAGGAATGTTTGGGGGGAAAAAATACAGCAAAACATACAGCTGTTCTGCAAGATGAAGCATTTGGGTGACCTGGGTGAGTGCTGACTCAGAGGATGCTGTTTCTGTTCAGAAGTGTGTTGTGCTGTTTGCAGCCCCAGCTTCAGCCTGGGCTCAACTCTGTTCTATTAAGGGCTCCATAGGAAGCAGAGACACCCCTGGGGCTATCCCTAATTTTTGCAGGATCTGAACTGCAGGATAAAGGGGTTGCTGTGACCGCACTGTGCTCTGCACAGAGAGGGCAGGTCCACAGGGAGTTAACTCCTGCTGCCCCACGGCTCTTGCTCGCATGAGAAGTGTAGGATTTAGCCCCTCTTCCTTTAATCTCCCTTTCCTGCACAAGCCCCGTTCCTGGCAGAGGGTTTGCTGAGAAATTCTTCACACGCATGAAAGAGGCAGCCAGCGCCAGCGAGTACATTCCTGTAAATCTACAAAGCTCTTCTAGCTCCAGCCAGGGCTGATGGATTGAAAGCAACTTAACAAAAGAAAAGCAAGCTGGGCTCAGCATTAAAGTATGACAGTTAAGGGCCCTTTGGTACAAGTAAATCACATTTATTATTTCAGAGCTGGTGGACAGAGTTCCTGAATCTCTGTTCTGTATGAACATTACAACTTAAAGAGAAGCTGATTAGTTTTTCTTCTGCATTCCTCAGAGTCCTGTCAGAGTCTTTGCATAGCACCTGCCCCTGCCCAGAGAAATTAAAATATCTCTAGAAATCAGCTGTGACCATTTGGAGTTCCAGTTTGGGGCAAACATTAATTCTGAAGTCATCCCACCATTCAAGAGATATCTGGACAAGGCCTCTTGGACAGCTGTGTTCCTTAGAGCACTTGTGAACCAGGTCCTGTTTATGTAAATGGGAAGTTTTTGGCAAGTTCACAGTCCCAAATCGAGGCTCATTCTCTTCCCTTCCTTGCCTGAGAAAAAACAGTCTGTTGAATTCAGCTTTTTGTGATTTAGAAAGCAATAACCCAAGTCCCTTTATGGTTCAGGCTTTATATATATTTTCTCTTCCTTCCCTTCTTTCATTGCAGCATAACGTGCCAAAACGAAGAGATAGTCGCTTAGCCTAGAAACAAGAGAAAAGCAGGGAAAACATTTCTCATCTGAGATGTGGTTATTTTTTCCAAGATTGTAGCACTAGGAACTGCAGGACAGCCAGGCAAGGAGACCCTATGAACAAGCGAGTCTCAAAGCAGCCTTCCCAAGGAAAGTGGCTGCTCCTTCAGCACCTCAGTCCTGCTCCCGTACACGCTGTGCACAAATGCCTTTTAACAAGCTGTTTATTAAAACTTTAAAAACTAGGAAGGAAGCTTCTTGAGGGGTAGAACCCTGCAGTTCTTTGCCAAGATGAGAGAAACAACACCCAGCAAGCCTCCGTAGACACAACAAGGGTTTGGAGCAGGGAGTGGCTTTTTGTTCTTACCTGTTTAAATATTTGGCCACATTTGGATCTGCTTCCCCTGCTTGCACTAATGGCACCACACTAGAACAAGAAGAGAAAGCTGTGAGTGTATTTAGCTTGCTCTAAATGCGCAGATTAATGCAGTTTGCCGGAGCGCTAAACTTTATGCACCGGCCTCACCCAGGCTTCGCATAACAAAACTGCTCATTGCACCTCTTCAGGACTGCACGCCCACCCCGCTACAGAACACTCAGGACAGGTATCACTGACCAACAGAGCAGCCTGGGGTGATTAATACCCTGCAGGATCGTTACCCTTTCCTGCAGGTAAACACTGAGCCTTCTTGGAGCTGTTCCTTGCCTTTATTCAAGCCTGCTTTTGACAAGGAAACCCTCATTCTGATGTTATTTTTCCCAAGATGACCTTGTTCCAGCGCATCTTAGTTCAGCAGTTTAAGATGCTGTTGTTGACCACAGTCACCCCCTGCAGCACAGTGTGTCAGCAGAAATGTCCCCATTCTTGTCAGCAGCTCCATGAGGACCCCCCAGCTCCTCAGGGAAATCTGCCCACTAGCAGTTTCAAGGCACCACGGGGCATTTTGCATGGAAGTGACTTATGTGATGAGCAGGCAGGTGTTTCCTTCTGGAGACTTTACTGGGGGAGCTTTCACCTCCAAAAGAGCTACATGACAGGTAACATCTTAAGGTGAGCAGTAACACCTTAATCTGCTACAAAATTCCTGGCTGTCATCTGCATCAACGTGCACTGGCATCAACAGTCCTGGTGCTTCTGGACTCCGAGCTTGGATGAGCCAGTCTCGGGGAGGGAAGCCCAGGACAAACACCCCAAACCAGACTCAAGTTCTAGCCCAGTGCAGATCGCTCAAGGGCAATTGCTCTGACTGCAACGTGCATGGTTTGCAGTGCAACAATCCGATCACCTTTCATCCGTTTTACTTGGCGACACGAACAGCCCAACACTCACCACCTCTCGGCTCTGCGGCAGACAGCTCGGGAAACATGGAGAGCGGCGCTGCTTTTCCCTCCCGACTGGAACAACAATTACACAGAGAGTTAATGGTGCTCATGCCAGGTAGCCACCCACCTCACTGACACAGCACAGCTTAATGCATCTCATACACATGCAGCTGAGCCTTACGTTCTGGCTAAGTAGTTGGGAAGAGATATCTAAACACAACAGCACGTGCAGGGTTAGCTCAATCTGGTCCTTCTCTCTGCCTTTCTTTATGTCAGTGCATGGACCAAGTGCCGTACAAACCGCTTTGTTTTTTTTCCCCCAGTGGCAGACAGTAGAGTAGATTTTCCCCAAAGCAGCAAGTGGCAGAAGAAGCACCTACTGGCAGTATGAAAGCTCGGAGCGGGGGAAGCTCTTCCGAGTATTTATCAATCCACTGTTCCAGCTCCAGAACTGGCCTCTCACTGAAAGATGTTCGTTCTACAGAGGGGACAAAGCAAAAATCCAGAAGTGATTCACTCCTTAGAAGATGAAATTGGATACTACTTGGATCAGTAAGTCACAAGAGAAGCACCCTCCACATCCCTGCTGCTGGGGCTGAGACCCCGGCTTTGGGACAGGACCCAGGATGGCCCCATCACACAGGTCACGCACTGGGCAGCTCTAGGGACCACGTGTGGCTTCCTCGCCTGGGGGGCTGTTCCCAACCACCACGTGCAGCAGTAACAGTCTCTAGCAGCCAGTGTTCCTTGCGGCACCGTTATCCCAGGAAAGGTGCTGCCGGGCTTACTGAGGTGGGCCTGCCGGGCCGAGGAGAGGGGCGTCGCGATGTTGGAGCCCACGTCCTGCAGCATGCACTGCACCTGCACGAGAAACACAGCGCTTCCATTAGCCACCCTTCGGTGCTCTGGTAAAAGCGCAGCACGCTCTGGGAGGCGACAGCTGGTTGTGCTGATTAAAGAAGATCCTACCCTTGTTGTTCATCATCCCCCCGTCTGCTGGCAGGAGGGATCAGATAAGTGCTCCCTAATTGCTTTATGAGGAGCCAGATTAGCACGTGTACTCATTTTCACTGGCACACTCAGCTGCCCTGGCTGACTTTGCAGAAAGTGGGAAGGGCAGCGACAAGCGGCTGCGGAGGGAGCCGGCACCTCTGCTCCCAACGGGATCAGCCCTCCGCGGCCTCGGTACCCGAGAGGCAGTTTGGAAAAGCTTCCCAAAGCCTCCCATCAGCTACTGCTGAGCTCCTCTGTGCAACAAAGCTAATTTGCAAAACCCCTGGGCTGGCGTGGCGGGAGCTGCTTCCCACCTTCGCGCTCGCCTTGTTGCCTCGTTTTGCCCTCACGTTTGAAGCAGATGTGAGCACAAGGCTCCGACTGTGTCTGTGAGCTCCTGCAGCAACAGCTCTGAATGAACTGCTTGCAGGTATGTCTGACTGCCCACAACTGATCTAGTCGGTCCGCTGGTCGCCTTCTCGGATTATGGAGACGCACTTTATTACTTGTAGGGTAATTAGGGGTAAGACTCTCAAGCTTTTATTCAGTATTCCCTTGGTTAGATTCCTGTGTCCGGGGAGCGCCACGTCCACAGTCGGCGGCGAGGAACTGGCTCCAGCGGCAGGAGCGGGGCCGGGCACCAGCGCTCACCTTGTGCAGCTGCTCCACGAACGCGTGGCCCTTCTCGCTGCTGAGCTCGCTGGCGAGCCTGCACGGAGGGAGCGAGTCAGGGGCAGCACCGG